>CM071606.1:4638497-5053984 GCA_036365135.1 Miichthys miiuy | reverse complement strand
CTCAAAAGACGCCAAGCTGTTGCCTATGAAAAGGTCTTCAAAGCGCATGATACCCTTCCTGTGGCGTTCATAAAAAACAGAATCCTGGCAGGATGGTTTAAAAGATGGTTTGATGCGATGGGGCAGGAGAGAGGAGCTGTGAAATGTGCCCATATTTTTAAAGAATGTTTAACTACCAGATTTTTAATGAATCTGAGTGGGGCTGAGAAATTTGACATATTATCATCCGACTGTAGCTCCATCCCTACCCAGTCAGGGCAGTCAGGTTGGCTGTAGTAAAAAGACCATAACGCAAGACAGCGCAAGTTGGCAGCCCAATAATAGAGGCGAAAATTTGAAGAGCGCGACCACCAGTAGCCTTGGTTTTTTGCAGGTGGTTCTTGTTCAAACGTGGTCGTTTACCTTGCCATAAATGTGAAGAAATAACTTTTAAGATGTTGAAAGGAGGATCAAAATGAACATTTTTAAACTTGTGACAAGAGGTCAAGAGGTCTGTCTCACATGCATCAAAAACAAACAACTTCAGGCCCGCCTCTCAGCTGATGGTAGTCTCAGTTAATCAGAACAGCTGATAAATGAATTCATAAATCCAAAATAACTATTCTGATACCCACATAAATCATAACTTAGACATCACTTTAGCTAAATAAATGATCTAAATTATAAGATGATTAAGCACAACATTCCGGTCCCTAATTGCTTAAATCTTAAATGAAGCAGTTGCAGATAACTCATAAATAGCCAATTTTAAATACACATATCCTATTTCTATTAGCACAAAATGTCAATTTTTCATCTACTCTCCAGACCCACAGGAGCAGGCAAAGTTTGTTGACAAGTCTCTGCTACTTTTTGTTGTAACCATGACACTGAACACATTGCATTTGTTTCTTTCTGCTAGCTATTGCACCTGTCTCCATCTTGTTCTGGAGTACAGGTCGTCCTTACCGAACAGTCCTCGAGACGTTATAGGTTTGTTTTAAGGAGAAGCAGATGACGGGGTGTTAAAGCGTCCACGTCAGTCAAGTCATCTGTTACAGATGTGAAAAGCTTCTCCTTCAGTTTATTAAATCCTGCTGCCATCTGGAGGCAGCATGTGTGTATATGTTGATGAATCTGCAGTCCTAAATTTTAGAGGTGCAGAGCCAAAACGCAGTGTCATTACACACTGCTGGCCACTGTGTTGATTAAATCACTACACTTGAGGCACATTAGATGGGTTGCTGGAGACGTCAGATTACGGTGTCATATTAATCCCACGTGTCACACATTAAATGAAAAAGAAGAAATATTATTGTTCAGACAAGGTTTATTACTGTTCCAAACTATACTGTTGTCATCTCAGTCTTATTAGAATCCTGTCATTGACTGCTACTTTATTTATTATTGTTCATATAAATGATTTTCTAAATCAGGCTGTAAAAATGAATACGCTGTCTAGATAATGTCTACATTACTCTCATATATATAATCACAACCCTATATTCTAAATATAGTTATATACTAACTTCAAATACATTCAGATGGTCATTTATGCCTGGTTGTTTTTTGCAGTCCAGGTTGTTGTTGTTGTTGTTGTTGTTGTTGTTGTTGTTGTTGTTGTTGTAGCTCCAAAGTCATCTTGAGGAGGTTCGGGTGGATTGTTGGACTTTGACACAAGCAACCATGTTAAAGTCCTGCATCGTGTTTGTTGTTAGTAGTACTCCACAGATTGCATCGCAGTGCTATAACATTAGCAGACACATGATGGACAGTTCTTTATTAAAGTCTAGTTGAAATCTCATTAGTCACTCTTTATGTAGTCAAATGATGTCAGCGTGTGTTTTAAATATATTGTTAATCATATTTTAGTATTAAAAGAAGGAAAAACTAAGTTTTTGGTAAAATGCTGGCTGAAGGGGCGTGTACTGTTCTGTGATTGAACAGCTGGCAGACTGGTGGTGTTACACAGTGGACGAGAAATAGAGTAAACAAACTTAAGCTACTGCCCACAAGTCATGAACAGAAGCCCTCCTGCAGGCGGTTGGCTGTTTTTTATCACAGAAGTACATCACTGCTTCCTGCTGCGGTAAAGAGGCATGTGAAAAAACGGAGAAGTCTGCCTTCCACAGTGCTTCTGAAAAGATGAACAATCAGTATTACTATCTACAGACCGATTGCAAAGATTCCTGCTGCACATTTACACAGAATGACTGGGAGCTGCCCAGATCAGCCACAATCTGTGAGTGGTTGCGTCCTTTTATTTTAAAACAGTCCATCACTGGTCCGACAGCGTTGCAGGAGTGCAGTGCTCAAGAGTGCTGTTTTCATGCGGCTTTCAGAATAAGGAACTTGGCCCTTTTGTTGCCTTATTTCTTTCTTGTTATGAGGAGGAAGTCCTCAGCCTGCATGTTTCATACTGTCATAGTTATTATGATGTCACTTTCAACAAAAAAAATAGCATAAAATGATATGTAAGATATTAAAAAAATATTTAGTGGCATGACTTAAATAATCTCCTCTTTAAATATTCAACATCTATTCCCAGTTATAAAGTGATTATAACATCACATTCATATTTTTATTTGACATCCTTTTGAGAAGTCATTACGATGGCAGGAACAAACCATTTCCTCAAGTAAAAGCACAAAACGCTGATGAAACATGCTTCTAATGCAAAAAATTGCTACAAATTGTACAAAAAAAGTGAATGCACAGAGGGCTCCAGCAAAAAGTCGTTCTTCAAAAAAAAAAAAAAGTTGATTGGCTCAACTTTTACTGGACGTTTTTTTGTATTTAACCTCATGATCAATGCAACAAAGGAGAAGTGAACACTCGTCTTCAACCGCATGTTTCTGTTACTCAAACTGGACTTCCTGGAAATGTGTTGTGACACAGATGTACGTCTAAATGCCCTTTGTGTCATTAAATATGGGGATTGCTTCAGAGATTATACTGTACCATTTCTCACCACATGAATTGTGTTGAGGGAAAGATGCAAAAGCCTCTAACAGTTCACCTCTAGTAATTCATTTTGTATGCATCAGTTACACATATTTTTGAGTACAAGATGAACTTTTCAAAAGTCAAATGTGTTAAATTGGCAAACTTTTAGACTAAGTAATGCCCAAAATTAGTTGATAAAATTCAAATTTCTTCAGCATTGGCGCTGATTTAAGTTACAAACAAGCACAGTTTTAATGTAAAGTTTAAAGGTCATGAAGACTGCGCTGAAAGAAGAATTAATGAGGAGGGGAGGAGAGTGTGTGTTGCTTGGAGGAGGAGAAAAGAGTAGTTCCTGCTTTACCAGTGAAGAAGAAGTGCGGCAGCTTAAAACCAACTGAGGCTTAAACATGAACGTCCGTCACACTGTGATCTGCTTCTTCATCCTCTGTAAGTACACTCTGGTTTTATTTTGAATTTTCTTTATAGTTAAACTTTGCTGCAGTTCCTCATGAGTGGATTCTGTCAGTCTTGCTTCACTTCATGTCAGTATCAGTGATCAAACATGATTATCACAAGCGGATACGCCTTACTCTGATAATAGTTCATTACAAGCGCACGCTTCTCAGAAATGTTCCATTTTTGTATGTGTTCTGCTTCAGCGTGACTGTAGCTGAGTTTGTTGTAGCTTTACAACACAGGAAACTGCACATCTACAACTATTTAAAGTTGTGAAGGATGGGCATTTGTTTGTGAGTCAGAGTGGTGTCATATCTTTGTTCTCACTTCTTCTTTCCTCTATATTTATAAACGTGTATTTTGGTCTGTGTATGAGATCATTTTCATTTTCTGTGTGACTTCACGTGTTAACCGCATCTGTAGTAGTAGTGGACACTTCACACTTTACACGTAGCACAATACAATACGTGTTGCTGACTTAGTGGTTCCTTAATCGTTCTGTTTTGAGCTCAGGAAGAACGGCAGCACTGCAGCAGCAAACTATTTTTAAGTCTTACTGAAGAATTCTGGTCAGAAAACTGCAAAATGATTTTGTAAAAGCAAATATGCACGATTATTTTTGTAGACTTGAGTTGTTTTGATGTTTCTTTTTTCATATGTGACACTTTATGAACATTTTATTCCTCATGTGTCCGTCTGCCATCACAGGATGTTGAGAACAATATTCATATTCATATTTCAGACTAAACAATAAAAATGCCTTATATATGCCATACATATATATATATATATTTAATTAGTGTATAATCAGCGGAAAATAAGCATTGTTATGTTTTTGTGACCTTAAAATGAGTCTTTATATCAACAGAGGAAGCGAAGTCCGCCATGTTGAACTGCCATGTTCCTACAGTAGCCCAGAACAGACAAACTAAACACTGACTCTAAATGGGGCATTTTGTGACAGAGCTGGATGTCACGCACTGGTCTGAAGAAGTTTCATGGGGTCACAAATGAAAATATATTAACTAATTAAAAAGGCACATTTGTTTGAACCGTCTACCTCTATTTGTTCACGTGGAGGTGATTACTGATGACAGTCCAAACTTTTTGATCAAATCGAGTCATTTTCAGTTTCCACTGCCTTGAAAATTCACCACACGTTCTGTCTGAACACACAGTAAAGTTTCTATGTGTTTAATTATTGTTGATTATTAATTAAAATTGTTGGATTAAATCGCTACCTCTCAGTCACAGACTGGTTGAACTGGGCAGCTCCCAGTGTGACCCTGTGGATCTGTAAATGTGAAACAAATCAGACTGCAACATCTCACAGGAAGTACAGATAATAACTACTGAGTGTTCATCTTTTCAACAGCTGGAAACACTGGTCTCAACACAGAGGGGATCCCCATCATTACAGTGAAGGAGGGAGGAAACATCAGACATGAGTGCAAATTCGTTTTCTCTGCAAGTCGGAGGGCGCTCTATAAAGAAAACGACCTTCTCATTGAAACAGAGAAGAACAAAGCTCAGCGTGACAGATACAGCATTGAATATAATAAACCAGCAACATTCACTTCAGTTCTGTATGTGAGCATCACAAACCTGACCAAGTCTGACTCGGGGAAGTACAGATGTGTTTTGAAAAGAGATTTGTTTCCAAATTCAGTCGAGGAGTTTGAGCTCAGAGTTGAAGATGGTGAGTTTCTACTGAGAGTCATGAAATGAACTGTTCACTGACGGCTGCTGATGTTTAGTCCAACAGTTATAGTTAGAGCTGCATATTTCATCATGGTGAACACTGATAAATGCTCCTTTTAAAACCAACACTTCATCTGTAAAATATCTAAGAGTTTTTTTGTGTCTGATTCTTTCTTTTTGTTTCTTTTCATGTTTCACAGCTCCAAACACTCTGAAACCAAACTGGACTCCTGGACCTTTTCCAACATCAGTCCCATCAACCTCCACACCAACAACACCAACACAGAGTTTAACCTCCAGTTCAGGAAGCTCCACACCTTTATCAGTCTCTCCTAAAACCACCCACCAGTCTCCACAGGAACAGACAGCTGCAGGTCAAGGTACATTTGTATAATTCAACAGAACTGTGTATGTGTATTCATGTACTGTCTGTATGCAAATACATGAATGTGTATGCTTGTCTGTGTGATTGTACTGCCTCGATACTGTAACTCGATTATTTTCTTTTATTTAAAATATTTTCGTTATACAGTATTAAATTTAAGGATTTAAATATTTAATTGATGTTGCTATCAGTTATGTACCATGATCTCCAGTTATACAAATCATGTGAAATAAACGTCAGATCAAACATCCACAGGTACGCTGCTGTATGTGGGTCTGACTCTGGTCATCATGATCTTCATGTTATCAGCAGCTGTGCTGATATACTGCAGGAAGACGGCCAGTAAACCCAAAGGTGAGAACACAGGAAACACACACACATACTAAAGGAAGCTGAACGTCTGAAAACAGTCTTTGTTATCTTAACACATCAAGTCTAATTGGACATTAGACTCCTGTTGACAAAGAAAAGTTTGTTCATTGGAGAACACCATAATAAAAGAGATGACTGTAAACCTGTTGAAAGGACACTCAACACGGCGTCTATGAGCAGCCTCCTGTAACAGTGGACCTAATCTTCTGAATTGATGTTTTTCAGGACCTCCTCAGGAAACAGAGAATGTCAATGTCACAGAGGTGAGTTTGAGTAAATTAGGGACATCTCGGCGTCATTAGTGTTTGTGACTGCAGCTGATATTCATACAAGCCAAACCCCTGTTGTCTTTCTGCAGGCCGGCCGAGTGTATGAGGAGATCAGAGAGGAGGGCAGACAGAGCAGATCTCCTCCTGTAGAAATATCTACAGTTTACGCTCACGCCAAATACAGCAAACCAAACGCAGCTGAAGGCACAGATGACTACAGCTTGGTCAATGCAGTCAGCTCTCAGATGGACGTGAGTAAACCGTTGTCTGATTTCTGTCTAGTTTCACATGATACAAGGTATCATCACTCCAGCTTTAAAACCGAACCCACCACAGCATCTGAAAGACGTTAATCTCGGTCGAGGGAGTCTGAGTCCACTCAAACTTTAAACCAACTGTCCTATATATCAACAATTGTTGATAATGGTCTGTTTAATGATAAAACATGCACAATATCTATTTTGTTAACCAAGGCAGCAAAGTAACCAGTCCAGTTTGTGATCCTTAATCCTTAAAAACCCAGCTGATGCTTAAAACAACAAAAACAAATGACATATGTTGGTTATTATCTTGTAATAACTTGTGCACAAGATAGAAAAATAGCATAATGCACAGAGCATCCAAGTGAAATAAAATCTTCAAGTCACTCTTAAGATCAAAACATTCAGTAAGTGATGACCTTTGACCTCTGTTTGTTTTCTTCCAGCCTAAAGACGATTTGGATAAACTCACCTACTCTGTGGTGGATTTCTCCAATGGTGCTGCTGCCTCGCTCAACAGCGCCCCCCGTGGCGATGCAGATAATGTCATCTACTCCGTGCCTAAGGTTGCAGCGAGCTCGGACAGCCACCACGTCGAACAGGCTTCAGCTGCTCTGTACTCGACTGTTAATTTGCATCAGCGGTAGCTTCAAAGCTGCCAATGCCACATTTACTCTCTCAGTGGCCGACAGGTGAACCCAGAATGTTTTGAATGAGTCACATTCACACAAAAATTTGTTCTTTCCTGTTAAAAAAACTTTGAGATGGCAGATAGAAACAAAAGTTGTTTGTTTACCTGCACAATGAAAGCTTCCGTCTCGTTAGCTTGCTGTGATGTTGTGCAATTTATTTATCTGCAGCCGGTCTGCAGTCATATTTTAAATGGGGGGGGGGGATTGATACTGATAATATATTTTTATTTTATTTCTATATTATATTTATTACATTTTATCTTAATTTCTTTTGATTAAATTATCTATGTCAGTTATAGCAATGGTTAAAGGAGAAATTGTGTCAGTGTGTGACCACCAAAAATTTACAGTGGGACTGGAAATGTAACCGTAGACATCATAAAATGTGGACGTCGTATCCGTGACGTCACGAGGAGCTGAGGCGGGCTGCATGAAGCCTGGCTGCTCAAACAATCTGCCTTTGACAGCACTCACCTGTCAATCAAAGCATCCACACTCTGCATAACTTTAAGCCTTAATATAATCTGAACAGGTGAGTTGTATATAAATTCACCTCAGTACAGTTGTCATGAACGGGAAATTAGCTACAGAGACCAAAACTGTTTTTTGTACCAGGCTGTAAACATGTTTATTTCTGCTGTGAAGTTGGACATTTTAACATGGGGACTTATGGAGACTGACTCACTTCTGGAGCCAGCCTCAAGTGGACGTTTGAGGAACTAGAATAGAAACTTTATTGATCCCTCAATGGGAAGTCCCATGCATTTTACCCAGAGTACAACCACACGCACACAAAGGACTCATGGAGATGCAAATACTTTGGTCCATGCCAGACTTCCGAGCCAAATCCCGACAGACTGGACCACTCCCGCCCCCAACTGCAGTTTTTTGCACTTTTGGCACGTTATTTTCCCAGCAGGGGAAAAAGGTTTTCAATTTATTTTTAATGCAGATTTTTACTTTGCTTTTTCTTTTGTTGCTTCATATTACAAAATAAAACCTTATCCAAAATATTAATCAGCCTGTGTGATGTTGAAAGGTTTTTCATTCGTATTGTCCTGAATCACCAACACTGTTTCAAATAATTCTTGCAGTTTTGAACAGATGAAACTGATTTTAGCACTTTTAAAAAAAGACGTATAACTTGGAACAAAAATGACTTAAAATAAAATAAACGTGACATTAATGCAGCTTTAAGATACAAACAAGCCTGATAACTGAGCCTGCAGTGTAAAAACAGGGTTGAGCGTGTGTTGTTTGGAGGAGGGACTCCATCATTTAGAGAAGTTCCTGGTTTAGCAGTGAAGAAAGAAGAGAGGCAGTCTAAAACCACCAGAGGCTCAAACATGAACGTCCGTCACACTTTGATCTGCTTCTTCTTCCTCTGTGAGTACACTCTGCTTCTATTTGCATCATCCTCTCTCTTCATTGTGTTATTTTCTTTATTTATTGTAGTTTGTCACTTAACTTTGTAGCATTATGTTTAACAGTGGACTCTGTGTCTGTCCGTGTCTGACATGTCGTTGCTTTGTGTGGTCAAACACGATGAAATTAATGAGATGAGTCACTTTAAAATGTAGTTAACGACTCAAAATGTAAAGACAGACAATCTGCAATCAGCTTTTGTTCTTCTGTACTTGTTTCATAGTTTTATTGTTGCTTTTGTTGCATTTGTACAGTTTTGTTTGTTTCAACCTGACTGTAGCAGAGACGGTTTAACAGCACAGGAAACTACTGATGTCATAGATTTAGCTCATAGATATGGATTAAGTTATTATTAGTTACATATTTTACAGAGTAGCAGAGACGTCAGTGTGTCTTACTTTGGTTAAATTGCAGTTTGTTTAAACTTTCATAGAGCTAAAGAGAGAAAACAATTATTTTTTTTATCCTTTATTTGAACCAGCTCCAAAAGAGGAACTGCAGCAGTGAACCTCTGTTAGCAGCCTTGGTGACAAACTGACCGCTGCAGACATAAGGAACACTTCCAAAACCTCGTTTCACACGTACAGAGACAATCGTCATTTTCACACGAGAGAATTTGATCAAACTAAATTTAAATGTGATCTCCAGATGCTGCAGGTCCTCTTCCACAGAGTCCACCATGTTGTCACCTGTCAGATTTTTGGATCGTTTCGTGGCCTCCGTAGTTTGTTCTACATGCTAGAAAGGAGAGAGTGAGCTGAGGTGGTTGCAATCAGCAACTACACCACTAGATGCCACTAAATCTCACTCACTGGTCCTTGAAAATAAAATAAAATAAAAAATCAAATGGCACATTTGATATAAATATTTAAACCAATCAGCATTACATGTGATAATACAGAAACCCCAGTTCTCTGGGATTTTTACCCTTTCAATCAGACTGCAACATCTTACAGGAAGTACAGATAATAACTACTGAGTGTTCATCTTTTCAACAGCTGGAAACACTGGTCTCATCAACGCAGAGATTATTACAGTGAAGGAGGGAGGAAACATCACACATGAGTGCACATTCATTTTCTCTGGAAGTTGGAAGGCCTTTGATAAAGAAGACGACAACAAAGCTGAGCCTGGCAGATACAGCGTTGAATTTACACCAGCAACATTAAATTCATCTCTGTATGTGAGCATCACAAACCTGACCAAGTCTGACTCGGGGAAGTACAGATGTGTTTTGGACAGAGATTCTTTTACAAGTCAGTCGAGGAGTTTGAGCTCAGAGTTGAAGATGGTGAGTTTCTACTGAGAGTCATGAAATGAACTGTTCACTGACGGCTGCTGATGTTTAGTCCAACAATTATAGTTAGAGCTGCATATTTTCATCATGGTGAACACTGATAAATGCTCCTTTTAAAACCAACACTTCATCTGTAAAATATCTGAACTCAGACTGTCACACAAACACATTGATTACTTACTGCATTTATCTGTATGATGAAAAATACATTGACTGTTTGCAGAGAATTTATTTCAATGAAATGTTCTTTTGGTTTCTTGTATCTGATTCGGTCTTTGACCTTTGTCAACATCAGTCCCATCATTATCCACACTGACAACACACATTTTCAGCTTCAGTTCAGGAAGTTCCGCATCTTCATCATCCAACAGACAGCTTCACAAGTTACATGAATAGTTCAGCTGTTTTGCATGTTTGTATCTGTATATGCATGTACTGTGGTTATGCAAATTCATGAATGTGTATGCTTTTTTGTGAGGAAAGTATTAATTGTTACCTCTCAGTCACAGACTGGTTGAACTGGGCAGGTCCCAGTGTGACCCTGTGGATCTGTAAATGTGAAACAAATCAAACTGCAACATCTCACAGGAAGTACAGATAATAACTACTGAGTGTTCATCTTTTCAACAGAGGGAAGCACTGATCTCATCACAGAGGGGATCCCCATCATTACAGTGCAGGAGGGAGGAAACATCACACATGAGTGCAAATTTATTTTCTCTGGAAGTTGGAAGACCTTCTATAAAGACGACAACATTCTGATTGAAACAGAGAAGGACAAAGCTCAGCGTGACAGATACAGCATTGAACTTTCACCAGAACCCATTTTTCTGTATGCGAGCATCACAAACCTGATGGGGTCTGACTCAGGCATGTACAACTGTATTTTGGACCCTCTTCATTCAACCGAGGAGTTTGAGCTCAGAGTTGAAGATGGTGAGTTTCTACTGAGAGTCATGAAATGAACTGTTCACTGACGGCTGCTGATGTTTAGTCCAACAGTTATAGTTAGAGCTGCATGTTTTCATCATGGCGAACACTGATAAATGCTCCTTTTTAAAACCAACACTTCATCTGTAAAATATCTGAACTCAGACGAGTCAGAGTTTTTTGTGTCTGATTCTTTCTTTTTGTTTCTTTTCATGTTTCACAGCTCCAACCACTCTGAAACCAAACTGGACTCCTGGACCTTTTCCAACATCAGTCCCATCTGAAGCTCGAGGTATATTTGCATAATTCAACAGAACTGTTTTGCTTGTGTGTGCCTGTAAATATGTTTACTGTAGGTATGTAAATTCATGAATGTCAATGCTTGTCTGTATGGAACGTCCTTCTTGTTTTAAATACTTTCGTTAGAAGGGATTATTTCAATGATTTAAATATTTAACCTCTATTTATGACAGACATCTCGTCAAATAAACTTCACATCAAACATCCACAGGTATTCTGCTGTATGTGTGTCTGATCCTGGTCATCGTGGTCCTCATATCATCGACAGCTGTGCTGATATACTGCAGGAAGACGGCCAGTAAAGCCAAAGGTGAGGCCACAGGTTACAGGCACAACAAAGGCAGCTGAAATGCTTGTTTTGTGCCTTACAACAGCAGTGATTATTGACGGTAGCAGGCTATGTAACTAAAAGCTAGTTATGTAGTGAGTTACTGCTGATGTTATCTGTTTCTACACAGTACTAAACTTCTTTTCCACCTGTGCTGTGACCTTTTCATGCATTCAACAGGATGATGTTTACTTTTGTGAAAAGTCAGTCTAATTTGCCTTATGTTGACGATTCTTCATATAAGGTGGGAACACAAACGGGCATGTGTGAAAGAGACATTCACGTACACGTATATTTGTTCTGATTATGTTACTTATGATCAATAACTAGCGAGTGGACAAACATTGAGCAAGCGCATCAACACAAAAGCTAACATTACTTACAAGCCAGACCGGAATCAGTCAACTCAATGGAGTGGGCAAGATTCAAACAACAACTATGAGAAAAGATTAAAAATAAATAGAGTTAAAGTAAATTTAAATCATTTTGAACTAAGAAAAGGAGTTCCCGGACAAACCATGCAGGTCGTTGATTGGTCACTGGAGGCACATTCACAACTAATTCATGATTCTGCCTGGCTGTGAATGTTCTGCTTCACTTCTTCAGTCTCTGAACACAATCAGCCACAGCAACAGGGGACACATTTGCTAACAAATATTAGCAACTCTTTTCAAGACAGAGGAGTTATGGTCCTTCTCTGAAAAATATTAAGTTTCTTCAGAGTCGTCAAATCCAGCAAAGAAGTTGTTGAGTTGGCAATACAGACTTTGTTTTCTGAGGTGGTTCCTGAGTTCAGTCATACTTACAGGGATGTTTTGGTAGAAATGGGCTGTACGTGTCTCTGTAACAGTGGACCTAATCTTCTGAATTGATGTTTTTCAGGACCTCCTCAGGAAACAGAGTATGTCAGTGTCACAGAGGTGAGTTTGAGTAAATTAGGGACATCTCAGCGTCATTAGTGTTTGTGACTGCAGCTGATATTCATACAAGCCAAACCCCTGTTGTCTTTCTGCAGGCCGGCCCAGTGTATGAGGAGATCAGAGAGGAGGACGGATGGAGCAGATCTCCTCCTGTAGAAATATCTACAGTTTACACTTACGCCAAATACGCCAAACCAAATGCAGCTGAAGGCACAGATGACTACAGATCTGTTACTGCAGCTCAAAAGGAAGTGAGTAAAAACTGTGGTTCGATTATAGATGACAGAAAACACTGTTAGGTTAGGCTAGGTAGTTTTTGCGTCGGTACCATTTGTTACACAGATTTGGCGCAAAATCTAATAATTTTTAACCGCTCGAAAATGTAAAAAAACCTAATCCTACAATATACCACATCAAGACATCAAGATGTCGAGGAACACCATAAAAAAATCATTCTGTGATTTGTTATCAAAAACTTCTGACATGTATAAATAATGTACAGAGCCTCCAAGTAAAATAAAATCTTCAAGTTGCTCTTAAGACTGAAACATTCAGTAAGTGATAACCTTTGACCTCTGCTTATTTTCTTCCAGACTGAAGACAACTCGAGTAAACTCACATACTCTGTGGTGGATTTGTCCAACGGTGCCCCTGCCTCGCTCAACAGCGCCCCTCCAGGTGATGCCGATAATGTCGTCAAACCTGGGCCTGGGTTGCAGCGAACTTGGATGGCCACCACGATGAATGAAATGTATGAAAACTGCTTATTTCAGTGAACTGACTTTATTTTTTAAGGGTTATCTCAATTTAGTTGCTGAGAACACATGTGAAGAGACTTTGAGCGATTTATATCACTGAAATGTGCAGTTTCAGTTTCAGTTTTCAGTCCAGGATTTTTTTTGGGCGGTCCTAAACGACCGCCCAAAAATGACGATCGTGGTGAGCACGCCCCCGCCCCCCATAGCGCAACGGTATAAAAGCCCTCAACATAGGTTAGGTGACTTAGTGCACAGTAACGTGATTTTACATCGTGTATACTAACATAATCACGTTAGGGTTTCTCATAATTTTCATGTGTGTTATCTAATGTCAGTGCATGTAACGTTAGACTGCTCGCTTTCCTGAGCGGAATCCAGAGGAAAATACACCGTAACGGACACGGACGCTCTTATATGCAACAGCAGCTTGTAGCTATGACAGGAATACATACGCACGAGACACCTGCCTGGGTGTGATCACCTGCCGGGTACGCCATGCTGCCGTGATTCCCCTGCTCCCTCGCTTCATCAAAACACCGCAACAGAGCAATAACCGCAAAGTGACGACAGACAGCGTTTCACTGAGATACATGACTTATGTATGTTTGGACAGAGATATTATTTTAATCATTCAAATTTGGCTGGGAGGTTAATAACACTTTCTTCTTTAGTCTGACAAACTCAAAACACATATTTATTTTGACTTTACACAGACTTTAAATGTGTGACCACTTGTTTTGTACCAGGCTGTAAACATTATTTCTGCTGTGAAGTTGAACATTTGAACATGGGGGCTCATGGCTTATGGGGCCAGCTTCAAATGGACGTTTGAGGAACTGCAGTTTTTTGGGGGAAAACGTTAACACAGGTATTAAAACGTTTTTTAATGTAGGTTTTCTTTTTTTCTGACCTCATGGATAGACAAAAATATTGCTTTTGTTTTTTTCTCATTGTGCTTCAAGTTCAAGTTCCAAAATAAAATTTAAATCAGCCTGTGCAGTGTCCCAAAAGACTTTTTTTAAAGACTTGTTTATATGCTTCAGTATCACAAACGCTGTTTTCTTTTTTTTTTTTTTTAAATGACGTGATAAAGTTTAATTTGAACAGATTAAACTGACATATAGGACTCAATAATGGAGCAAAAATGTGTAGAGACACACTGCTGTCACACAAACTTTTGCAAACATGTGACATTAATGCAGCTTTAAGTTACAAACAAGCCTGATAACTGAGCCTGCGGTGTAAAAACAGGGTCATGAAAAGGGGAGGAGGGTTGAGCGTGTGTTGTTTGGAGGAGGGACTCCATCATTTAGAGAAGTTCCTGGTTTAGCAGTGAAGAAAGAAGAGAGGCAGTCTAAAACCACCAGAGGCTCAAACATGAACGTCCGTCACACTTTGATCTGCTTCTTCTTCCTCTGTGAGTACACTCTGCTTCCTCTCTCTTCATTATGTTATTTTCTTTATTTATTGTAGTTTGTCACTTAACTTTGTAGCATTATGTTTAACAGTGGACTCTGTGTCTGTCCGTGTCTGACATGTCGTTGCTTTGTGTGGTCAAACACGATGAAATTAATGAGATGAGTCACTTTAAAATGTAGTTAACGACTCAAAATGTAAAGACAGACAATCTGCAATCAGCTTTTGTTCTTCTGTTCTTGTTTCATAGTTTTATTGTTGCTTTTTGTTGCATTTGTACAGTTTTGTTTGTTTCAACCTGACTGTAGCTGAGACGGTTTCACAGCACAGGAAACTACTGATGTTGTCATCAAAGGTGTTATATTTTTAGCACAGGTTCTTGGCTGACTTGGTCCTTTAAGAGGTTTCAGGAGGTCACAGATGAAAATAAAATCTAAAAAAATCAAATGTTCCATTTATTTTATATATTTAAACCAAAGTCAATCAGCGTAAAATGGAATGTGCTCTCTGATTTTCCTCTTTGACTTTCTTGTCACACAGTAAGGTTTCCATGTGTTTAATTGTTGTTAATTATTAAATTAAAATCTGTTTCTGTTGGATTAAATCGTTACCTCTCAGTCACAGACTGGTTGAACTGGGCAGCTCCCAGTATGACCCTGTGGATCTGTAAATGTGAAACAAATCAGACTGCAACATCTTACAGGAAGTACAGATAATAACTACTGAGTGTTCATCTTTTCAACAGCTGGAAACACTGGTCTCATCACTGAGGGGATCCCCATTATTACAGTGCAGGAGGGAGGAAACATCAGACATCAGTGCAAATTTATTTTCTCTGGACGGAAAAGGGCGCTCTATAAAAAAGACGACCTCCTCATTGAAACATATGAGGACACAGCCAAGCGTGGCAGATACAGCATTAGATATACACCTGGAACCAGTGTACTACCTCCAGTTCTGTATGTGAGCATCACAAACCTGATCAAGTCTGACTCGGGGCAGTACAAATGTATTTTGGGCAGATGGTTTGATGAATCAACCAAGAAGTTTGAGATCAGAGTTGAAGATGGTGAGTTTCTACTGAGAGTCATGAAATGAACTGTTCACTGACGGCTGCTGATGTTTAGTCAACAGTTCATCTACATTTTCTAGTGATTTTCTATATTTCAATGAATTTTTACAACAGAATTCTTCAGTATCTGATTCTTTCATTATGTGTTTTTTTTGTTTGTTTTTATCTCACAGCTCCAACCACTCTGAAACCAACAACACAGAGTTTAAGCCGTAGTCCAGAAAGCTCCACACCTTCATTAACCTCCATACAAACAACAATTTTGACACCTGCTACACGTCCAGGTACATCGGTCATCATCCTTGATTTTTCATGTCAGTGCTCCAATCACAGCTGTGTGATGACACACATGTAAATCAATCAATAGCATGAATGTATTTGTCCTGCAGGAAGTATTTTTCAGTCAGAATCTACAACCACATTTCCAGAAAAGTTGGCAAGCTGCATCAAATGTAAGTAGAAACCAAATACGATGATTGAAAACATTGAAACACCATATTTACTTGGAAAGGGCACAAAGACAACTTATCAAATGTTGAAACTTTTTTACGTATTAAAAGTAGTGAAAGTGTTGATGAAATGATTTAATGGTTTATGGCAGTATTGGTTTGACTGCATGTCTGGACTTCTCGACTTCACGATTCCAGTTACTCTCCACATACAGTGCACCATATTTTATAAGGAACCTGGAAGTGTAAACCAAACTTGTTCTACACAGGTATGCAGCTGTATGTGCGTCTGACTCCAGTCGTCATGATCTTCGTATTATCAGCAGCTGTAATGATATCGTTCAGTAAGATGACCTGTGAACCCAAAGGTGAGGCTGCAGAAAACACAACGCACAACAAAGACAGCTGAACATCTAAAACTTACATACATATGTGTCACCTGTCAAACCCAAACCGTAATTAACCTAATCTTTATACAGTTCTTCAGATGTAGTGAGTCTCTTTGACGAGTCGTTTTAACAGTGAACCTAATCTCCTGATGTTTTTCAGAACCTCCTGTGGAGACTGTGAATGACACGGAGGTGAGTTTGACTAAATTTGGGACATTGAGCTTTAATGGTGTTTATGACATCAGCTGATATTAATACAAACCAAACCCCTGTTCAAATCATGTTTCTGAGGAATGTATTGCCATTCTAGAGAATGCAGAAAGACAGATGCCCAACTGTCACCAATGACCCAGATTTGTTCTTGTCTGGTGGCTTCTTGCTCTGTCCCTCTCTACTTTTCCCTTCTTAGCTTCCTCACCTCTGCCATTATGTGCATAGAGGCTGCTGAGCCCAGTCACATTGCCGCTGGCCAGCTCTGGTTCTGGCATGACACCGGCTCTGTTCCCTGTCAGCATTCCTTTAAGCCAAACCACCTGTGGTACGAACACTAGCACTCCTCTGGTGCTCTTAGCTCACGGTGGGGACAGCACGGCTAACAAACTGGTCGATATGTAGTATAATAAATATTTATATTCATAGCTGAGCTTGGAATTTATCATTTAACATCGAACTTGCTGAAGTATACAGAATCCATAAACCCCGCCTCTTTGTTTTCTTCCAGACTGAAGCTGAATGGAGTAAAGTCACCTACTTTGTGGTGGCTGCCTCGCTCAACAGCGCCCCCCGTGGCTATGCAGATAATGTCGTCTACTCTGTACCTCAGGCTGCCGAACACACTTCATCTCCTCTGTACTCGACTGTTATTTACCGTCGGCAGTATCTTCAACGCTGTCAATGCCATATGTGCACAAAGTAGACACGAAAATCTGTTCTTTCCTATAAAAAAACTTGTGAGAAGTTGCGCTCTCTCTTTTTTTCTCATTTCACACACACAAAAGTAGTCGGTTGTTTATGGAAGCTTCTAACTTGCCACCTTGCCATGTGTGTGACCACATTTAGAAAATGGTTTTATAGTGCAGCTGGAAATGTTGTAACACCAAACAACCCTTTAAAAACATTTTTATTTACTAATTTTCCCACCAGTGTAAAAAAAATGAACATTTTTAACGTAGGTCGTCTAGTATAGACGAAAGAATCCTGATGACCTTTTGAAGCTCACCGTCTCACTGAGCTTTATATTGCACACATTTTCTGTTTTTTAAGAACAAAATAAAACCTTTTTTTTTCAAAATAAAAATAAAAATCGACCATGCTGTTTAAAAATTATTTTCTAAAGTGAGGTTCATTCGTTTTCATTCTGAGTACAAGAACTCTCTTTTTAACTTTTTTAAGATACAGATATATGACATGAATTAATTATTAATGAAATTAAATTTTAAAGAAACTATATGTCAGATATTTACTGTATTAAATCATAAAATGACCATGCTATGTCATCAGAGATGAAGGAAACATGCTCAACTAAAATGCTGGCTTCCCGACAACAATACTACAGCCAGTATGTTCTCCTTTGTAAATCGGCCTTACAGTCCAGAAAGTTCCACATTGCCAGATATGAAACAAATCAGATGCAAACACTGCATTCCATAGCCATGCAAGCAAACAAAATGGATCAATGGATCATGTTAAATGGACTTGCAAACTGACAAAGTCACTGTAAGACTTACCGCCCATACCTGTCTCTAACTGTGGGAGACAGAGACGGATGCTGTGACTCATGGGGACTCTGTACCAGCTGTTTTTTGTTTTTTGTCAAAAACGCAACCTACGACCACATTATTGTTGTAAACAATGTTTCTTCTACTGGCGTCTATAGGGGAGTTTATTTGTGCTGAACATAACCGCTGTGAAACAATCATAAGTAATCTTTACTTATAATAACAAACAGGCACAAATTAAACTTAAACGACCACAGACTGAAGTCAGACTCAGAGGTAGAACCTGGTTCATGAAATAAACCGTGTTATACTCATCCTGTGCTTGTGAAGGTTCAGTGTCTTCAATCTGGCAACTCTGCAATACTTTTGGACTGCAGTACCCATTTCAACCTCTAGATATCAGTGCGTCACACATAAAGATGCACATTGTTCCTTTAAGTTACAAACAAGCCTGATAACTGAGCCTGCGGTGTAAAAACAGACTCATGAAAAGGGGAGGAGGGTTGAGTGTGTGTTGTTTGGAGGAGGGACTCCATCATTTAGAGAAGTTCCTGGTTTAGCAGTGAAGAAAGAAGAGAGGCAGTCTAAAACCACCAGAGGCTCAAACATGAACGTCCGTCACACTTTGATCTGCTTCTTCTTCCTCTGTGAGTACACTCTGCTTCCTCTCTCTCATTGTTTATTTTCTTTATTTATTGTAGTTTGTCACTTAACTTTGTAGCATTATGTTTAACAGTGGACTCTGTGTCTGTCCGTGTCTGACATGTCGTTGCTTTGTGTGGTCAAACACGATGAAATTAATGAGATGAGTCACTTTAAAATGTAGTTAACGACTCAAAATGTAAAGACAGACAATCTGCAATCAGCTTTTGTTCTTCTGTTCTTGTTTCATAGTTTTATTGTTGCTTTTTGTTGCATTTGTACAGTTTTGTTTGTTTCAACCTGACTGTAGCAGAGACGGTTTAACAGCACAGGAAACTACTGATGTCGTAGATTTAGCTCATAGATATGGATTAAGTTATTATTAGTTACATATTTTACAGAGTAGCAGAGACGTCAGTGTGTCTTACTTTGGTTAAATTGCAGTTTGTTTAAACTTTCATAGAGCTAAAGAGAGAAAACAATTATTTTTTTTATCCTTTATTTGAACCAGCTCCAAAAGAGGAACTGCAGCAGTGAACCTCTGTTAGCAGCCTTGGTGACAAACTGACTGCTGCAGACATAAGGAACACTTCCAAAACCTCGTTTCACACGTACAGAAACAATCGTCATTTTCACACGAGAGAATTTGATCAAACTAAATTTAAATGTGATCTCCAGATGCTGCAGGTCCTCTTCCACAGAGTGCACCATGTTGTCACCTGTCAGATTTTTGGATCGTTTCGTGGCCTCCGTAGTTTGTTCTACATGCTAGAAAGGAGAGAGTGAGCTGAGGTGGTTGCAATCAGCAACTACACCACACACGCCGATCCTTTAAGAGGTTTCAGTGAGTCAGAAATAAAATATTATTCATTAATATAAATAAAATAGTCAAATGGCACATTTAATATAAATATTTAAACCAATCAGTGTAAACCCCAGTTCTCTATGGGGCCATGTAAAAGGTATTCAGGAAATGGTAACTGGTCTGTAAATGTGAAACAAATCAGACTGCAACATCTCACAGGAAGTACAGATAATAACTACTGAGTGTTCATCTTTTCAGCACCTGGAAACACTGGTCTCAACACCGAGGGATCATTACAGTGAAGGAGGGAGGAAACATCACACATGAGTGCACATTCATTGTCTCTGGAAGTCGGAGGGCGCTCTATAAAGAAAACAACCTTCTCGTTGAAACAGAGGAGGACAAAGCTCAGCGTGACAGATACAGCATTGAATATAATAAACCAGCAACATTAATTTCACTTCTGTATGTGAGCATCACAAACCTGACCAAGTCTGACTCGGGAAGTACAGATGTGTTTTGAACAGAAATTTTTTCCAGAATCAGTCGAGGAGTTTGAGCTCAGAGTTGAAGATGGTGAGTTTCTACTGAGAGTCATGAAATGAACTGTTCACTGACGGCTGCTGATGTTTAGTCCAACAATTATAGTTAGAGCTGCATATTTTCATCATGGTGAACACTGATAAATGCTCCTTTTTAAAACCAACACTTCATCTGTAAAATATCTGAACTCAGACGAGTCAGAGTTTTTTGTGTCTGATTCTTTCTTTTTGTTTCTTTTCATGTTTCACAGCTCCAAACACTCTGAAACCAAACTGGACTCCTGGACCTTTTCCAACATCAGTCCCATCAACCTCCACACCAACAACACCAACACAGAGTTTAACCTCCAGTTCAGGAAGCTCCACACCTTCATCAACACAGACACCAGCTGCACGTCCAGGTACATCGGTCATCATTCTTGATTTTTCATGTCAGTGCTCCAATCACAGCTGAGTGATGACACACATATAAACCAATCAATATCATGCAACATGTTTGTCATTTTTCAGTCAGAATCTACAACCAGGTTTCCAGAAAAGTTGGCAAATTGTGTAAAATGTAATTAGAAACAATATATGATGATTGACAACATTGAAATCTCACATTTAATTGAAAACAGCACAAAGACAACCTATCAAATGATGAAACGATTTAGTTGATGCTGCTATTGGTTTGACAACACTGCACTGTACCAGTTATTCTCACAGATAAACTATATTTTATAAAGAAACAGGAAGTTGTAAACAAACTTGTTCTACTGCTCAAAAAAACACAGGTACGCTGCTGTATGTGCGTCTGACTCTGGTCATCATGATCTTCATATCATCAGCAGCTGTGCTGATATACTGCAGGAAGACGGCCAGTAAACCCAAAGGTGAGAACACAGGAAACACACACACATACTAAAGGAAGCTGAACGTCTGAAAACAGTCTTTGGTTTGTTAACACACAAAGTTTAATGTGACCGTAACTTTGAAAAGTAAAGTTTGTTCATTGATGAGCACCATTATAAAAGAGATGACTATTAATGATTTTTCATGTTATGGTAGACAGTATTGCCTCAGATTTAAGAGCGGAGCAGAGTGAAGTCCAAACAAACTACACTGTCAGGTGATATTAAGAGAACACGGCGTCTATGAGCAGCCTCCTGTAACAGTGGACCTAATCTTCTGAATTGATGTTTTTCAGGACCTCCTCAGGAAACAGAGAATGTCAATGTCACAGAGGTGAGTTTGAGTAAATTAGGGACATCTCGGCGTCATTAGTGTTTGTGACTGCAGCTGATATTCATACAAGCCAAACCCCTGTTGTCTTTCTGCAGGCCGGCCGAGTGAACAAAGACATCAGAGAGGAGGGCAGACAGAGCAGATCTCCTCCTGTAGAAATATCTACAGTTTACGCTCACGCCAAATACACCAGACCAAATGCAGCTGAAGGCACAGACTGAAGACGACCCGCCCCCCGTGGTGATGCAGATAACACCGTCTACTCTGTGCTTCAGGCTGCAGCGAGCTCAGACGACCGCCACGCCGAACATGCTTCAGCACCTCTGTACTCGACTGTTAATGTACATCAGCAGTAGCTTCAAAGCTGCTGACGTGGGCTGAATGAAGCCTGGCTGCTCAAACAAGACACCTGTGATGGCACCCACCTGTCAATCAAAGTGTACGCCATCTTAACTCTGCATAACTTTAAGCCTTAATATAATTTGAACAGGTGAGTTGTATAAAAATTCACCCTCAGGTTCCACAAAAAGTCAATATACGGGTTTTAAATGTTTTTTATTGTTTTTTAATGCAGATTTTTTTGGTCCGTCTGACCTCTATAGAGAAAAACTTTGTTGTAGTTCACCCTCTTGTCATGCTTTATGTTACACAAATTATCTGTTTCCTTGAGAACAAAATAAAACTTTCTATCCAGAAATAAAACTCAGCCTGTGTGACTTTTTTTTTTCCTGGACTCTCTTTTGATTTCTTGAAAAAAAGTTTCTTAAAGTTTTTTTCGGAACAGATTAAACTGACTTTTGTAAAGCTCCTCCTGCAGTTATTACATGGATTCAAGTTATAGTCACTTATAAGATCAATCAATGTAGATCGGAGGAGGAGAAAAAAAAAGAGTTTCGGATGGCTGATTTTAATTGGCAGATTATACAACAAGTAGAATCCGACCGAGCAACCTGATTGGTCAACTAGACGTTCAGAACGTGCTCAAATCAGCATGACAGCACACCTGACTCACCTGACTCATCACTAAAAATATCACTCCGCCATCTGCACATTGTCACGTCCTGAAAATATAGAACATGTAAACAAATACGAATAAGTCCACTGGAAACCAACTTTAATAAAGTCATACACCTGAATTTTAAATATCAGCTTTCTTTAATGAATACTCTGTGTGTCATGGCGCTGTTAGGCCGCCTCGTTAATACAGGTGTGCGCCTCGTTAATACAGGTGTGCGCCTCGTTTGTGCGCAGCACGTCGGAGATCAAACAGTTCAGTGACAGAGAAAGTATTTTTGCAGACTAAAGGTGGACTAATGTGGACTGAAGAGGAATATTCCGTTAGATAAAAACATGTTGTTCATTTTGTTTCCATCCATCTTTGTTCAAACATTTAGACTTTTGGACTTTACCCCGCTGTGGACTTACTGAAATGTTTGGCTCGTCCTCCATCAGCTGCGCAGGTGAGTCGCTTCAAAATAAAAGTGAAGTCAGGAGGCCAAGCTGTCCATGGAAAAATGTCTTTGTCAGCAGATATCTGAGTCACTACAAGACTGTTTAGTGTTTATATGTGCGTATTTATTCAGTTTGGGACTGATTGTTTTCCAGGTATTAGTCAGGCCCGTGTATGTCCATAGAAACGGAGAAAGAAATGTTTATTTTGAGAGCAACTTGCCCCAAAACATGAAAATCTCTTGATTAAATATTTGAATCAAGTTGGTAATTGTTGTATAATCGCAATATTACACTTCGAGGGTGAGCTTTAACTCAGGAGTCTTCAACCTTTTTCAGCCCCTTGGACGAGAGACAAACAGAACAGGGAGCCCACATGTAACTCATTTTTTAAAAATGTGTCACCTGGCCTGTAATAGCTATTATATTTACTTTATTAACCTACTTATATACTGGGTTATTATCCTGTATGTGTTCATGATTGATAAAACCTTCATGTATAATGGAATCATTTATAATAAATAAAAATTAGTTTTTGTCAACAGTAGCTTATTGTTGCATATTAATGCTTGCAGTTGACTCATTATAATTTTTGTTATATATTTTTAATTCTCACAAATTATTTTGGTAAATTTTCAATTATTATGACAAAATTTGGCGGACCCTCGCAGTACCTCTGTGGACCCTTAGGGTCACAGACCCTGGTTGAGAACCCTGCTTTAACTTCTTATTGGCACTTCAGTGACGCTCACTGACCGCATCACCGTCGTGCCAATAATGACGATAACATCCTGGTGCTGTGGTTATGATGATGAGAAGAAGAAGTGTTGGCTTGATGGCTGCATTAGAGAACATGCTTATGAGTGGAGTGAGGTTGTATATCTCATTTCTTTAGCAGGTGTTAAGTAATGTAACCTGTGACATGTTTCAGAAATTTCAAATGTGGAATATGACTTGACTGCAGCTTGAAAAATTCAGTCAAAATATATATATATTTTAATTTTTATTATTTTTTTTTGCTTTAATCCATGAGTTCTACAAATGTCTCCAAACTTTAAGTTACAAACAAGCCTGATAACTGAGCCTGAAGTGTAAAAACAGACTCATGAAAAGGGAGGAGGGTTGAGTGTGTGTTGTTTGGAGGAGGGACTCCATCATTTAGAGAAGTTCCTGGTTTAGCAGTGAAGAAAGAAGAGAGGCAGTCTAAAACCACCAGAGGCTCAAACATGAACGTCCGTCACACTTTGATCTGCTTCTTCTTCCTCTGTGAGTACACTCTGCTTCTCTCTCTCATTGTGTTGTTTTCTTTATTTATTGTAGTTTGTCACTTAACTTTGTAGCATTATGTTTAACAGTGGACTCTGTGTCTGTCCGTGTCTGACATGTCGTTGCTTTGTGTGGTCAAACACGATGAAATTAATGAGATGAGTCACTTTAAAATGTAGTTAACGACTCAAAATGTAAAGACAGACAATCTGCAATCAGCTTTTGTTCTTCTGTTCTTGTTTCATAGTTTTATTGTTGCTTTTTGTTGCATTTGTACAGTTTTGTTTGTTTCAACCTGACTGTAGCTGAGACGGTTTCACAACACAGGAAACTACTGATGTCGTAGATTTAGCTCATAGATATGGATTAAGTTATTATTAGTTACATATTTTACAGAGTAGCAGAGACGTCAGTGTGTCTTACTTTGGTTAAATTGCAGTTTGTTTAAACTTTCATAGAGCTAAAGAGAGAAAACAATTATTTTTTTATCCTTTATTTGAACCAGCTCCAAAGAGGAACTGCAGCAGTGAACCTCTGTTAGCAGCCTTGGTGACAAACTGACCGCTGCAGACATAAGGAACACTTCCAAAACCTCGTTTCACACGTACAGAGACAATCGTCATTTTCACACGAGAGAATTTGATCAAACTAAATTTAAATGTGATCTCCAGATGCTGCAGGTCCTCTTCCACAGAGTCCACCATGTTGTCACCTGTCAGATTTTTGATCGTTTCGTGGCCTCCGTAGTTTGTTCTACATGCTAGAAAGGAGAGAGTGAGCTGAGGTGGTTGCAATCAGCAACTACACCACTAGATGCCACTAAACCACACACGCCGATCCTTTAAGAGGTTTCAGTGAGTCAGAAATAAAATATTATTCATTAATATAAATAAAATAGTCAAATGGCACATTTAATATAAATATTTAAACCAATCGGTGTAAACCCCAGTTCTCTATGGGGCCATGTAAAAGGTATTCAGGAAATGGTAACTGGTCTGTAAATGTGAAACAAATCAGACTGCAACATCTTACAGGAAGTACAGATAATAACTACTGAGTGTTCATCTTTTCAACAGCTGGAAACACTGGTCTCAACACCGAGGGGATCATTACAGTGAAGGAGGGAAAAAACATCACACATGGGTGCACATTCGTTTTCTCTGGAAGTCGGAGGGCGCTCTATAAAGAAAACAACCTTCTCATTGAAACAGAGGAGGACAAAGCTCAGCGTGACAGATACAGCATTGAATATAATAAACCAGCAACATTAACTTCACTTCTGTATGTGAGCATCACAAACCTGACCAAGTCTGACTCGGGGAAGTACAGATGTGTTTTGGACAGAAATTTTCTTCCAGAATCAGTCGAGGAGTTTGAGCTCAGAGTTGAAGATGGTGAGTTTCTACTGAGAGTCATGAAATGAACTGTTCACTGACGGCTGCTGATGTTTAGTCCAACAATTATAGTTAGAGCTGCATATTTTCATCATGGTGAACACTGATAAATGCTCCTTTTTAAAACCAACACTTCATCTGTAAAATATCTGAACTCAGACGAGTCAGAGTTTTTGTGTCTGATTCTTTCTTTTGTTACTTTTCATGTTTCACAGCTCCAAACACTCTGAAACCAAACTGGACTCCTGGACCTTTTCCAACATCAGTCCCATCAACCTCCACACCAACAACAACAACACAGAGTTTAACCTCCAGTTCAGGAAGCTCCACACCTCAGTCTCTCAGAAAACACCCACCAGTCTCAACAGGAACAGACAGCTGCAGGTCAAGGTACATTTGTATAATTCAACAGAACTGTGTTTCTTGTATGTTTCTGTAAATTCATGTACTGTACATATGTAAATACATGGATGTGTATGCTTGTCTGTGTGAAACTCAGATTCTTTATTTGTTTAACACGTTTTTGTTCTAAAGAATGGTTTTAATGGTTTCCACAGGTACGCTGCTGTATGTGGGTCTGACTCTGGTCATCATGATCTTCATATCATCAGCAGCTGTGCTGATATACTGCAGGAAGACGGCCAGTAAACCCAAAGGTGAGAACACAGGAAACAGTCTTTGGTTTGTTAACACATGAAGTTTAATTTGACCTTAACTTTGAAAAGTAAACTTTGTTCACTGGGGAACACCATTATAAAAAAGATGACTGTATACGTGTTGACATGACACCCAAACTGCAAACAGTTATGGCTCTTTGTATTGTGCATGTTTCATCCATGGAAGTTTCATGTTTATCAAGATTTTTGAAGCTTTTTGAGAGTCAAGATGAAGATTCAATCTTCTCTAACCAACCACAAGAGACCATCGTATCTGCCTGAAACTAGTTGTCATTTTAAGTCGACACTGATACGTAGCCATGCCAACTTACTGGTTCTGCCCTTGTTTTAAGAGCGGAGCAGAGTGAAGTCCAAACAAACTACACTGTCCGGTGATATTGAGAGAACACGGCGTATGAGCAGCCTCCTGTAACAGTGGACCTAATCTTCTGAATTGATGTTTTTCAGGACCTCCTCAGGAAACAGAGAATGTCAATGTCACAGAGGTGAGTTTGAGTAAATTAGGGACATCTCGGCGTCATTAGTGTTTGTGACTGCAGCTGATATTCATACAAGCCAAACCCCTGTTGTCTTTCTGCAGGCCGGCCGAGTGTATGAGGAGATCAGAGAGGAGGACAGACAGAGCAGATCTCCTCCTGTAGAAATATCTACAGTTCACGCTCACGCCAAATACACCAAACCAAATGCAGCTGAAGGCACAGATGACTACAGCTTGGTCAATGCAGTCAGCTCTCAGATGGACGTGAGTAAAAACTGTGGTCAGATTTGTCTGTGGTCAACGGTCCCGTACAATGTCTGCAAGATACTTAAACTCCTTTGGTTGGGGCAGTTACTCACTCCCAACCTGAAGGGAGCATTCCACCATTTTCCTACAGAGAACATGCAGTCCACTTACAAACTCGGCTGCAAACTGCCCCAGTGCATGCTGAAGGTCACGGTCTGAAGCCAACAGAACCTCATCATCTGCAAAGAAGCAGAGACGCAATTCTGAGGTTCAGAAACCGGACACACTCCTCTCCCCAGCTGCCCTGAGATCCTGACAGTGAATATCACAAACACAATCGAAGACAAGGGACAACCTTGGTGGAGTGCAACACCTGCTGAGAACATTTCTGACTTGTACTATTGCCATATGGCTCGATGACTGACAGTCTGTGCCTATAGCAGCATAACTAAGAGATGGTTTAGGACTCACCTGAGTCAGTCAGTAAATGATAACCTTTGACCTCTGTTTGTTTTCTTCTAGACTGCAGACGACTCGGATAAACTCACCTACTCTGTGGTGGATTTGTCCAACGGTGCAACTGCCCCGCTCAACAGCGCCCCCCGTGGTGATGCAGATAACACCGTCTACTCTGTGCTTCAGGCTGCAGCGAGCTCAGACGACCGCCACGCCGAACACGCTTCAGCACCTCTGTACTCGACTGTTAATGTACATCAGCAGTAGCTTCAAAGCTGCTGACGTGGGCTGAATGAAGCCTGGCTGCTCAAACAAGACACCTGTGATGGCACCCACCTGTCAATCAAAGTGTACGCCATCTTAACTCTGCATAACTTTAAGCTTTAATATAATTTGAACAGGTGAGTTGTATAAAAATTCACCCTCAGTACAGCTACAGAGACCAAAACTGTTTTTGTTTTGTACCAGTTGTATTTTTTAAATATTTTTCATTTTTTTTGACCTCTTGTACAGACAAGAAGAGATGTTGATGACTTTTTGTAGTTCACCCTCTGTCATACTTCATGTTACACAAATTATCTGTTTTCTTAAAAACCAAATAAAACTAAATATTTAAAAAGGACTTTTGCAAAGCTCTTCCTACTGCAGTTCTACAAATGTCTCCAAACTTTAAGTTACAAACAAGCCTGATAACTGAGCCTGCAGTGTAAAAACAGGGTTGAGTGTGTGTTGTTTGGAGGAGGACTCCATCATTTAGAGAAGTTCCTGGTTTACCAGTGAAGAAAGAAGAGAGGCAGTCTAAAACCACCAGAGGCTCAAACATGAACGTCCGTCACACTTTGATCTGCTTCTTCTTCCTCTGTGAGTACACTCTGCTTCTATTTGCATCATCCTCTCTCTTCATTGTGTTATTTTCTTTATTTATTGTAGTTTGTCACTTAACTTTGTAGCATTATGTTTAACAGTGGACTCTGTGTCTGTCCGTGTCTGACATGTGTTGCTTTGTGTGGTCAAACACGATGAAATTAATGAGATGAGTCACTTTAAAATGTAGTTAACGACTCAAAATGTAAAGACAGACAATCTGCCATCAGCTTTTGTTCTTCTGTTCTTGTTTCATAGTTTTATTGTTGCTTTTTGTTGCATTTGTACAGTTTTGTTTGTTTCAACCTGACTGTAGCAGAGATGGTTTCACAGCACAGGAAACTACTGATGTCGTAGATTTAGCTCATAGATATGGATTAAGTTATTATTAGTTACATATTTTACAGAGTAGCAGAGACGTCAGTGTGTCTTACTTTGGTTAAATTGCAGTTTGTTTAAACTTTCATAGAGCTAAAGAGAGAAAACAATTATTTTTTTTATCCTTTATTTGAACCAGCTCAAAGAGGAACTGCAGCAGTGAACCTCTGTTAGCAGCCTTGGTGACAAACTGACTGCTGCAGACATAAGGAACACTTCCAAAACCTCGTTTCACACGTACAGAAACAATCGTCATTTTCACACGAGAGAATTTGATCAAACTAAATTTAAATGTGATCTCCAGATGCTGCAGGTCCTCTTCCACAGAGTCCACCATGTTGTCACCTGTCAGATTTTTTTGATTGGTTCGTGGCCTCCGTAGTTTGTTCTACATGCTAGAAAGGAGAGAGTGAGCTGAGGTGGTTGCAATCAGCAACTACACCACTAGATGCCACTAAATCACACACACCGATCCTTTAAGAGGTTTCAGTGAGTCAGAAATAAAATATTATTTATTAATACTAGAAAATTCCTGCGGAAATTTTGAGAGTGCCGAGTGGGCTGTTGCCGGGGGTCTGTATTCAAAAAGCACACCTCAAATAGTCATTTTTAACATGTTTATTTAGACACGCTAACGCGCTAGCAATTAGCATTAGTATGTTAGTAATGAGTATGTATTTGATTCTTAGTGGCTAACATTAGCCACTAATACCAATTGCTAGTGCTAATTCTAATTGCTGTTGCTAGCACTGACGTGCTAGCAAGAAAATGCTGAGACCACCCCTCGAACAGGAAGGATTTCTGGCCAAACCGTATTTCCAATCATTGAACCGAAATCACTGGGAGCACGCTGAGCCCTTCCTGAACGTCTACATAGTTATTTTGTGTCGATAAAATGAAGAAATGTGACCTTAATCGCGATTCAAAGAAACGTTGCTTTTGCTTTCCTCCAGAAAATTTTCCCGCCTTTTTAACATGGCAGTCTATGAGGCTGTGGATGGGCGTTGCTGGCGCATCTTTGAGTGTTACGACAAAACTATAAGGCTGACAGCTTCAGCAGTGTTATCACTGCGACCGCCTCGAATTTTCCTACGTTTTTATGTATAAATCACGTCTGTAGTGTGGCATTTGAGGCCACAATCGCAGTTTACAAATTTATTTTTCGACGAATTTTTCTCTCCTCTCCCACTCTAGTGATGATGTCACCCACTCTAGCAGACGCTATACACACCCATTATAAACCCAGAAATTTGAGTAAAAAGCTGCTCAACTTTAAGCCTTGATAGTTTAAAAACGGTAAAAGGTGTCGATGAGTGAAGTGAATCACTGAAGAGAAGGCAAGAGTACCTACATTTTAAAGTTTAAATGAAGTCTCTCGGTGAAAGTATGCCAGAGCAGTTCATTGTTGAAAATGTCTGTTGAATTTTTTTTTTTTTCAGGCTTTCCCATTCATTCCTATATAAATAAATTCGCGAAAAAATTGGCGAATCTCTTAGAAAAGTAATAGCACTCGATTCGGGGTGAAGACGCACGTTTTGATATATAATTTGTTGGGGTCCTCTCACCGCTGCGGGCCGCATTAATTTTCGAAAAAGGGCAGAAGATGAATAATAAAACTAAGAAGAAACACGCAGAAGATTAAGAGCTTGCTAGCTCTGGGGAGAGTTGCCTCGTGTCGTAGGCACTCGGCACTAATAAATAAAATAGTCAAATGGCACATTTAATATAAATATTTAAACCAATCAGTGTAAACCCCAGTTCTCTATGGGGCCATGTGAAAGGTATTCAGGAAATGGTAACTGGTCTGTAAATGTGAAACAAATCAGACTGCAACATCTCACAGGAAGTACAGATAATAACTACTGAGTGTTCATCTTTTCAGCACCTGGAAACACTGGTCTCAACACCGAGGGGATCCCCATCATTACAGGAAAGGAGGGAGGAAACATCAGACATCAGTGCACATTCATTTTCTCTGGAAGTCGGAGGGCGCTCTATAAAGAAAACGACCTTCTCATTGAAACAGAGAAGAACAAAGCTCAGCGTGGCAGATACAGCATTGAATATAATAACCCAGCAACATTCACTTCAGTTCTGTATGTGAGCATCACAAACCTGACCAAGTCTGACTCGGGGAAGTACAGATGTGTTTTGAAAAGAGATTTGTTTCCAGAATCAGTCCAGGAGTTTGAGCTCAGAGTTGAAGATGGTGAGTTTCTACTGAGAGTCATGAAATGAACTGTTCACTGACGGCTGCTGATGTTTAGTCCAACAATTATAGTTAGAGCTGCATATTTTCATCATTGTGAACACTGATAAATGCTCCTTTTAAAACCAACACTTCATCTGTAAAATATCTGAACTCAGACGAGTCAGAGTTTTTGTGTCTGATTCTTTCTTTTGTTTCTTTTCATGTTTCACAGCTCCAAACACTCTGAAACCAAACTGGACTCCTGGACCTTTTCCAACATCAGTCCCATCAACCTCCACACCAACAACACCAACACAGAGTTTACCCTCCAGTTCAGGAAGCTCCACACCTTCATTAACACAGACACCAGCTGCACGTCCAGGTATATTTACAGTTCATGACTTCAGTTAATGTTTTTTCTTTTACTCATAAATGTCAACAAAATCCCTGAGGTTAATAAACAACACGTTAGTTACATGATTGGTTATTAAAGGAGCATCCAGGATGGGAAAGGTTTCGCACTCCACAACGCTGAAAGTTTTCAGACCCTCCTGTTTAACTGAGAATGACACAGTTTGACTAAATTTGGGACATTGAGCATTAATAGTGTTTATGACACTATTAACACACACAAAAACATATGAGTAATGTGCTGTCATTCTAGAGAAACAGGAAGGCCAGTTTATGATCACATCTGTATGATCTGATACAAGTGTGCACGTTGGTGTCCGCAGTGACCCGACTATAAAACATCTTTAGTTGTTTCGGTGGTGAATCTTCATCATGAGAACGATGGCTTGTAAAACGTCCGGATCCTTTGATGCTGAATATTTATCACATAAATATACATAAAATAAATATTATAGAAGTGAAACGATGAACAGAAGCAGTAATTTACATATTTTTAATGAAAATAAAGTTGACGTGAATTGAAGATTGGCAGTTTAAACATTTGTATAACAGTTTTTAACCCACATCATGAGCAGTGACGTCAAACACGACACACTGCACGTTACAAACAATTCTGAACTATTCCTGTCGCATCCTGTTGACTCGTTTTTATGAACAGCTGAACTCAGAACAACAAAAATAATAATAGATTTAACTTCCTGCGCAACATAACACAGACCTTCAATAAAGACAACAACCTTCTTACTGAAACATTTGTGGACAGAGCTCAGCATTGAATATAAACCAGGAACCACGTCAACATCACAGCACTTTTTATTGATGTCTTGATTTAAATATTTATTTATTTATAGTCAATCTTACATTTTGTTTGCCACCGCTGCATGACTGGACCCTCGGGTTCCACGTGTACCTGTACCAGTTATTCTCTGATATATTTTATATTGAATCGAGAAGTTTTAAACAAAACTTTCCTCCTGCTCAGAAACCACAGGTACGTCATGGTATGTGTGCCTGACTCTGGTCATCGTGATCTTCGTATCATCATCAGCAGCTGTTCTGATATTCTGCGTAAAGACGGCCAGTAAAGCCGAAGGTGAGGCTACAGCAAACACAACAAACAATATATTTCACCTTCTAGTTGTTTCCTCGGATGTGAAATCTTTATAGGATGTTTTATCAGAACCTCCCGTGGAAGCTGTGAATCACACGGAGGTGAGTTTGGGAAAATTTCAGCTGATATTAAAACAAAACAAACCCCTCTCAAGTCATTTAAAGTTTATGAGTTTGAGTTTCCAGAGAAACGGGAAAGAGGCCAGTTTATGATCATATCTGAAGTGTCTGATGTTTTAAAGAAGGTGACCTCATACTTATTGTTTCTGGTGGAGCTCGGTTTTATTAATAAGAACAAACTTGCTGCAGCATACAGAATCTATGAACCCTGCTAATATCTCAAATTACGTGGCTGTCAGGACTTCATAGATTATGTAAATATGATTCACTTGATTAAAAAAAAAAATAAATCTTCAAGTTGCTGTAAAACAGTCAGTAAGTGATGACCTTTGACCTCTTTGTTTTCTTCCAGACTGAAGCCGAGCGGAGTAAAGTCTCTTACTCTGTGGTGGCCTCGCTCAACAGCGCCTCCTGTGGTGACGCAGATAACTGTGTCGTCTACTCTGTGCTTCCCGCTGCCAAACACGCTTCATCTCCTCTGTACTCAACCGTCACTTTGCATAAACGGAAACTTCGACGCCATCTTGCAGTTTATCTGCCTCCTTCGGCACCGACAGCCGGTCAGCAGTTCTACTGTGGATACAAAAGTTCTCAATGAAAACGGTTTCTGTTCATTGCAGAGAGACTGAATGTGTAATACCAAACGGCTCAAACTGCTAAGATATTATATTATTATATACTATATTGCTACTGCAGCTCCATAATGTACTTATTCTGTGTCCATTTTAAGGTCTTCAGTTGTTTCGGTGGTGAAGCTTCATCATGAGAGTCCTGATCCTTTGATTCTAAATATATCAATATTTATCACAAATATACATAAAATAAATATTATAGAAGTGAAACAATGAACAGAAGCTGTAGTTTACATTTTTAATGAAAATAAACTTGACATGAATTGGCAGTTTAAACAGCTTATGGTCTTTATGTTTTACAAAATATTTCTTTTTATTCATATTTTCAGCCATTAATCTCCTCCAGACTGTCCTGCAGTGTAACCGACCCACACCGTGAACAGTGTGGTCGACACAAGACACCGCTTGTTACAAAGAAATGTTTCTGTGGACAGCTGAACAACATAAATAATAATAGATTAACTTCCTGTGACGCCTCGACTCGCCAACCTGCTACGCGGCTCGTCAATGTTGTCCATAAAAAAAAATACAAAACTTAATTTAACTTTGAAAATTAACTTAAAATGTAAAAACAATGATTAGAAATGGAAGACAAACACTTGGTAAATATTTCCCTTTCACAGCGCTCAAAGAAGAATAAAATAATAATCACTCGATACAAAACTAAATACAACATGTGAGCTTTAAAGAAATCAGGTGAAAATAAAAGCTGTGGCACGTTACAGGTGAACACACGAGGGAGGGACGGAGGTCAGCTGACAGAATAAAAGCTGCATAGAATCAAACACCAAATCTCTAATGTAGAGAAGAAGCAGAGTTTTATATTCATCACGTCGTCTGAAGCTTTGCTGTTCAGGCGGCGGTTTAAATATACGACTCTGCTCTAAAGTGCAAACTGTGGAGCGAAGGTTCTCCACCATCTGTCAGAGCAGGAGAGAGAAAAGTTTCAGCTCCTCTTCTATAAATGTTCATTTTATATTTGAGCTGACTATTTTCTGATTTAAACGTGACAGTGAACGTCACGTCTGCAGATAATTATTTCTATTATCATTTAATCTGCAGGTCAGTTTCTCGACAACGGAAAACTCAAATGGAATGAACATCGACGTGAAACAACAGGATGAAGAATCGAGTTCTGAATCCAAAACTCGATTCTTCATCTGGAGGATTACAAACAATAAATAAAATTCAATATACAGTAACATACGTCACACATGTAATGTAGAAAAATATCATTACCCTCGTTACTCAGTGATAAAATAAAGACGCGGGATTGTGAAGCAAAAAGGCAATGTGCAAAAACAACAGAGACTCTGCAGGAAGTGTTTGTGCGGCCTCTGTAACCAATGGTAACCACTTTTAAAACAAAGAAATACCCACTGGATTCTGGGTAAAGCAGTAAAATGTTTCACTGTCCTACAACATGGAGAAAAACGACACAAACATCCCGTCAGAGGCTCTGCTGGGTTCAATGTTCGTCCCTTTATGATACAGTGGAAACAGAATAAATAATGTTTGAGTGAAAGGTCGGTAGGTCGTTAACGGAAAGGTAGTTTATGTTCCTTCACAGTGGGGATAGAAAAAAAGGAGCTACGGTGAGTGAGTAATGTCTCTGCAGTCCACCTTAAGAAGCTTCAGTGTTGGCACTGACCTGTTTGGAAGCATTGTTGTACCGTGTGTGAGCTGGTGTGTCGTCATCGCTTTCGATAATTAATGAATAATTTGGTTCATCACAGTTTCTTAAAGCTCGAGTTAACGTATGCAGATATTTAGTGTAACATCGTGGAAAACCAGCAGAGGTTTGAGGAGCTGGGATTAGATGCAGATTAGTTTTCCACTCATCACAGTGCAGGAGTGTAACTGATGTGGTTTCTGAGTAGGAAACACCGGCTGTGTCCACAGTGTGAGCTTTAAAGAATCACGCCAAGGAGCTGTGACTGCAGCAGAGACCACGACAGTGACGGTGACCGACAGGGTCTGATAACTGACAACACGAGAGCGAGACAGTGAGGTGAAGATCAAGTTGCTGGTTTGAATCCATGGATCCAAAGACGGACAGAAAAGGAACATCTCCACTTCAGGCACTTAAACATCTGAACGCCTCCTGACAGCAGCTCCATGTGCTCCTGTGAACCTCCCCTCGATGAAGGAGTGAGAGTCCAAACATGAAACCAGACCAGCAAGAGGACGACTCTTCACCACTGTGCTGTTTTCCTCCTTCATGGCCTGAATTAAAGTTTAGTACAAAAATATGAGGATGTTGCTGAAACGAAGCTCTCAGCACTGCAGAGTTAAGATGATTCAAATGTTTGTGTGTGTTTAGTGACCAAAATAATCTAAAACTATTTCAGTGACTTTGCTGCAGAAGGCGTGAACTCCTGAACCTGACACAGCAGTTTGAGACGAGAACGTCCAAAAGTTAACTTTAGGAAAATAAAAACACAGAGAGGTCGAGAGAGGAAAAAAAAACACACAAAACTTTTGAAAAGACTGTGGCAGGAATTTGATGTGTGACTTTGAAAATGGCACTTTGTGGTTGTTTTAATTTGGAGGTCTCGATGAAACTTTCAGAATCAGGTCTCCTTTAAAGCTGTGCCGTGGTGACACGCGAAGCATTTGGACTTTTTTTTCCCGGTCGGATTCAGAAGTGAGGACTTGAGACTGCTAAAAGTGAGCGAGAGTCTCCGTTATTAAAATCTCTGAAGACGCTGGTGACGAAGTCTTTTTGAGGATTCAGAGATGACTTTTAGGGGCTGTGATGGGTTTGACCTCCGGTGAGCCTCGTGCTGCTGCTGAACCGTCGATCACAGTGTGTTGTCACTTTGGCGTTTGAGGGCGGAGGAGGAGAAGGCGACGTCGCTCTCCGCGCTGCGTCATCATCACAGCGTGGATGAGCTTTGGTGTCCTCTGAGCCGCTGAGCCAGGCATCACGAGTAGTGTCCATCCGTCACAGTGTTGGAGCTGGAAGGTGCTGAGGTGTGACGGCTGCTGCTATAACTGCTGCACGAGCCGTCTGTAATGTGGCATGACTTTACTCTCGGGGAGGTAGAGCGCCATCTCCAGGGCGACCAGGATGGTGAACTCGAACGATATCAGCTCCCTCCTGCCGATCCTGAAGCGCTCCTCCAGCTTCTACACAGACACAGAAAGAAAGCAGAGTAAGATTCATGATGACAGACGGGGAATGACATGCAGCAAAGAGCCACGGGTCGGATTCGAACCTTGTGCCGCTGCAGGAAGGACCGAGCCTTTGTACACGGGGCGGATGCTCTACCAACTGAGCTAACCGACGCCCCATACAAACGTACTTTTACACATAAAACATAAAAACTTCTGTCACATACATCTTAACACAGATGCATCCTAAAAGTCAGCGGCACTGGTTCTCAAACTACGGTGCGAGCTCCCTCCAGAGGAACGTGGAGCAATCCCTCCACAACATGAATGAAAACATACTGAGATCAGAGGACCGTGATTTAAAAGAAGTTTAGCATTTCCTGTAATATTTAGTTTCAACATCAGCCCGATACGTAGTGACCTTCATGCATGTAGCGTGCACATCCATGAGTAGCTGAACGTGACATGACGTAATCTGTGTGTGTGTGTGTGTGTGTGAGAGTGAGACTTACATCAATAAGGTGTTTGACCTCCTGCTTCTTGAGGTCACTGCTGATCTTAGCAGCCAGGAGGATGCAGGCAGCTGACACCAACTTCCTGTAAAACATCAACAGTGTGTTTTAATTTACTGCTTCTTAGTCTCGATATTTAATCGAACAGATTTTACATTTGTCGGCACCTCACTGCCAAAAACCTCCTCAACTTCCTGGAACTACAGTTTTGTTTCCAGGTTCCTTCCAGGTTATTATGACTTTGATGTGTTTTTTCATGGAGATCACAGCTAAGTTTGAAGAGACTGATTTAATGGAAGACAGAGAGAAGTTCGGTTCCTCTCTGAGGTTCAGGGGTGACTGAGGAGCTCTCAGCAGTCTGTGGACGTCTTCATAAATCCAACAACGGGAGCTTTTTTTCAGCTTTAAAGACGATAGCTACAAACAAACACAAGGGGGAGCCTCTCCTACAGCACACACTGTGGACTGACAGCAGCAGCACGCTGGGAAATCCACATTTCCAAAGCTCATTAAACAACCAGATGTTTCTTTTGTCAGGAATCTCCCAGGAGAACGTTTGGTCGTCGCCGTCGTTGTTTTCTGGGATGTGGGAGCACGGCAGATAAATGAACCATCAGTGCAGCACGTTGATCAGGAGTCCTTGAAGTGCTGTCGAGCATCAGAGCGTGCGTGCAGCTGTTGTGACGTGTGAAGATATGATGTCGGGGTACCTGTTCTGTTTGTTGAGTCGACCCTGCAGCACCAGCTTCTCAAAGTACACGAACGCCATGGCGATGGTGACGGGCTGCAGGCCGCAATCCTCCCCCATGACTCTCATCTCTCTCTTCAGACTGCGAGACAGAAAAACACACTGAGCGTGTTGTACTGTCATAATATTCAGATCTCATGCTTAGCTTTTTAAATTCAGATTCTTTACCTGCGTATTTTACTGAGAGTGAGTTTGATGTGTGGAAACTTCTCCTTAAACGTCTCGTTCATGTCTTTCTTCAGATCCGATGGTTTGACGTATTCTATCACCGTCGTCTGGAGGAAAAAAGACGAGGAGAAGATGTGATAAAAGAGGAGAGGAGAGGAGAGGAGAACAACAATCTCTTCTTTCCTCTGTTTATGCAAAGCATAAGCAGAATCATTTAGAAGTCAAACAATGGTCAGTGAATGGAAATGAAGCTCATGAGGAAGTAAACACAGGCCGAGGACAGATTCGTCTTCTCTTTACGACGGACTGCGTCACTGAGCACACACTGTCAACACGACAGTCCTGTCTGTACAAGATGTACGCTATAATGGTTGTGTTAAATCCTCCATCACAAATATGAATGAATTATTACAGGTCGTTGTTGCTGCACTGCGGTCACTTTAAACGTAACGTGCCTTTTGTTTGCATACAGCTGCAGCTGTCACTCAGTTTCCTTCAGAGATCAATAAAGTACGCTGTCTATCTAGCAGAATGAAATATCCCACTGATATAATCATCTATATAAAAATCCAATATTAAAATGTAGAAATGCTCACTGACCTGCTGCACTGCCTACAATGACCTCACACACACCTGCATATCGACTGCAGGATTATTCAAATAATCTCAGAGTTTATGTCGTTATAAAAAAAGGAAACTCTTGTTTGTGCGTTCAGTCGTTTAAAGCTCGCTCCTTTTTGCTCTCTTCCAAACAGACCTGTGAGAGCAGAGATGATAAAATCTGGGTCTTCTCCTGATGCGTATGATACAAGCGGCTTCCTGATGTTTGAACAGTTGAAATAAGAGCCCGAGGCTCTGGAACAGACCGCCCGAGGACATCTACAGGCTGAGTCAGTGACTTCATCTGATTTTATTCTGTCTGGGACTTTTTACCATTTTTATACGCTTTAGTACTTTCACTCTCTTATTACTGTGTTTATGCATTATGCACCAACTATTTGACAGATTTTTTGCTCCGCCTCAACTCTTCTTCAGTTTCCTGATGGACAGTGAAGTAGACTGCTGTAGCTGCTGTTAGCTGCTGTTAGCTGCTGTTAGCTGCTGCCAGGTTTTTGATCATAAGTAATGTAATCAGAACAAATACTCGAGTACAGCTGTCCATATTTACCACGGTGGTGTTACACTCTGAAGCTGGAGGCGACAAATCACAAAAATATTTTTTCATATAATTTATTGTCTCTTTAAATGTTTAAGTAACTGTGTAACGTGTGTGTGTGTGTGTGTGTGTGTGTGTGTGTGTGTGTGTGTGTGTGTGTTTGTAGTTTAGTCAGAGTTGACACTGTGGTGAGATCACACTGTGTTAAGATCAGTGATGAAGCAGCTCATCAGTAATAATCTTCTGATGGATTAAACAGTACTGATGTTGTGTGTGTGTGTGTGTGTGTGTGTGTGTGTGTGTGTGTGTGTGTGTGTGTGTGAGTGGGATGAATTCAAAACTACACACACAACAGACTGTGTGTGTGTGTGTGTGTGTCCTTCTCAGTAGTGATTTTTCTCTCTCTGAACCAAACGTCTCTTCTTCTCTGCTTCCATTAAACTTACGCTCTCTCACACATTCATTTATTTACTGCATTCAAATCACCTGTCCTCTGTGACAACAGGTTCATTTAAAGTGTGAAACACACACACACACACACACACACACACACACACACACACACACACACACAGAGTGTTCTTACCATGTACACGACAGCACTCACAAGGCCACTGGGGTCACTGTCACACACACACACACACACACACACAGTCAAGTCAGTGAAATTTAAAAATTTAATAACCAGGAAAGAAAGTTTTGTAAAAGAATGAGAGATTTTAATAATGTGGAATAAAAAAGTGGCTCCGATTATAGATTTATTTGACAACACTGATGTATAAAGTCACGTGTGCAGTCTGTTTCTGATGCAGGTGTTTCCGTGCCGCGGTGGTGAGCGTTAAGTTTATTAACGGTCTTGTGGTCGTTGGTGACGTTGCACTGAAAGCCCAACACGGCGTCTTCATGGTTTCAGTTAACAGTCAATGCATCGCTGGCTTCACTATAAAAACAACTCCATGTGTGTGTGTGTCTTCATTTTTATGTTGCATCAACTTAAAAAAAACGTTTTAAAACATGAAGAAATGATCGAACTAGACGTTTGATGAGCAGCTAAGCTGAGAGCCAAGACACGTCACAAGAAGACTAAAAATATAAAGCTGCTATCAGTGTGCACAATGACAGACACGTGCACGGTGTCGGCTCTTTTGTAACTCTGACACACACACACACACACACGCACACAGCTGTGTTGTGTTAATGAAAGGTTCTGGATTAGAGAGAGAGGTTTAGAGGCTAATACAGGGCTCTGTCACTGTGTGTGTGTGTGTGTGTGTGTGTGTGTGTGTTTATAGATAGCAGGAGCATGACACACACAGTACGTAGGTGTTGTATGTACACACACGTGTTTAAAATATAAAGAGAGCACAGCTGCAACAACTCTCTCTCTCTCTCTCTCTCTCTCTCATCCCTTCATCATCTGTTTGTTTTCTCTTCCTGTTACTTTTGAGACAGTTTGCATCTATGTGTGTGTGTGTGTGTGTTACCTAGGTCCAGGCCCACTGTGCTGTTGAGTCTGCTGGGTGGGCAGCTCCTGCCTGGCATGCTGTGCGTGCTCCGGGACACGGGAATCTGCAGCGTCAGGTCGCTGGTGGACGACGGCTTCTGCCTCACTAGAGCGTTAGTGGGGTACAAGAACTGGGCGTACGACACCGACTGAAACAGAGAGAGAGAGAGAGAGAGATGAAACCGTCACTGATCATAACAACATGTACTTGTGTGTGTGTGTCTGAATGTGTGTTTATCTACCCTGCCGTAGGTGTCCAGATGAAAGCCCTCCAGGCCCGGCAGCATCTCCAGGGTGGTGGAGATGTTTCCAGATGAGTGCCTCCTCCTGGGGTGGTTCAATGTGGGGTCACTGGAGAGACAGAGAGGATACCAGAGACATTAAGGGCAGCTCAGATAAAAGATTCAACATGATGAATTATGTTCGTCAGGTGTAATGAGGTTTGCAGCCTCCAGGGGGCCACTAATGAAGTTTTCCATACAGTATTCCCTCCATACATCCTGCCTGCAGCATTTGAAGGTGACAGGGTGGGACATGTAGTTCAGAGACATTCCTGTGACTCATAGGTCAAAGGTCACTTCTGGCCAAACACGCTGGACTTCCACATGTTCAGCTACGAGGTAGTGGAAGTGTGATGTGTGAGCTCACTTCCTCTGCGGGAGAAAAGATTACCAAAGAGGCCGATATTCCTCGTCTGTGTGTGTGTGTGTTCATACTGTATGCTGTGTGTGTGTGTGTGTGTGTGTGTGTGTGTTCATACTGTATGCTGTGTGTGTGTGTGTGTGTTCATACTGTATGCTGTGTGTGTGTGTGTGTGTGTACATATGCTCTGTGTGTGTGTGGACAACAGAAAGAGTGTGTGTGTGTGTGTGTGTCGTGTGTGTGTGTGTGTGTGTTCATACTGTATGCTGTGTGTGTGTGTGTGTGTGTGTGTGTGTGTGTGTGTGTGTGTGTGTGTGTGTGTGTGTGTGCTCAGAGGAACAGGACAACATGATAAGTGTACGTTCTGCTCCATGTTTATCTGAAAAAGTGTCTATAAAGACCTGAAAGTGTGTATCTGTGGGCAAGTTTCTGTGTGATTATGCCAGTGTGTGTGTGTGTGTGTGTGTGTGTGTGTGTGTGTGTGTGTGTGTGTGTGATGCAAAAGTGGCCAATCAAACGTGTGTGTCCTCTCAGGTCAGGTCAGCATGGGAAAATCATCCCAAAGCTCTCCTCCTCCTCCTCAGCCTCTTCTCCTAAACTCTCCTCCGACTCTTTTATGGTCAGACGCTGATGCTGAAGGTCGTGGTGGTGTGTGTGTGCATGTGCAGATGTGTGTGTGTGTGTGTGTGTTTACCTGAGGTAGAAGCTTTCTCCGTAGGGCAGAACAGAGAAAGCAGCACACAGAGATCTCTTAGCGCAGATCAGCACGATCCTGAAACACAACAACAAAACACACACATTAATGCTGCTGAACATCTGTCCAGATGTCTGTTTGCAGGAATTAAAAAGTGAGCAGCAGCAGAAAATCAACTGTAAAGTACGGCTGGACAATTAATCAAAGAGGAACCAAAACAGACCTAATTCAAGTCATATCAATAGGTTTGATTACAGTTCAATAAAGTTGTGAAGTTGCATCGCAGCTTCACTTTCTGGCTTTAAAATTGTAGGCGGGCGTTAGGCTAGGGAGCACTGCCAACTGTGCTGAACAACTCTGAGAGGGAAGCGGCAATACCAAAGCCCAAAGGTCATGGAGTCAGTGTTCAAGGAGCCATCACGCGTTATATTCGTGCATGTGGCTACTTTTTTTCACTGAGATTTGTTGACAGGTGAACGTTCAGCACGAGCTTCAGTCTCCACTGAACAGGTGTGTGTTTGATGACTAACAGGCAGGTCGAGTTTGTTGTAAAAATACAGTTTTTTCTCTCACATTCACAGGCAATAAAATGACACTGAAAAGAAGTGAGACTTCTGGTTTCACCTCTGGAAGTGGACGGTTTTTTACATGATAATATCACCTCTCAGCAGGGACTTGAATGTTTTGGCTGCACACACCGGCACCTTTAAAGACGCTGCTTAATGACAGTGTGCTTTAATGGGCTTTCAATGGAACAGTGTGTGTGTGTGTGTGTCTGGACGGTATTTTTCATTGCGGATCCTCTGGAGTATAAAGCCCGGTGGAGCAGAGACTGTTTTGTGTCTCAGAGGAGAATGTTTACAGTCATTATCTTTGGTTCAGGAACCAAAGCGAGTGGAAGATGATTCACAGTGTCTGAAAACATAAACACTTATCTCCGAGGTCATCATATTTTGATGAATGGTTTTCTTCTCGATACACAAACTGGTGCTAGACGCAGCCACTATGAGACCTTGAATCATTGACCTTGTGACAGCATTAAAATACACAACAAAACACAACATGGCGTCAATCATGAGACCGTCAGAGGGAACAGAAACACAAAATCAAACTGAGACGCAGAGCAGCTCTGCAGTTAATCAGAATACTGGCAGAGAGAGCAGTCAATCGAGCGGTTACATAACCTGGATTAAACAATATGAGCAAACACTCATCTTCAAACCTGCTGAGGAAGGCTGTGAGGAGTGTGAGGTGCAGGTAAAGAACACGCTGCTGGAACACACTGATTCACCCAAACCTGGTGACCCTGTGGACTGACAGCACTGCTACACAAAGAGTCCATGTTGCTGTATTTGATCAAGAGAGATAATTTAAGAACGGGTTCTCGATCTGCTCTGTGAGGATGAGGACAGGAATCGAGGACGATTTATGTAAGATGAGTGGAAATCAGTACTGCTGAGATGATCGAGCCGGAGGGGCGAGTCACAGCGGTTCAACCTGAGCAGGAAAAAAATGAAAGATCCAAGGCCGGGTCAAGCTGCCAAGGATTTAAAGGCAGCTTCAAGGTATGTAAGGCTGTCATGGGGCAAGGTCGATTTATGATGGAACCCCCTCAGTTGATGTAGGAATCATCGCACAATTATCAATTACAAGCACAGGCAAGCAAGATTATTTGTCTATTTGTTATCTAAATAGTTTCATCCTGTGGCTGTAATTCATTGTTCCGGGGGGGCAGGACTGAGATTTATAATTCAAAGGAGATCTAAATGAAGTACTCTGGTTCAAAGTTTAGTTCTGCTAAACATGCTGAAGAAAATTGGGAATGAACGTGTTAGTGTCTCTGTAACTTGTCCTTTTCTGTCCCAGCTCCTCCGCCTCCTCGATATATCCCATGAGACAGATTATGCGTTTGGTTTTAGTGCTGTTGTTGGTTGTGTGTGTGTGTGCCACTGAGACACGGACACACACACACACGGACAGCTTGTTCCCAATGGTGCATGAGAAAGTGAAGAGCAGGAAGTCAGCGGGGAGTTCGGTTGGAAACAGCAGAAGCATCACAACAGGCCTGTTAGATAACGTGACTGCTGGGGACTGCTGTCCCGTTCACACATACAGTTATTAGCACGCATTAATCCATGAGCACGTTAAAGGAAAACACTAAACCCTGACACAGGCTTAACTGCTGAGTTACACAAAGAACAGGCCGAGAAAACCAGGAGAGGAAAACCTCCCACGACATCTTTTTTTTTTTAATAAACTTGCATCCATGAAGGTTGAGATAGTTCAGCCAGGCCCAATCGAGTGACCGTGACGTGACTCCATGTTATTTTTATTTATCTGAAGAAAGTTCAGTATCACACAGGATGTACGCTCTACAGCCGTGTTTTTTTTAACCGTAGGCTGTTTTTGTTCAGTTCTCACTTCCTTCATTTGGAGGCTGATGTGGCGGTCGCAGCATGTCTAAATTTAGAATGATTGTTTTTAGGATAAGTTAGACCAGTGAGAAAATATCATCAACTGGCAGATAAGTAGTAGTTTAGTCCAAACAATCAGCGTCTTATGAAGAACTGCTGGCAGCTAGAACATGAGCTACGGGTGTGATTTAATGCTAGGTGTGTGTGACAATCTGTGTGAAGTGTGTGCTCAAAAATAACAATTGGAGTATGTGTTCATTAAAAGAAGAGCAAAGAGCAACGCTGAAGGCTTTTCTGGATGAAAAAGACGTTTTCGGTGAGTTTGACTGCGTTATGTGGTTCTTTGATCTGATTGGTAGACAAACACATGAACTATCCAATCACCTGGCCTGTATTCTTTTGAAAGTGCCCGCTCTTTTCCCAACAGTTCCCAACAAGGACGTCCCAGATGTTCAGGTCAGACCTCTTGGTGACCCATTTAAAATCTCCCATGACCCGAAAGAGGACCACGACCCGGAGGTTCTGAAGCAGGAGAGCTCGGACACTCACTTTTCCGTGGAGGCTGCTGTCTCTTCTCCGTGATGCCGCCGTGACTTGGCTGAACTACAAACAACAGCTCTGCTGCTCTTAGCTGGATCTATTCTAAAACAATCAGTCCTCTCAGTCTATTATTATCTGATGAGCTGTCCTGTGTTCCTTTGACCCAGAGGTCTGATTTATACACCCAGCAAGGAAGGACAGGAATAGAACACAATAGAGGAAGAACCGGGGAGGATGACACTATCCAGACTGCACAAGACAAACCAGCAGCTCAGTAGAGGAAAGGCTTCATGTCTGAGACTGAGCAACAGTAGAAACATGTGACCTCACGAGCTCTGGGAACAAAATCCTACAAACAGCATCAACATAAATGACTAGAAATAGAAGATATCTCTATTTCAGATTCATTTCACACAGCTGGGCATGTTCAGAATAACTCCACAGCACAGGAGGATGTCGGTCTACTGTAGTACTCATACTTATTGCAGATAATACAGCTCTCAGAGGACCTGATGGCCCTAATGTTGCCCCTGACAACACAGGTCTCACCTATATTCTAAAAAGGGGCACTGACCTGACCTGAACATCAGGGATCGACATGAGGCTCATGAGGATCTACACCTGGACAAGGATTTGGCCAGTGCTGTCAACTTCTACCTTTAACTTTATAGGACATAGGACACCGTTACAGGACAATACTTTGACTTTAAATTGATATTTAGATATACATATGTGTGTGTGTGTGTGTGTGTGTGTGTGTGTCCTACCTGCTCCCTCTTGTGTCGTACTGTTTCATGTTTTTGATGAAGTGGATCTTCTTGGTGTGTCGAGGTCTGGGAGAGCCACCAGAGAGGTTACGAGTCCTGCAGAGAGACAGACAGAGGTTGATGAAGGGAATCGGTCTCATTGCAGGACACAGAGGACACATTATACATTTGAGTATAACACACACACACACACACACAGAAAATTAAGCTTGATTTAAGATACCAAAAAGAGTGTGTGTGTGTGTGTGTTCCCACGTGCCTGTCCACTGAAGGTCAGGTTATGGAGTTATGGGTTGTGTCACTATGTCGACCTTGTGGATTAAAACAACAGACCTCGCCATGTAGGCAGGCCAAGGAGCTCAGCTCGCTGACATCACAGCGGTTACATAACGTTACTGACATTACAGAGTCACGCGTGCACACGCACACACACACACACACACACAAACTAAAACTGCTTGTTATGCACAGTGTACATTTATTCCATTTAATCCACGCTCTTCCATTCATGTATAGGGCACATGCATGACGTCATGCATTAAACACGTTCTCCACGTGACCCTTCAGCACGCTAAACTGTGATAGTCACATCATACGGGTGATATTAAACCACACACACACACACACACACACACACACACACACACACACACACACACACAGCAGACTGGGACCCAGAGGGAACCAGAGAACGGTGCTGAGAGAACTGTTACACAACTGTCAATGCACACACATACATACATAAACACACACACACACACACACACACAATCTGTTACTGTTTTTTTATGGCTGACCTGCTGATTCACAACACATGGAGTTTAAATCACTGTTATCGCTGCTGCTCACTATCTGAGTGACACACACACACACACACACACTAACTTTCCACAGTCAGTGCTCAGTAATAGTGAAGCAGATGTTTGAGAGAGCTCAGAGTTAGCATGTGTGTGTGATGCAGTGGTAACATCTGGGTAGTTAGAAGCGTCTCCTCCGTCAGTCACGTTGACTTCCGGGCTTTAACAGGATGCTCTGCCGTCCGCTGGTCCTTTGACGTTCAACCCAAAAACACTTTATGCACATTTCTTGCTCCATCAAGCGTGAGGCACCCTAAATTTATTCATCTCTCAAAAAAAACAGCCATGCGTGACTTTAAATTTAGTTGTCTGAATTAATGTAACAATTCACTGAATTCCCATTCTGGCGGTGTCATGATTCAATTCATTTTGAATGCAGCCACAGTGAGTGGTGACTCAGAATGCTTTTTTCAGAAGCACTGCAGCAAACTCCTGCAACGCTTTGGAGGGAGAATTTTCACTCTGGGTTTGACAAATGCAGGCAGTTTTTGGGAAAGAGGCGTCTGCTTGGACATTTCCGGACATGACTGTAGGTGTTGAGATCACGCCAGCGCATCTAAAAGGTTACCCCAGTTTAGACTCATGCACCCTACGTCACCAGTGATGCCGTCACTGAGAGGAAGCAGAGCGAAGACAAAGCTTCGGAGCATCCTTGAGCACAGAATATCCCGACTGTGATGGCTTTGGGTGAACTTGGTGGTAATCTCACTATGTTAGAGTAGTGTCTCTTCATTACGTCATTACTTCATCATCCCATGTCTCAGAAACTTTTTCCTCGGTTCTACATCGTAGACGACAGAGTAACTAACAAAGATGAGACTATTTGTCGTCGTTGTTGTTAACGTATCCGTGGACTCACCTGCTGGCTTCCATAAGTTCTGACAAGCTGGATTTTATCAATTATATACACCCTTTGAAACATCAACTTACTGAGGCAGCGGAGGCATCTCAGACGAGTGAACTGACGTGTACCACCTCGTCTGACTGCCTACTATTTGGCACGCTTTGCTTCAACGGGCATCTTGCCAGAAGCTCATAAAAATGCCATCATCATAAAAAAGATTTATAAATAAGGATATGCGCGCGTCTTAGACTCTTATCCTTTAGTACAGTCTTTGTGTTTTTAAAAACAACTGCGTGTCATTTGAAATTGGTTCAAACGAAAAAGTGACTGTCCTGCTCAACAACTGGCAATCAGCACACTGAAATATTAATAATTTTGGAGTGAGGACTTCTTTATAGAGCCAAGATTTAGCTCTGACATTCAACAATTAGTGAAATCTACCGTGTCAAGCACAGAACAAAGGCTTTATTTTAATCTGAATAACTTGACAAGTTAAATCAATCAACTGAAAAAAAAAAAAAATCATCACATCATCACCATAAAATCACTAAAGACGATGCCAACAGTGTCACAGTGCTAAAATGTTTAAATGTTCCAGTAGACACTGATCAGTCAGCTTCCTCTGGATAAAAATAAAGATTAAAAGTAAGAAAGTTCGACAGTTTCGGCGGTCACGTCTTCAGTATTACCAAACCGAAGTCTATTTGTAACGTTTCTAACTTTGGTATCTACTGTAACCACGGTCACATGATGGAATCTTCTCAGCGTTCTATTTCCACGGGAACGGTCATTCCGCAGCATTCCGGGATGTTGTGGAATGTTACTATTGTGTGGGAATGGAAAGAGCCCATTGGTCAATACGGATGATGATGATGATGGTCATGTTTAAGATAAAGACAAATATGGGCACAACACAGTGACACATTTAGGGTTGCATGGGTTCATTAAGACATTCATAACCAGCTTTAGGAACCTTTTCAATACTGCAGACACATTTTGGTCCGTACCAGAGAAAGTGTTAAAGTTCGATACCCAGCCCCACTCACGCGGTAACATGGCAGAATAATGAGCAGTGTTTTTCAATGCTGCAGTAATGACTGACCCGTCTCATAACTGGCAGCTACAAATAACAATTATGACTTAACAACATGTTTGGACGGACCACAAACAAACCCCAACACAGAACAATGATCAAGTTCTTCAGCAGGAGTGTGACTGACATTTAACGGGATCGGTTAATTATAGCACAATGAACATCCCGGTTAGTTCTGTTAGTTCTTCAAATGTTTTTTTTTTCTGATTTAAGGCGTCTGAGGAAAAAAAACCCACTGGAGTCATAAAGATCAACAATATCTGGGTAAGAGTGCGATAGCTGACGCCAGTTCCCTCCCAGTCTGTCTAAATCTGTCCCAGTATCTGAGCTGTGGATCTGCAGACTCATTATCACAACAGTCTGACCAGTGGCCCATTTCCATGAGAACCAGCCTACTGCATCTCTCTGGGATGTTGTGGAAAGTTTCCCTTCTGTGGGAATGGAAAAATCAGTTTGCAGTTTCCCTCGCTGCTGAGCATGATGATGATGATGATGGTGATGATGATGATGAGTGTTTATGAAGATGAAGACATATCCTGAGCCTTCAGGTGAGATCAGTAACCTTCACGGTACATGTCCGTCGATCTTGCCGATATTTCCATCAAAGATTATTCTCTAGATTCCATTTTGAACAGGATGTTCAGCCAAAAGAATCTCAGACGAGCACGCATAATCTATTTTTAGACCTGGGAAGAGTTTCTGAATATGTGACATTATTCTATAAATATTTTTAGCTCTGTGCCATTAAACTAAAGGCCAGACCAGCCGAAACAAAAACAGCAAAGCTTTTCATACACTGCAGTCAAATTAGGTTTGGCCGATGCCCTTTTCCACAGAAACTTCATATGATTGAGCAGACGCGAGCTTCAGACTTTCTGAAAGTATTTCACGATGTAACAACAAATGAAAGAATAAATTGATATATGAATAAATAACTGAATGAATGAAAACTGCAGATTTTCTTCATTTGAGTCATCGCAGTGAGACGGGGAACAGGAAGTGGTTTAGTGCCCTGCTAAAGAGTCCACGGGTCCACATACTGTTTAGCTACCAGCTAAACATCATGGCTACTACAAAACATTAAGCAGTGCATATATTATAGTGTATATTCAGCCTATAGAAGGTACAGTGGGTCAGCTATGATCTTCTGAGCTAAATGTATGGCATGGCTAGCCTGTCATGTTGTAATACTGCACACTGGTCACCCAGTTAATACACTCTGAATAAAGGTCTTTTAAAACAAAGCTAGCATAGCGATGTCCACATTAAAACTTTGAACCGCTTTGATTGACAGGTAGGTGCGACTACAGGGGGTTTGTTTGAGCAAACAGGCGTCATTCGGCCTGCCTCAGATCCACCACTGATTTTTAGATTAGCTGGGACTAGGGTTGCAAAATTCTGGGAATTTTCAAAGTTGGAAACTTTCCATTGGAATTAAAAGGAATTATCCGGGAACATATTTTAGCATAATCTTGACCAAAACAACCAGATTTCATGCAGGTACACTTGAATATCTGCTATTCATCAATCACATGCACATAGCACACTGTTTACTGCAGGCCACGCCCCCTACCTGCACAGGTGATTTCTGTACCTGGACCACACTTTAGAGAGCACAGAGACTATTGAAGACACATTTGAACTCATGGACTACATAATATTGTTAAATAAAATAATTCAAACTTGATAACGTTCTACTTACAAATAAATCTGTTAAAATGTTTTGTATGTTTGATATGATACAGTTTGATGGGAATTAACTGGAAATTGGGAAGTAATTTAAACAATTTCCATAATTCCCATGGAGTTTCTGATTTGGAATAATTCCCAAAATTCAAAAAGAAAGTTTCCAGAAATTTACCAGAAACGTCCCGCCCCTTTGCAAGGCGGAAGAGGCAGGACAGCCAAGATGGCGATGACCAGAGCAGCTCTTCAGAAACCTGCAGATGACGTCACGTATGTCCGCACTTTATACTGTTATAATCAAATAATTTAATACATAGTGTATGGTTCTGAAATGGACCACTCTGTGTGAGTAACGCTTGAGGAAGTAAAAAGATCTGAGTACTTAATTGATTGCCACTGACTCATAGTATTGATTTAATATTAAAGAGCACTGTCTGTTTGTGTTGGTATGATGCAAAATTCAGACTGAAACAACCTTCAAACATCCCGGCTCAATTAATTCACAGGAAAGGGCGAGTGTGCAGGCCGGGGCCCAGAGGCAGCAGCTGGCCCTTTTGGGGGTCTGTAGTGATGGATCTGTCTGGGACGCGGAGTCATTTTTATCCAGTTTGAGTCACGAACAACACCAGAGTCACACTAATAATAGCTGCTGTCGTTTTGTTAATCTTAAAATAAACCAGAGCAAACACGCTCTGTCAGAACGCTGTACGCCTGAAATAGTAATAAAAACGATTTCTGTTGGATGTTTTTATTCTTTAGTCCTCCTTTGGCCTGAGTTCAGCTTTCATTTTGTATTTTACTTTATTATATTGCTGCAGTTTCCATCTCTGGCTATATTTTCTCCACATAAATCCTCATTTCTCTCTCTGTGTGTGTTCCAGTCCATCAAACTGGGTCTACTGTAATTGACTGAACACACACAAACTGTTAAGCAATGCTATTTATTAGCTTTAATTAGCAGCTTCTATTTCAGGCTTTTCAGTTTCGTTTTCCTGTTTTCTCAGCCGTCTGATATTTATCTCAGCAGTCAGACAGGTGAGAGACTCTACTTCCAAAGTTTTGTGCTCGTCTAAACTCTGCAGCATTTTTCCATTTTGTGCCTCCTCCTCCTCCTTCTTCCTCCTTCTTCTACCCACGATTCTCCCTTATGATTTGGGCTTCTTTCCTGTAGATGTTTTGGATTTCATCCCCTCTCCTAACACATCACTAATCTCTTTTACCAATTAAATTTTGTAATTCGGTTCACTTGAAATTGAAATGGCTTTCTTCATCACCTGGACACGAGGTGAACTAAAACTCTCTATGGTCCCCGTACAGTCACCTCACTCTGTGAGCTGTGGACCAGGTGGAACCACTGAACAGTCAGTTTGTCGCAACACCACAAAGAACATGTCAGATCGTACAGGAAGTCTAAAAAAAAAACCAAAAAAAAAACCCAGCTGTAATCTTCTTGTCTGCACCGCTGCCACAAAGCATTTCCTTTCATTCCTGAGAGCTGATGATAGGCATCACGTTTTAAACAGCTACCTTCACGTTTCTTCTACACTTTCATCACGCACGCTTTCTCAAAAGGACATTGTGAAACTGAAGTTGGCCTGGATGCAAAAACAAGTGCAATCAAATTCTTTTTCTGAGCCAGGAAAAACTTTAAATAAATTAAACTCAAGATGAAAATAAAGATTCCTCTCTGACTGACTGTGTTGATCTGCAGCACAGCCCGACTGATATATCAATAGGCCGATATTGTCACAGATATATCGGTATCAGGGTAAATATTGTCCAATATGTGCAGATATAAAAGCTTTTTTATTTATTTTGTTTATTATTATTTATTTATTATTATTGTTTTAAGTTAAATATCCCGTGTTTGAACCACATTTGAGCCACTGATGTAAAAATATGTATTTATTTATATCAACTGATATATTTATATCTGTATCGATGTGCCGTCGTATATCAATCAGGCTCCAATCTCTCCACCCGGACTGCAGGGTGGTGTTGTTGAACATATTTGTGCCGTCTCTGTCCTGATTCGCCCTCCAGGATCAATGATATTTGCTTTTGTTGTATCTTGATGAACGAGCTGACAGCTGCTTCCTCCTCGCATACCACTTCCACTGATCAGAGGCAAGACTGCTCAGAATAGACACACACTCACACACACACACACACGCACGCACACCCCGCTGGCTTATATCAACACACACTGACTTAATCTGTCTCTGCAGATCTGCGTCTCTGCAGGGACGGGGATCAGTATTGATTGTTAAGGCCGTCCACTGTGGTTATTTTAGATTTCTCTCTTTGTGTTCAGACTCAAACTGAATGAGACGTTTCAGGTGCAAACTCTGAGTGTTGTGAAGATGCTGTGTTTAAATTTAAAGTGAGCACTGACTTCTGTTATACGATTTCAACACCTGCCAGCCAATGAGAATCAAGCATTTCATGACAGTCAGCTGCACTGACCTTATAAAGCTGATCAGACATCAGACTTGACTGATTTATGGATGCAACGATCGCAGATTTTGATAGCATGAACGTCACTGGTTTCACGATTGGAACTGGTTAATTAATTTATGTCACATACGCATTTTTATTTATTTGCTCGTTGGTTTGTTTTTGTAGTTTTGGTAAAAATGAAAGAAGGAAATTTAGAACATCTCACGTAACAAACACGGTAAGAGAAGTCACTTTAAATTTGTACATTTCTCCGTCTGTGTACCTCTATTTCTGAGATCACACATACAGCTTTACTTAAATACCTCCCATACTAAATCCTCACCACACACACACACACACACACACACACACACACACACACACATACCACAACCATAGATTAAATGTTCTGCAGTCTAAATCCCTCCCATCCCCTGACACACACACACACACACACACACACACACACACACACACACACACACACACACACACAGTAGTGTGTAGTTCAGTGTGTAAGAACAGACTGTCCACCTCTGACTCACACACACACACACACACACACACACACACACACACACACACACACACACACACACACACACACACACACACACACACACAGCCAGCAGTCCTGCTGTATGTCTTACATCACCAGATTAACAGAGTCCTCCTGCTTCTTCTCCTTCGTTTCGTATCCCTCCCTCCCTCCTCTTCCTCTCGTCGTGAAAACACAAAACTAAACGTTTACCGATGACGTTTGATTCGGCTGAAACAAAACTCGTTCCTCCATCACTGGTTGGAGGTGGACGAGGCTGTACCAGCGTCGGGTTCCAAAATAATTTAGCTTCACTGATTTCACTGACTCACTGTTATACTAGTTTGGCTGGTGACCCTTGACCTGACACAGACATCATGTGATTCCAGATAAGAGCTCGTGGTGAGTTCACTTGCCTCCACCTGCAGTTCAAGACACCAAACTAAGCTGTGTATCTCTGACAGATTAATGTGCATAATCCAGCTCTGCCCTCACTGTCATTATAATCCCAACATGATGTAACGATGTGTTTATGACAGACCAGGTTAATCAGATCTGGTTATAATGGAGTTATAAGAGTGTATGTAAACACGCTGTATGAATATGAAACAGGGTGACGATAAGCAGACGACTTCTTATGAATGATAAGAATGTGAGCAGAGGAAGTAGAACGTCCTTTTATCAGCCTGAACCATAGGCTGTATAAAACATGTTCATTTCTGCTGTGAAGGACATTTTAACATCGGGGCTTATGGAGACTGGAGCCAGCCTCAAGTGGACGTTTGAGGAACTGCAGTTTTTGGCACTTGTGCGTTGGCTTCACTTCACAGCCACGGAGGTTGTCGCTCGACATGAACAGCAAACTGGATGTGACCGATAAGGCAGTGTGTGTGTGTGTGTGTACAGGAAGACTGTGACGTGTTTACACTGATGGTGACACATTTAAAATATCATGCAGATGTTGTCGTGTGCACAGATATAAATATAGACAGAGTGATTGTGTGTTTATCATAAGCAAACTTTTCACTTCAGAGCAATACATGGACGGTCTCAGCGCAGCAGTCGTGGATTTACAGCGAGCGAGAAGCTTTTATCAGCCCTGTACGATCATTTCCACACACACACACAGTCTGACAGCAGACACCTGGACTGTGTGACCGCCTGTGGAATAACAAGCCCACAGAGAGTCAGACTGGACACACACTGCACGGCCATATTTGTCCAAAACACTCACGCTCCATCCGATTTCTGCCAAACAACAGATGAGAAGAAAGATTTAACGCTGCGTTTAGTTTTTAAGAAAACAACCTGAGGACATGTCGGACATGGAAAGTCTGATTTAAACATTTCAGACACAGGCAGAACCTCATCTAAATATTGTTATTGTTATTTTTATAGTATTCCATCATTGTATTTTATTTTGTTTCTTTTGGAAAACTCTTTGTGATCTATGCTCGGCAAACGCTGTGCAATAATATTCATTAATATTCATTTATAGAGCCTGACACGTGCTGTGTTTTTCATGCTGACACCGATAGCCGAGATTCTTTGATTCACTTGTGATGGAGGCGCGATATTTTACAGTTTAACAATAAACTTTATTGTCCATCCGTTCACTTAATAAAAATAAATTTTTTTTTGAAATGTAATAACTATAAATATCTATACTTATGTGAACACAAATAGAATCTAAATGACCCCGAGCATCATTTTCTGCATTTTCCTGTCCTGTAACAAAAAGTCCAAAATATCTCTGCATACGTTAACACAGATATATCTGTGACAGGCCAATATCAGCTGATACAATCGGCCTAATAACACATATCTGTCGTCTCTATTAATTGCTGGATTACATTAATCATCGCTGCCTGAACACTAATAACATCATAACACAGTAACCAATGATTTTGCCTACCAACAAACCCAGACTGAACAAAATGTACAATTCATAAATAGAGTTATATGAATCAGATCAAACTTATAGCCGTTGTTAGTCATATTACGTGGAGGCTTTAACGTGGAGAATCACTGTGAGCTACCCCGACAAAGGTTTTGGCAGCCTCGTGGTTCAATGTCAGGAACATGAATGTTAAAATGATTTAAACTCAAGGCTTTCCAGGATGTTTCGAAAAATTTGGTCGACTGTTTTCCAGGCTTTTCAGGTTTTCCAGGGCGCAAAAGAAGTGTGTTGTACAGGCTGAAAGAAAAAGAGAGAAGTCGTGTGTGTGTGTGTGTGTGTGTTCAGGGTGTGGAGGGAATGAGGTTCAGCTCTGTTTTCTCTGGAGAGGTGTGCATGTTTACACACACACACACACACACACACACACACACACACACACACACACACACAGATGATGTCAGTCAGATTACATCTGGTTTCACAGAGTGTGTGTGTGTGTGTTAGTTCAGAAGGTGTGTCTAATCAGTGTTCCTGCTGATCTGAATGTGATAAAGTTTTTTTTGCCTCAGGCAACAAATTCAGCATGAAGTTTCGGGAACAAGCAGCTCACTTGAAACAATGTTGGTGTGTGTGTGTGTGTGTGTGTGTGTGTGTGTGGGAAGGAGTACTATAACAAAGGGCAAAGTCATGATAAAATGTATCTGCTTATACTATATTATATAGAGTGTTGATCGACCATGTTGCTCTTTAAGTAGACAAAGCAGCAGAGGACAGGTAGGACACAGGTACCTCATGAACACTCTTCAGATATTTCAGCTTGTTTTAACATGAACGTGTCATACATTTACGTATTAATACTCACTTCCAGCAGCTTCAGTCTATATTATCTGTATCAACCTTTAGCATGTTGTAGCAGTTCAACCCGTGTGTGAGGCAGAGATAAAGAACAGTGAAAGATACGACGAAAGAAAAGAAAGACGAGAAAAGGGAGTGTTAAAGAAAGCACAGGGAGGCAAACAGACGGAAAATGAAAGAACGGCTGATTAACAACCAGGTCAAGTTTGAAACCCTCAAAGTGTGTTTGCTCCTCAGAGAGAGCAAACGCTTTACAGATAAACTAACCACTAAATATATCTTTTATTCCCACGAGTATTTTTGGGGCATTTCAATGCTTTCGTTAGAGTGAAGACAGGACTCGAAGCGTGGAGGTCGCAGTTAATGAGGCACCCCAAATATAACCTCATTGTCTGCTGGTTAAAGGACCCCTCTAAAGACAAAAATAACTCCAAAGACAAAAACCACCTGCGTAATAACTTTTGTTTCCATCAAAATTCAAAATAGTTGTCAACTTTGTGTCGTGGATTTTAGTAACATGAGTGATTTTCCCACAATAAGATGAATCCAAACCAAACAACCTCCAGCTTGTTCTGCTTTTGTGACGCGTGTGATGATCTGTTTCTACTCACGCACTGACGCAGAAGGTTCAGATTATGTAGGAAGTATCATTCCTTTTTATTATTAAAAGTATTAATAAAACCGTTCTTCAAACATTGACATGGCAAGTAGAGGAACTGCTGGATCTCACTGGGCATGGCAGCGAGGGTTCCAGTTACACCGGAGCTGGAGCCAGAAAGGATTGAGCAACGTAGGAACACATACAACAAGCAAAAATCACCAAATATGAGGAAACGCTCCTGAAACGCTCCTGAAACACTCCTGAAACACTCCTGAAACACTCCTGAAACACTCCTGAAACACTCCTGAAACGCTCCTGGTGGGGCTTGAAGTCGCATCGAGAACAGACTGCGACGTAACAGAGCCGTGCCCGGTGGAATCAGGCATAAAGTCTACACTGCACTCAGTCATTTTTTGGTTTTATTAAACTCGCTGACTGCAGATGTGCACGGTGCCTCCCTGCAGCAGCTACACATTTTAAAAGGCGTTAATAATAATAATAATCTGGTGAGATAATGAGTTAAAGCAACAAACTGCGTCCACGTGAAGAGAGCTGTTATTTACTCTGACCCTCACTGCTTCTTCCTCTTCGGGTCTACCAGCCATCACCAGCTCTCATGTTTCATTTCCTAACCTGAAACTTATCCAGCAAACGCTGCAAATAAACAAATTAGCTCAGAAAGTGTTAGAGGCCTGATGTCATCAGGGGAAATACCAAATCCTAATTTAAACCAGGAACAACCCTCCTTGTTTAGTGTGGAGTCTACGTCACGGACTTCATGAGGTTTAGGGCTGAACAGTGTGCACTTGTACAGGATTTTCCCTCAGGAGACGGTTTAGCTGAGGTGGTAAGCCACTCAGATCATGACGGACCTCAATTCTAAAAACAGAAATGCAGGAAATCTTTCTCAATGTCGGACCATGAAGAAGAAGAAGATCTTCTCAGCACTGATTGAGTTCCTAGAAGTCTCGATGTGTGGATCAATGGAACGTTTATCTGAGGACAGCTGAGACCGGTTAATTAACTCAGAATATCAGTGCGCAGTGGAAACAAACTGAGTCAAGTGCGTCGTGGGGAATCCTCTGCGTCACGGTCCATTTGGTCACACAGACTGCGTTCACACCGCGGCTGAATGAAGCTAAATACAGCCGACGCTGCTCACAGGAGCCATTAATCCTGCAGAGTTCGCACACAGGTTGATTACCAAGGACTCGAACCTGACGTGTTAATTAAAGCGTGGATGCAGTCGGGCTGCAGAGCATAAACCTGAATCAGCAGGTGGAAAATGAAGATACATAGAGAGGAGGGCACGAACACGAAGAACTCTTTTCTAATACATAAGAAACCACTATGAAAACATCTGTGAGGTTGGGCATCGGCAACAAATTACCATGTGTCGATTTTACACATGGTATATGGACTGTACTGATATATAGTGCTGTTCTAGGCTTCTGACCACTCAAAGCTATATTGATTGGTGGACCACCCGCTCTACCTCCTGAGCCACAGCCGCCCCACATCAAAGTCTGTTTACAGGTGTCTGCAAATGTGAAAAATGTCTGATAAACTGCCTCAACTGAGTCAGCAAAATGAGCTCTAGAGACCGCCTAAGCCTGCTCCTCTTAGCCGCTACAAGCATAACACAGCCGAACCTCTGTCAAACTCCAAACTCTGTCATTCCATTTTTGAGCAACAAAATGTGTTCCTGGGTATAGAGACGTCCAATTGTCACCTAAAATTAGATCAAAAAGGAAAAATATAGAGGTCATTCAATCTGGATGCATCGATCGGATATGCCGGATCAGTTCTAGTCCCGACACGGCAACGGTTTTGCAGTCATACCGTTACTGAACCACTTTACACAGTTTTTTGTCAGTCAGTTAGAGTCAGTATCAGCAGAAATCATAAATCCTGTGTGTGCCTCTGCTACTGGACTGAGTTTTAGCCCCTCAGAATGAAGAGATCCACCCCCTCTTCTTCCAGGAGCTGTCTGAGAGCTATGACTCAGTTTAAGGATTAAGGGTAGACTGAGGTTTAGGCTAAAGATAGAGTAAGGATTAAGTTTAGGCACAGCGTTTTTTTTAGACTGTTAAGCTTTGGGAAATGCATTACATCAGCATGTTCTCTTGTTTTTGTTTGAGGCTTTTAACCAAACTCATGAATGTTTAATGTCGAGTAGAAAAATGTCATCGTTCCAGATTTTTCAATCAGACACAGAAGGACAGAAAAACATCCTGTAGGTCTCCTGAACACTTTGCCTTTCTCTCACACATGAAACATTTACATAATCTCATCACCATGCTAACTTTGCTCTTCTGTTCTCACTTCAAAATGCACTGAAATGTCACGATTAAAGACGCAGATTCATGAGGTCACACCACGAAGGTGAGGAATCAAAACTGTGACCAGCTGCAAGTTCACAAGTTCAATCCCTTCACTGTGTACATTACCAGCCAAGTGTCCTCGCTCACTGTATATAAGAGCATCTGTTAAACAGCTAACCTGCTGATATGTGTCAGTGTGTGTGTGTGTGTGTGAGATCATGAGCTAATGAAGCACTTGGCTGGCTGGTTGGCTGGCTGGACTTCACACACTGAGTCTTGTTGCAGACAGAGAGGCTAAACAGAGCGTGACTGATGATCGTATCTGACGACGGCCGACTTCATCACACCAGGAAGTGTGTGTGTGTGTGTGTGTGTGTGTGTGTGTGTGTGAAGCTGCTTTAAAATGAAGTTTCACTTCAGTTCACATCATGTCGTCTCTTAGACGGAACAGAAAGAAACAAAACTAAACAAAGTTTTGCGTTAATGCCATTTAAGTTTAATAATTATTTTCTGGGTAAAGCAGCCAATTATTTTGTCTGTAAAGGGTCGTATAGTATTGAAAAATCATTTTAATAACGTCCGACTACTCGGTCAAATGCCAGAATTTCTCAGAAACTGAAAAGACATTCAGTTTTCTAGCAGCAAACTTTCACATTTGAGAAGCTACAACCAGCAGACGTGCGTTAGTTTTGCTTAAAAATGAAAACAATCAACTGAATGGAATATTCAGTGGAAATAGCTGCAACTTTCTGATCTACTAATCAATTAAACGAACTATTGCAGCTATATAAACTAAATACTGTGGACTGTCGGTCGGACAAAACAAACACGTCAACTTGGGTGCTTTTGGAAACGTTTATTTTTAAGACAAGATGAATGAAAAATAACCATAACTTGCAACACTAGATAACTAAAAATACAGTATAAGTCAGGCTCCAATTATGAGGAGATGTTATATGATGTATTAGACCTGGTGCTGAAATGATTAGTCTGTTTATCGATTAGACAATGAGCTATTTTGACCGACTAATGGTTAATCATTATGTACTGAGCAAAAACACTGACACATTTGTGTTTTTATATCACTGTAAATTAAACATTTTGAATATCTTACACTGTTTTCGGACATTAATGAACTAAACAATAAGTTGCAGATGAACACAAGTCAAAACTTTGCGTGCAAATTACACACATAGTGACACACACACCATGTTGGCAATGAAATATATACATAAATAATGAAATCCAGTATGTGCGGCATCGCAGTAAATAAGCCTGTAGATGACGGTTGGTGGCTGGTGCAGCAGTCTGACTGATGAGCTCTTATCTGCTGGTAATTTCCCGGCCTGTTGTTAGGTGTAAATAGGTTAAGCAGTGTTTATCGCTGTGGGACTGACATTCTCTGGGCTTGATACGCTGCCAACACGGTGACGGAGCTGATCCATCCATCAGCACGGCACGCCTGTCCTCCTCGGCCAGATGAGTAAGCTTCGTCCACACACACACTGATAGTTAATAAAACCACATTGTTTTCGTCCCACACGCTGGTGTTTCTCTGTCTGTGTGTCTCAGCTGAGACAATCCAAACTCATCCTAAAGTAACAGCATAAACACCCAAATGGAAACGATTCTGGGTCACTGTGCCGCAGAAAACATCTCGACCTCATGTTGTCTGTTGGCTGCTGATAACCGTCCCCAGATTCACTTCCCCTCTTCAAAACCACAAGCTACTACTTTTAGAGCCATGTTTCCCCATCAGACTGCAAAGCCAACCAAGCTCGAGCAAACGTATTAGCAAACACGGCTGAGAATAAACCTAAGGTTGTGTTTCTTCCAGTTTATATTATATATTTTAAAAGACAAGTTTCAGTCCGTATCACCAAACAGCGTGTGACTAACTATTTGCATGTTTCATTCCTCACAAGTGTCAAGTTATATGATGACACAGCATTTCATATTACATGTAAACACCTTAGAGGGACAACTGTCAGGTGACGTAGTGTCAAGAGCGAGAACGTCCACACATGGAGGAGGATCTGGTGGATGGATGGGTCAAACAGACATGTGACTCTGACCCTGGAGAACGCTGTCTGCGTCCCAACATCTCATCAGAATAACTTAATTGATCAGGCACTTTGTACCCGGTGCTGTGGACACAGTCCGTACCCTTTAATCTTATGAGAAGAGCAGCAAGGTAAATGAACACAAGCCAACATAGCCATCTTGTACATAAGCTGACCAGGACATTAGACACATGAGAGCTAATAGATGAATTTGTCAAGTGCTTTATAAGATCCAGTTCTGAGTCGTCACCTGAGCCTGTGTGGGTTTGAAGACATGACTCAGTGCACTGCCATGCATGCAGTAAATGCTGAGTCTCACCTCAAGGCAGGGAGGGAGCAGTTATTACATCACGACACACTCATGAACTTCCACTGCTGTGAAATCATTTCAGCAGAACCTCACCACAAAACACGAAAAGGAACCAGCAGTGTGTGTCACCACAGTCCAGCTACCGTCCACCTGTGGACCACTTCTGACAACAATCTCCTCCCTCAAACTTTCAGGTAACGTTCCCGGCGGTGTTTGGAAGCAGACACCGGGCCACAAAGACACAAACTCAGCCGTGAAGCTGACTGAAACCACCCGCATGCTCACCGGGTTAAAGAACACCAACACAGCCGTGAGTCTCTCACCTTTGTCGCGGCTCCGAGGACACCGAGTTGCAGCTCTGAACCGACAGCAGTGTGGAAGACTTCCGCGGTCCCAGCGGCGACGGTAGCAGGCTGGTGTTGGACGGGGAAGGCGACAGTAGGTTGCTGTTCCCCGGCGAGGGGAACGAGCCTCTGCGGCGCTCCAGCAGCACCTCCGCGCTCCCCACATCGTTGAACTCTGTATCCGACGGCAGGACGAGGATAGGCGGTATCGTGAGGAGTCCTGTCCTCGGTGCCGAGGGGGGATTAACGTTCCCGCAGGACGCGGATGCTGCCAAACCAGAGAACGTCCCGTAGCTACTTTTGTTACCCAGCTCCGGGCACAACCCGCCCGCTGCCGCCGCCGCCGCAGAGCCGGACTCGGCTCCCTCAAAGTCGGCGTCTTTATGGTGGCGACTTCCTACATTCTCGGCTGAATTACTTCGGACCGGCCGCCCGTCCAGTGAGATGTTACTGAGAAACAAAAGAGCGGCTTGTCTCCGGCGAGAGTTCTCTCGGTTCCTCCGACTGTGTTCCCGGTTACTGTGCTGTTTCTTTCCGCTAACGGCGACCGTTAGAGCGGCGCCGTGCTGGCCGCAGGTCGCAGCCGCCGCCATGGTCTCCGTCCCACTGAGAAAGTCAACTGAAGGATCAGCTCGAGACCTGCAACTGTCAAATCCCTTTTACCCGGCGCGAGACCGCTTTACGCCCTCCTTAGCTCCTGATTGGCCCAGACGAGAATGCGTAATGACGTATGATGTCAGAGCCTCTTCTGGGCGGGGTTTGGCCACGCTGTAAACGACACAGTGTTGGAAAAATGTAAATATACTGACCATAAAAGGTAGAGCGGTACGAGCTGAGATAACTGTAATATTTACAATAAAACGTGGTTTTAAATGGCAAATAAAAAGTGTATTTTTAAGGCCCCTTTTTCTTTCTGCTCACCTTCTTTCTAAAACAATAAAAACTTTTTTAAAAAGCAGTTTTTTGTTACTATTAGGCTGTTTTTCATTCTCTGCTATTTGCAGGCTTTCACAAATGGTGGCAGATTCTTAACTCAACAAATATACAATAATATAACACGTTTTTTCACTTAGGAAAGTCAGAATGTGGATGTTTTTACCACTTATTAGCACACAGTGTAGTACTTTTAAATATTTTTAATCTAGTAGGATAAAAGACAGAAATCATTCAGCCAATTAGATATCTAGCTGAGCTACACTCAGGTGTTAAAATAATAATAACACTCAAGAAATAAATATGGTTCAGATTTGTAAACCTGCATGTCACGGGCACCGTCATAAACATCTTTTAATCATATCTGGTGAAATAAATACCTGCACTATTATTATGCAACAAAAGGCACCATGGTACCAAGCTGGATATCATGATTTAATTTTATACATTTTCATCTCTTTTCTTTTTTCTTTTAATTAACTGCTGTTACTTTTCTGTTCATCATTTCTTCACTTTCCGTGTAATTCCTCTACATCTCTGGAGTATCAGGGCTGCTGAGGCATTAACCGAGCTGTCACTGCAGCTCTATACCACAGCAGCTTTGATTGGCTGTTAGCCACTTTATTCTGAAACCTCAGTGGATTTTCTCTGCATTGATCCCTGCACTGACACCAACACAGGGCTCCAGTGGCACCTGGTCGGCTCAGCGGGACGACCACACTGTGTAGTATGACTGTTAGCCCTGCTAAATATAACCTGTAGGACAGACCACACTGTAATCCCTACAGGCCGGGGGTTTGTTATTGTACACTCGTTCGCCTGATCGCCTGATCCTCTACATCTGCACAGCAACAAATGAAATAGAACCCACCTTCCAGCCCAGCTGGAACAACAACAGGAGGACATGTTGTATTGTAGATTATAAAATGTTTATTCTATGTGAGGGAGCGCTTCAAGCATGCTTTAATGGAGTTTAAATTTCATTGTGTATATATATATATGTATATATACACACATTAAGATGCATTTTACACATAAACAAACTTGAATGATTTTTAATGTATACAAATATGTAATATAAAAAATATGAAACATATGAAAATATAAAATAAAAATGAATATTTGATCCTGGACTTATAATGATAAAGCTGCATATTAACAGAGGAAGGGATTGTGTGTGTGTGTGTGTGTGTGTGTGTCTCACTAGGTGTTGCACTAGGATGATGATAATGATATGGTGGTAAATGCCGCCACATGGATGATTGCAGAGGTTACAAAGCTGTAATCCAATGATCAGGATCAAGTTTATACAGTGTGTCTGCTGCACACGCACACACACACACACACACACACACACACATGCACAACATTGCCCTAAAACTAAAAATGTTCTCAGGATTTATCTCCTGTTCTGGTAATATTATAACATATCTGAGCATTATTTAATTTCTTGCCTGATCTGAACTCTAATCATGACGTCAGCACAAGAAGAAGAGACAACAAACATGGTGTCTTCAAGAAAAATGAAAGATTTTCATTATTTTCCATCTTTGTGATGCCTGGAAAAGATTTGTTGAACCTGTTGCATTGTTTGTTTCATGGTGGCCCATGTGGTCTGATCCAACAGACAAGCTGCATGTAGGTCAAATTGTTGAGTAAATTCATGCTGGTTCTGATAGAAAGGTGTCAGAACACACAGTGCAGACCAGTCAGGGTGCCCATGCTGATCCCTGTTAACTGCTGAAAGCACCAACAATGGGCATGTGAGCATCAGAACTGGACCACAGAGCAATGGAAGGTGGTCTGATTAATCATGTTTACATCAAATGGATGGCCGGGTGTGTTTGCGTCCTACCTGGAGAACACATGGCACCAGGATGCACTAGGGGAAGAAGGAAAGCCGACAGAGACAGTGTCATGCTTTGGGTGATGTTCTGCTGGGAAACCTCGGGTGACCTCGTGACACGTTCCACCTACCTAAGCATTGCTGCAGACCACGTACACCCTTTCATGGAAACAGTGTTCCCTAAATGGGGAGGATATTGCGCCCTGCCTCAAATCAAAAATCTAATCTCAATCTAATTGATTAATCCGTGGTCTGATCCATGAAGGTCCCACCTTGCAACTCATATGAGGATCTGCTTCTAACGTCTTGGTGCCAGATACCACAGCATACCTTCAGAGGTCTAGTGGAGTCCATGCCTCGACTGGTCAGGGCTCTTTAGGGTGGTCAGGTGGTCATAATGTTATGGCTGATTGGTGTATTTCACTTGCAAGCTCAACCTTTCTCTCTCTGCCTCCTTGTGTGTTACACAGTGCTCTCCACACATGCATCATCACTTCAGTAAGTCTCTTTATCATTCATTTGTGTTCTAAAGAGGGGAAGAAGCAGCCGTTTGGTTTCACTGCTGGTGAAACTAAAGTTACTCTGTTCATGATCAAATGAATGCACACGGCATCAGCCTGTTACATAATGAGAGGGAGGAGATGACTCGGGTGAAGCCCACAGCTGTACTGACTCTCTCCCTGTGATGTTCAGCGAGGCTGGCAGAGGAGAGGACCGCGGGGCAGGGAAGCAGTGCATCATGGGAAGGTCATGAATCTGCCGACCTGGATCACGAGTCAATCAAACACAATCTATCTATCTATCTATCTATCTATCTATCTATCTATCTATCTATCTATCTATCTATCTATCTATCTATCTATCTATCTATCTATCTATCTATCTATCTATCTATCTATCTATCAGCTGTTATCCTCAGTTGCCTCCATGTGGTGACTCTTAGGCATTACACTCTCATAAAAGCACTACACAGCAGCTTTGTTAATTATTTAGACGCCATAATTTCATGCAAATAGGCATTTAAAAAATGGATTTAAAAAATAGATTGCATTCTTTCCAGCTTCACACAGACCCCCTTAATAATGAGGCCTGTTTTTAGAAATAAATAAATGTGATAATAATTTTATGCAAATTACAAATTTGATATAGATAAGTAATGAAAGACAGAGAGTAATTTACATTTTCAGACTCTTTATTCAGTGTTGAAGCTCGGCTGGTGATGACATTTTAGAAACTGAAGGATAATAACTGCAGTGCTCATTCTGAAATATCTATTTAAATCTTTTCAGATATTCAAACTGACATTTCTTTTTAAATTATTATTTCTGATAATTTCGGCTGATGCAAGTTGACATATAACTTCTAATTATGACCTTTGGATGCTGAAGCCTGCAGGACTGTACCAAACTGTGCCCCTCAGTTTTCCTTGTTTTTGTGTTTTATAATGATGAGAAGTTAAAATTTATGTCTTAAATAATAAACAGTTCAGGTTTATTTGAATATATACATAAAATACATAATCAATGGATTTTAAATTTTCAGTTTTGCAGCAATAATCCATTTTGAAACATGGAAATTAAACTAACATTTGCATTGTTTAATCCTAGACTGAATATTTCTGTTTTTCTTTGTTGTCTGTCTTTCTGTACATATAAAGAACTACATTTGAAAACATGAATGTTAAGTTCTGTCAGACATTTTATACATATACAGTTTATTTGTTCATTTGTTCAGGTGCAAGATCAAACGACTCAAACTCTTCATCAGAGGTAGTAGTCTTCCTCCTCGATGTCCCCGTGTGTGTCCTGGAAGCCGAGCGCCTGGATGTCGTGGGTGATGTCGGTGATGCGTCTGTTGAATTCCTGAGATCCCGAGGCCAGAGAGGAGTTGTCATACCTGTTGGGGGGGGAAACTACAGATAATTCACATTTATTTCTAAAAAAATAATGTGGACTGTGCACAGTTTTTCATCAAAATAAAAAGAAAGCATGACTTAAAGGCTTGTCTGGCCAATTTACTGACAAAATATCTGGGTTTTGAAGCATGAACGACATATCTCAGGTGAGTTACTACCTTTTGCTGAATGCACCGTATCAGTAAGATCTGATGGAATGTGAGACACCAGTGTGGTGTTTAGAAACAACTTAACCTCACAGAGAGTTTCGAGACCACCGGCAGATCACGATCTACACATCTTGACCCACATACCCTCTCATAGCCGTGGCTGACATGTTGCTCATACTGCGTTTGATGCGTCCAAAGCTGTCGGTTAAAATTCCACCCTCCCGGATCCCAATGCTCTCCAGGAAACCCTCAAACACTCCGACGTCCTTGTCGGGGATGAACGGACGCATGCCTGGGATACAAAGATAATGAGTCAGATATTCATGATGACTTTTGTTGTTCAGCATTGTGTTTGTGTCTATTTATCACTGCATGAAAAGAAAAAAATAGTAATAATTATAAATGAGTGCGATCACCCACGAGAAGTACATAACACACCACCAACTATTTGAGTGATTTTGGTGAAACTGGATCATATTTTATGGAGAAAATGTTTTCTGGTTTTCCCTCTGATGTCCTCCGGCTGCACCGCCTCAACTCTCTGTGATTTACAGAGTTTATGATGGACAGTGAAGTAAACTGCTGACAGCTGTAGCTGCTGTTAGCTCAGTTTGCTAGCCCAGGCTAATGTTAGCGTTTGTACAACAGGGGTCCACCGGGAAGAAGAGGCTTTCAGGCCCAGGGTGTGGAGGGTGCTGGTGTTGTGCTAGAACTGGAGCAGCAAGCAAGCAATGTATCTAGCTTAGTGGCTTCTATAGACATAATGGCAGAGGTGAAGAGACTGAAGAGGACGCTGATGGAAGAAGCTAAGAAGAGAAAAGGAGGGAGTGAGCGAGCAAGAAGACTTTTAGTGAAATAAAAGGCTGAAAGACAGACGCCAAGCTGGGCTGACTGACTCGCTGACTTGATCATAAGTAATGTGAACAGAATAAATACTCGAGTACAGCTGTCCATATTTACCACAGTGGGATTACACTCTGAAACTGGGGGCAGCGAATCACACAACAAACACTGATTTGTTTTTGCTTTAGGTAACATTTTGAATGCAGGACTTTTCGTTGTAACATTTCTAAATTGCGGTATTTCTACTTTTCCTTGTGTGAAAGATTTGAGCACTTCTCACACGGCCATGTTTTTACAGTACAAGCTTGGGCAATGAAAACACAGCAGCAGCGGCTGCCTTTGGCTGCCTGCATTATTTATATGACCTTCATCAGTCGTACGAATTGATGTGTGTGCAGTGCATTGCGGGAAACTCGGGGCAGAGGGTATAACCTCAAATTGTCTTCATGAATCCGCCTTTAGGAGTTCATGTGTGATCAATAATCGGCGGGATTTGAACATTCCAGACACTGGTGACTCCTGGTGGTAGCATAAAACATAAAAGTGGAGTTGTAATATTATTTTTACATGATTTACTATAATAAAGGAAATGTATGTGAACCTGCACGGGGTCTGGTTTCTGTTTCTTCCTTCGTAATAATAATTATACAGCAGCAAACTGAGCATTAACAGAGTGTGTGGTGAGAAGCATCGCACATCAACTCCCCCTCCTCTCTCTCTCTCTCTCTCTCTCTCTCTCTCGCTCTCTCGCTGACTTGTGAACAGGAAGTTGTGGCTTCCTCAGTGGAAGTGGGTCAGAGCTGAGTAAAGACACACACACAAAGTAAACTTGTGAACACACACACACACACCCCATACATGTAAATATATCATAGCCTATACAGTTCACACACACTCTTCCTCTGCAATAAACCACAAAAACACTATGAATAGTAAGTTGTGGTTGTGGTTTCAGTTAATGAGCTTTGTGTGTTGTGTGTGTGTGTGTGTGTGTGTGTGTATGTGTGTGTGTGTTTCTCTCCCTCTTCCTCTCTCTATGTTTCTCACCCAGCAGCAGGAACTTGCGGTTGTCTCCATACAGTTGCAGCAGCTCGGAGCAGAAGTGGTCGATGTTTGATCCCAATCTATATTCTCTCAGCAACACCGCAAAATGCTGCAACTCCCCTGGACTCAGCTTGTTACGCAGCTGCACACACACACACACACACACAAAGAGAGACTCAGAGGAGTGTGCAACAATACAGATCTTCTTCATTTGTTTCGATGCACATACAGTCAATAACTGCTAAGTGATTGTTCCCGCCTCCTAAACTCTTCAGTCACAGTTAACGACAGCAACTCTGCTCACAATGAAAAAAAGATAATAAAATAAAATTGGGGAATAAATGAATTGTGAAATGAATGATGTCCACCTACCTCATGTACATAAAGAAGTTCAGCATTGAAATACAGCTAAATGTATATATATATAGCCGACTTACTTATTAACATAATTAATTCACATTGACCATGAGGATTGTGAGTTCTTCTATGGGAATACAATTACAACAATACATTTATGTATAACTGAATAACATTTTATTACTTTTACATTTTAGTTTATTAAATATCAGTGTAATATATTCCAGTTTTCGACTGCAGTCACACAGCGAGGCGCAGCTCTTTCTTTTGCTCTTGGTGACCCATGGGAGTAAAATTGTATTTCTGCAGTAGCTCATATCCAGAATTCAATATATCTGGAGGCCTTGCAGCTAACTAAGAGACTATGTTGGCTTCTCCTTTTATCTCTCAGCCGCCTGTGCATGTATTTTACGGACAAATTGGAAATCTTCTAACTTCGTTCTAACCCTTCACATTCAGCAGATCGGGAGTGAAAATCCATTCTCCTTTGTAGAGGCTGTGTTAATTTGTTATGGATCATGATGGGGAACATTGGCCGCTGAAGCCGTGCTCGCACACTCACAGTGATCATGTACTCCTGCATCAGCAGCAGGGCGGGGTTACTGTCTCCCCCATCGCTGACTGAAGCCAGACTGCGATGGGAGTCCTGCAGCGAGAGAGATGAACTCTCGCTGTAAGTCTCACTGTAGTAGAGCTCAAAGGCGTCCTGGGAACCATCACTGAGGAGAGGGAGAGAGAGAACATGACTATCACCTGACAGACAGAATAATGGATAGATGGACGGATAGATGTGTTTGGCAGACTTAGATTCGATACTACCCAACAGCTGCAGATCAAACGTCAATCACTCTGAGAAATTACATGTAAAGACTTTGTGGATTGATAACACTATTGATCTGGAGACGTTCAGTGTTGCAGCCTCAGTCAGGGTCAAATGTTACTCACTATGAGCTGCAGCAGCTAAACTCTGGATCATAACTGTAGGACATGTCAGTGAGACAGCTGTCACCTGCAGAGCGACAGAGCACAGAGGATAAATGTAAACATTAGTGTTCAAATCAGCTAAGATCACGAAGTATTAGACTCACAGGTGAAGTTAAGCATCCCCATGGTGGCTTCAATAAAACTAAACACAAAAGTACAGAACAAACAATCTGTCTATTGTTAGTCTTATCAGGACTGGAGCTGAAATTTAAAGTTTTTCCAGAGGGTGGTGATAGAAACTCGCGGTGTTATGCAGTATGTGTTGTCCTTATCAGGGAGCAAAAGAACATTAGAAAACCTTCTAAAGTTTTTTATCAGATTGTCTGAAAATGAATTAATATAACGCATAAAATATTTAAAACCAGCTTGTTTTTAACATTATAAAGTTTCTACAAATCTTTGCTTCATTTATTCGACTTCTGACACACACAAAGCCAACGTGTCACTCACTCCTCTGCAGCCAATAGCGGTCCGGCATGGAGTGGTGAAACCCGGCTCTGTCGACACACTCGATGGTCTGATGGCCGTAAATGATCTGGAACATCTGACAGATCAGAGAGCAGTACTCCTCTGCAGCATCCTGCACGCACACACACACACACTGAATTAGTTATCACATCAATAATATCTGCGACCTTCTCTGACATCACAGCGATGTCGACTTCCAGCAGGGAGAGAAAGCAGAATCTTATTAAATCTTAATCTTTTGAAACCTGATTTTCCACCGTCTGAGCAGCTTCACTGCAGCAGCTGCATGGTGTTAGTGCCTTGTTCAAGGGCACATACGCAGTAATAAGTGTGAGGATTTGAACCAGTAATTGCCTAAAGTTCAGCCAGCAGTCTGTTGTGATTACTGCAGTCTGTGAGTTTCATTTGTACCAGTTGAACAATGACACACTAATGCTGCCAATCCAAACACAATATTGCTCCAGGGGCATGCACAACAATGACTAAGGATCACATACATAGATGAGTGTGTGTGTGTGTGTGTGTGTGTGTGTGTGTGTGTGTGTGTGTGTGTGTGTGTGTGTGCACAGATGAATGAGGATCGTCAGTATTGCCCTACTTTCCACGGTTCCAACACGAGAATCAAATGATTAGTGAACCCCCGATGAGAGAGCTCTTTTCACTGCTGTTATTTTCTTTCTCGAGTATGAATATCCGACTGGACTGAATGTCCACAGTGATATTTACCAGTTATCAACTCTGAGCACGCACACACATGCACACACATGCACACACACCAACTGTTAGTGTGTTTTTGGTCTCTAGCAGCACAGGGACGGTGACGTTGTTGTGTTGTCCAACATTTATCTCAACCACCGTTGGATGGTTGTTGTTCTGCAGTTTGGATGAGTTGTAATGACTTTACACTTGTGATGTTCTCATAAAGAAATGATGTGAATAAACATCAAATTGTCCCAAGTGTTTTCTGTTTTCCCATCATCCTGAATATTCCAAACAGGAATATGCCGTGCTTTAAAAGAAAAATGTCCAGCATGGGACATTTGATTGCTTAATTGAGGTCATGGACAACTTGTCAAATACAGCTGCTTGGTCAGTGCTCATAAATTTAAGATATGACGCAGTAATATTCCTAGTGTAATTTAAATCTGTTACACACCTACGTAACATAAAAGAAGTCAACATTTGTCAACTTTTGGGCCCAAATCCAGTAAAGCCAGATCGAGTGTAACTTGTGGAATCATGCACATAGACATGAAGGGTCATTCTTAATCTATTAGGTTGGTCAGCTTATGATTCATTCTTTGGAAATTAGCACATGGAAACACATGGTACTGTACATGGGCGTTTCCTTCATCCTGGACACAAAGAGTAGAGAGTGGTTTGTGAGCTTGCATCGATGCAGACTGGCTGTTGGAGGGCGTGCAAACAAAGTTAGTGGTTGTTTGTACATGGGACATGAACTCAACTGCACCTCCTCCATATAGACTTTTGTTCTTTATAGTCCGGCACATGCACATCAAGCCATTAAGCTACATGATGCCTCTTACATCTCCTACAGCTTCATCTCTAGAAGCATGGTGCCATTGACCAAGCTGCAGTGTGTGATGAGTTGGGCCCGAACCTGGACCACAAAGGTTTGCAAGAGTTTTGAGCAGATCAGGTGACCCACCCTGTTCTCCACAGCCAGGATGACCAGGTTGCAGTAGGCATCAGGGCAGGGAGTCGGCTCCAGTGGGTTGTGGTTCCTTCTCTCCCAGCTGCCGTAGCTCTTCCCGCGTTCCCAGCTTCCCGTGCAGGCTTGCCGCCGTTCCCAGCTCCCCCCACCACCGCCTCCTCCAACACCTCCTCCTCTCCTTTCCCAACTCCCACCTCCTCCACCTCCTCCCCCATGCCTCCTTTCCCAGCTCCCACCACCGCCTCCTCCTACTCCCACCCCCACCCCCCAGCTCCCGCTCATGGGTCTCGCTCTTCGGTTCTCCCAGCTCCCTCCTGTTTTACGTGTTTGCTGCCTCCTTTCCCAGCTGCCTCCTACTCTCTTCCTCTCCAAACTCCCTCCTCCTCCTCTCTCTCCCCTCCTCCTCCTCTCTCTCCTCCCCTCCTCCCCTCTGTCCACGTTCTGGTTTTTGTCGTGGTTACTCCTGGACAGTGACGGCCTCCAGTCCACTCCACAGATGGTGTGTCGTCGCTCCATCGTGCCTCCTGCAGGCCGAGGGTCAGCGTTGCTGCTCATGGTTTGACGTCGGCCATCAATGCCTGTTGGCCTTTTCCTGTCCAGGCTGTCATCACCGGCAACCACTGTGTCCACGTTCAGACCTGTGGGACGAAGGTTCAAGTACGTAATCTTTTTCATGTTATTCATATGTTTCCCATCACAAAATAATTGAACTTTCAAAGCAAACATCATCAAAACTGTGTGTGTTATGGCTTTTTATCCCGTCTATATTATCTTTTGTCAACTGAGAAACGAAAGCATCTGCTAAATGAGGTGTCTGCTCCACAGGTGTCTGCTCCACAGGTGTCTGCTCCACAGGTGTGTCCTCACCTGTCTTGAGGACCAGCAGGTGCAGCGCGTCGTCTCTCAGGTAGGACGCAGCAGCGATCTCGTGCGTGGGAATCCTCATCAGCAGCTTCTCGTTGTCTCTCCACGTCAGCAGCAGACAGCGAGCAGACAGACTCAGAATACAGTCCTGATCCATGCTGGTCTTCAGCGGCAGCACCTTCAACTGCTACTGACATGTGACTATAGATTATTGATTACCGAGTTGTTAAGTATTGATTACTCTCAACAGGGATAAGATACAATAAAAGTTATAGATGAATAAGCCCGAGGTAATAAGGTATTAGATATGTTATTGATTTCCAATCCCAACAATAAATGTATAGATAGATTTACTAAATACAACAGTAATTGATTATAGATTGATTTGTTATAATTAACATCAGTGATTCAGGTTCGAAGGAACGCTGGCTGTTCATCTCTAACCTTCTGTGCTTCATTAGCAATACATTATTGATAAGTAACCTCAGTCACAGATTGGTTGTTAATCACAAAGCTTAAAGGTGCTTTATTATACAGTAGATAGACTGACAGTTATTGATAGCTATCCTCAGGAGTGATTAGTGACAGATCATTTATTGATTACTAACCCTGGCCGTGTCCAGTAGTTGCAGCAGTTCATCTCGGCTGGAGGGATTCAGTGAAACTGACACCCATGTTAGGTGACCAAGGAACTAAGATGAAAGGTCAAAGGTCACTTTATCATGAGGTCAGTGGTGACTTATTACTATATTTTATTCTATTATTCTGTATTTCAGGTTCTACCTTGACTTCCTTCTCTATGTAGTCGAAGATGAGCCTCTCGGGGTGGATGAGGTAGTCCGGTGGGTAGAGAGGGACGGTGTGCAGCGGGCGGCGGTAAACGCTGCCTCGATCCACCGGCCTGCGACCAGATTTTGACCAGACCAGTCGCTTAATAGGAGAGACAAAACCCTGCGGAGAGACAGGAAGAGAATTTTTACGATCCACCTGTTGATCCAAAACTTTGGTTCACAGCAAGATATCTTCAGGTGTCATGACCGCCTCCGAATTTTTGTATATTCATTCATCCAAGAGGATGAAGATTGATGAGTTTGGTGACACAGTGACTCATTCTCTGGCTCCACCATTAGGCCAAACTTTGCACTAAAGAAATCTTTTATCTTTCAGGGCATTCCTGCTCCCTGAGGATGATCCCATGTTGATTTTAACCCTCTAGCCTCACACTAGACTTCTCAAATGTTGCTGCACTTGCTAAAACGGTTGTACTGTAAACAGCTATTTCCCCCGTAAGAACAAACAACTGTACAGCTAAATGAGAAAAGGATCACCCAATTTATGTGTGGAAATGTCATCACGACCAGGTCAGTCCTCCCTGTAGACTCTTCAGTGAACTGTCCCCTAGGAACCAGCCTCCGCCTGGGCAGTGAGTCCCTCTGTTTATCTACGGTGATTATGTGATGAAATTTCGAGCAACCCAGATAGTCATAAAAACAACAGAAATGTGGTAGTAGGTAGTGTCTTTGGCAACTTATATGAGTATAGATCTTGAAAAGTTGGCATGACCTAGTCAGTCCTCCCTGCCGACTCTTTGGCGAACTGTCGAACCGCCTCCGCCTGGGCAGTGAGAGCCGGGTAAGTTCCTGCGGTTTACTGATGGTGATTACGTGATGTGATGTGAGCAAACACTTGAACTTAAACAGCGGGTCAGGATCTCCCTCACAACACAATCTCACAACTTCCATAAGATTGTAAACCCGCGGACGCTTTGTCGGTGGAGGTCCAGTCCATGTCCAGTCACGTGTAGGATGTTTTGGGTTTCATTTGCGTGTACATACATGCCTCGGTATGTGTGTGTGTGTTCTTGCATGTGTGTTAACGCAATCCATCCCCTTGGCTGTTCCAGCAATGATTGACAGGTGAGCAGTGATCTCTGACAGCTCCCTGCTGAGACTCACCGACAACAGAGCACACACTGTTAGACACCCACTGACACACACACACCAGCACACGTTAATATGCCGTGGCTTGAAGGCGTAAAACGAATAGATGTTGTAACACATACAGTACGCGCACGCACTGAAAAGAGAGGAAATTAGCTCGTTTAAGAGTCGGAAACCCGTCTTGTCTCTGAATAATAACGAGGACAGATCTCCGCATATCAGAGTTATGCCGGCTTCTGATGAACATCTCTGTAGTCAGCGGAATTTAATTGTAAGGACAAAGACGGAGGATGTTTATAATGAGTTTTGTTCTTCGTCGTGTTCCTTTGAGGAGAAAGAAAGAGAGAAATAATTGGATTTTCTAATGAATGTGCTTAATGTGGCAACCTGCACAGGTCAGACTAAGGTGCTATGGAGCCAGTTAATGCTTCTTTTTCCTCTTAGTCTTGGCATTTTTGTTAAACACTCCATTTTAAATGTATATATTTTTGTTCTTATGCTGCTTTATTTTAAGTTTTAGAAGTTAGGAAACCAGCTGTGGGTAAGATGCTGCTTCTCAGTTAAAGGTTAAATCAACAGGTTGGGCCTGTTGCACAGGGAAGTTTATCCTTTGCTGTGTCACAATTCACGCACTTCCATACTTACAAATGTAAAAATTCAATGTACTGTGAGTATGGTGCACTCACAACGGACAATCAATGGTCGCCATTTTGGCTACGTAGCTGAAGGGGAGGGACCACCGGCTCTGAAAAAGGAAGCTGCTGGAGTTGAAGCGGTTGCGGTGAATACTGCAATATATAAATCGTAGTACTTGTACATATGTTCAATATTTATATTTTAGTGGTCAAATGTTGGCGCTAATGCTCCGTGTGGTTGCAATTCAAGGAATAGGAGGAAGTGGTAAAATACTGCGACCGTCATTTCCAGTAAGTGCACAACAGCCGTACTCAAATCGAGACAACACTACCCTGCTGAAATTAGCGCACTACAGTGTACTAAATACTAATGGAGGGATCCAAATTGAGACAAAGCTATTGTGCCCTCTGCAAATGTGTTCGGCGAGCTAACGGCTAACATGCTACCAAGACAGGAACATAATCAGTCAGAATAGCTCTCAGAGTTTATTTCTGTTTTCTCTGTACTGTTTATTGTCACTATCTCTATAATTATATTCAGGATTGTAAATCATTTCAGTCAACCAAGAATTAAAGGGCGGGGAAAACTATCTTTGAGGCAAACAAGCCGGTAGATTAGATAGTTAGCTTGTCAGTTTATTTGCAAGATGACGATGAATAAAACTGTAGGCTCTTTGTCCTTCAAAGGGCAGCACTGTCAAGACAGTTTGCTGTTGGTCAACAGTGTAAATATGCTTTACAAAGGTTACCACACTTGAACTCAATGCAAAAGACTCAAACACAGACTTACTTCACTGTCACAAGTGAGTTGATTGGCATAACTTTGCCACAAAATTTCAGCATTTCAAATGGAGTTAAGCTTGTATTTGTTTCTAACTAAGATCTTCTGGAACTCATTTGGTTCGTCTTCACGAACTTAAAGTTTCCAGTAGGAGGATGAAAAAAATTAGCTTTGCTTGAAATAAACAAAACGTGTAAACTCAAAAACAGAACAGAAGCTGCTGTACCTTCTTGGATTTCTTGGGTTCATAGTCCATCGTGGTTCAGTCTTCCTCTGTGCTGGTCCTGTTCTGGGTCAGCTGAGTCCTGGTCCTGGTCACGCTTGTTTCAGTCTGTCTCTTGTTGTCTTTGCGTCTGTCTCTTAGTTGTTCTTTCCATCGTTCCTTCTGCCTTATTTTAGCTTCTGTCCCGGCAGCTTCATTCTTGTTCTTTCTCTTTCTACACCGATTGTTCTTTTGAGACCCCTCCTGGGGCCACACACACACACACACACACACACACACACACACACACACACACATACACAAAATAGAAGAGAACAGGAAGCAGAGGAAGCCCACTTCCTGTCCGAGAGGAAACTCCACCAGAGACTGATAAGGCCCATTCTGCAGTGATTACACATACACACACACACACACACACACACACACACACACACACACACATTAACCTTAAATTAAACCAACGTGAAAGTGATTTACACTTACATAAGATAATTCTGTGTGTTGTTATTTACAGTAAAACAATGAGCTTCGACCTGACAGAAAGGTTGTGCAGTTTGTCAGTGATCAGCATCTATAATTCATGTAGCTTGTGATAAACATTCAATTCAATTCATTTTTATTTATGTAGCGCCAAATCATAACACAGACCCAACGGTTCCACCATGAGCAAGCACCTGGCGACGGTGGCGAGGAAAAACTTCCCTTTAACAGGCAGAAACCTCGAACAGACCCAAGCTGGTGGTCAATAATGACAGTAGTAATATATGTAGTGGACCACAGCAGCAGCCACGATCCATGAGAACCTGCTGGACGAGAGAGCACAGAAACTCCAGGGAAGAAGTTTAGTTAGTAACATGCATTAATGAGACATGATTTAATGAGACTGTAAGGAGACTGTAATGATATTTGTTGTTTACAGACACTGTAAAAGGACACATTCATTTATATATTGTTTAACACATACGATTACTTTAATCCCAACCTGAAACTTAACATCAAACAAAGGAACATTTAAACCTTCATTCAGCTGCCTAAACATTTTGGAAAAAGTTGTGTTTTTCACTCCTTGACAGCGGTAACGCTTCGTTCACCTGCCTCAGAAAATCTAACTCGGCTCCAGCTGGTCCAGAACACTGCAACCAAGTATTATTCAACCAAAACTAAATTTAGATCATGTAAAACTCCAGTTTTAACTTCTCTCTATCACGGTCAATTTTAGGATTTGTTTTCACTTTTAATTCTTGACATACAAAGCATTTCATGGAGCTGTAAAGTTCATTCTCCAACAACAGGGAAGAGACTAATGTCGGCTGCTGACACACTGATGGAACAAATCCAAACAAAACACTTGATCCAGCCTAACAGGCCAAGCAGTCGGCTTCAAAAATAACCTGGAAATGGAAAGTGAAGAGGATGTAATTTAGAGACACTCACTGTTTAAAATCAACAGGATGTCTTCAAACACGCAAGAAAGCAGAAGACAGCACGACGGAGCTTTTCATCTCTGTCGTGATCTGGATAGCAGATCTGGTTCTAATGCAGCAGTGAGGCGACTACAGGGTTACACCACTTATAGGACGTCAAAATATGAATCACAGGGATTGCTTTTCTCCTTCACTGCCAGCACTGGGCATGCACAAACATTGTTGCTACGGATTTGTGCACAATATGACTACCACTGTGGTGACTGTCCTTTTGAAATCAGGGCAATCTCACCAATCTTTATCAAGTACAGACAAACACGGATCGAACATCTCTAAACAATTACAAACGAGGACAGCCTGCACACCAAACAAACATCATGTTTGTCGTGTTTGGTTTGTTGTGCCATGGGCTTCAAAGAGGTCGCTGTTCCCTGCGACCACCAGGAGGCGCTAAAGCTGACGGAGCTTTTGCTGTTGTTGCCCCCAGTGCACAATAAAACATCTTAAAACACACAACATGTGTTGTCTTCCTTCTGCTTGTTTTCTACAGTGTTCCCTCACTCTTCTCTTCCCCCTTAATATATAAAGTGTGCCTGATTATAAGGGATGATTAATGCACTTAATATCGCTTAATTTAACAGCAGCTTGTCAAAGATTAAACTTTAAGTACTTAGTTTGCAGTGTTCTCTGGTTGTCTGCTGTCTTCCACGGTTCTCTTGCCAAGTGTGACTCAGCGTTAACTTTCACAGCACTTTTAAATTTAGCCGCAAGTCTGTTGATGCAAGCCTTTAATTAACTACAATGACTCCACAGAATGTGCTCACGTTAAATGCTTCTTGCTTCGGTGTTGATCGCATCTGAAGTGATGACGTAATGTCCAGCAGACCTGTTTTATTCATTAAGCCTCTTACTCATCAGTGATGGGATCTGACATGGACACATGTTCCACTCCAACAATCAGAGTTTAGCAGCATTTGAATCAAGCGGTGGATTTTTTTGCTCATGTTGCCAGCACTGCCAAACACGCCACAGCCACACAGTCGGCTGGCATTGGATGAGAGGTGGGAAACACCCTGTACCCGGAGAGAACCCACACAGGGGGTTCGAGCCAGGAACTTTCTTGCTGTGAATCCCACAGGATTGAATCTTTAATAAATAATACCTGCATGTTTTTATCCCTTCAAACTCAGTTTTTGGTGTACAGGGAATTGATTTAACCCTCTGTGGTCCAAGCCAGGAGGCTTAATCAAGGTCTAAAACTGCAGCTGTGCTGCTTTCTGAGCTGAGAATGTCGTCTTCACTAAAAATGTTTGATTTCTAAGTCAGACTACAATCAGTGGCGTCACACAAGTGCTTTGCAAAAAGATCTTTTCACTTTGCACAAACAAAATAACCTGCACTGACGTCATCTTCTGTGACTCCCAAGGTGAGCTGCTCTGTGTCGCAGTGAGCACGTTTGGCCACAGGGAGGCAGTGCTGTGACAAAGACTACCTGCAGGAGGACGGAGGAGGAGGAGGAGAGGGAGGAAGGAGGAGGAGGAGGAGGAGGAGAGGAAGGAGGAGGAGGGGAGGGACCGAAAGACATGTTTCTTCTCAGCAGGACACTGATGGAGGCAGAGGAGACGACATCGAACCTGTGACCTTTCTGACACACACACACACACACACACACACACACACACACACACACACACACACACACACACACACACTGTGTATTACCTGGTTAGACACAGACAGATAAATACTTGAGTATGAGATGTGAACACAGACGCACACACACAGTCTCACACACACACACACTATTGTCAGGGTAACCACTCCATGGTGACCGGAGGGCTAACGGCTTAACGACCGTCCAGTTACCGTGGCAACGGGAGACAAAGATGGGGCATTTATCTGATCTGCGTCTCTCTGACAAACTTGGCCCGGGAGGTCTAAACTTGGTCAGAACGAACAGACGATAAATCAAAAAGATCTGCACCAACCAAACAAAGACTCTCCCCGTCTGAGAGAGAAAGATCAGACGAAACTGAAACGTCCTTTTTGATTTTATTCCCTAAGAAAAATGTTCAGCACTGAAAACAAATCAAATTAAAGGTGAAATAAAAACAGTCACGCTCATTTTATCAATGCGAGCGCTCACTTTTCACGGTGAGTCAGCGTGAAGCAAACGATGAAGTTTATTTCTACAGCTGATTTGTTTCTTATTTACTTTAAGCTCCACACACACACACACACACACACACACTAAATAAATGCACATATACGTTAGTATTCACAGACTCACCTGCTCTTGATGTTCTCTCTCTCTTTGACACACACACACACACACACACATCAATCATGCTTGTGTGAACTTCAAAGTATGTCAGACCTTGATATGTTCTGGTGCTGCATCAACTCCATATCTCCAAAAACGTGTGTGTCTTTTCAAGTGCGTGTGTGTGTGTGTGTGACTGTGTGTATTTGTGAATTATGTGTGAATTTATGCATGTACATCTGTGTGTGTGTGTGTGTGTGTGTGTGTGTGCCTCAGTGATATCAAAGAGGCAGCATCCTTAAAAAACCTCCACACTTCAAAATCACACGTGAGGATGGAGGTCTGACGCAAAAGAGGAGAGGAAAAAAGAGCAGCATGAAGGAGAAGACAGGTGGAAGAGGAAGAGGATGGAAAGAGGGATGGCCAAAAATCAGGATGGGAAGGGTAGAAAGAAGGGAACAAGGGAGGAAGGAATCAAAGAAGATCAAAGAAGAAAGAAAAAGAGAAGACGGGATGAAAAAGAACAAAAAGAAATGAAAGGCAGGACTAAAAGAGGAAAAAAGGCAAAGAAAATAAGGGAAAAAAGTAAAGAGGACAGAGAAAGACAGAAAGGACAAATGAATCAATAATGGATGATGATGAAAGGAAAGAAGGAATGAAGGAAAGAGAGGAATAAAGGGCAGAAAAGGAAGACTGAAGTAACAAAAAATTAAGGAAGAATAATAAAGGAAGGAGCAGAAGAACGCAGAAAGGTAAAGGAGAGGCAAAATGGGGGAGGGAAAGAAGAACAAATGAAAAACAAATGGATGAAAAAAGTGGAGGAATACTCAGCTTCTGTCCTCCGTCTGTCTGCTGTGAAGTAAATCAGAAAGGAAGAAGAGGAATCGGACTGAAAACACACAAAAAAGAAAGAAAACACACAAACTGAACCTGAAGAGAAAGAAGAGAGGAGCAGCACAAATTGTTGTTTGGTCGCTGGATCTCTGGAGACGCCGACCAAATAAACAACAAATCCTCAGGATGGCGGGATGGTGATGGGGAGAGAGAGAGAGAAAGATTGAGAGATCAAACGATGTTGGTTTGTCGCCTCGAGACGACGGATAGAGGAGAGCTGAAAGGAAGAGAAACGGGCGGGAAGAGTCAGGGGAGTCCTGGAAAATCCTCATAACACACGTAAGACGGTAAGAAACAGCCAATCAGAGGGCTTCAAATTCTGTCAATGGCGGGCTTTTTATATTTTTTAAGTTTATAAATATTAATTTATATACACTAATTTAGAAGATATGCTACAACTCCATTATATCCAATATCCACCTGTAGCAAGGTTCTTTTCCTAACTCCAACCACTAACATGTTGATAAGATTAGGGAGCAGTCAGGGTCTTTGTTATTGTCTTGAAGCATGAGACATAACTTACTTAATAACTAAAATAATTAAGACAAACCACTGACCGTTTAGTGGTGCATGTGAGTAAGCTGCAGTAAACCATTACCGTTATTTAAACTGGACATCAGTTTGAGCAGTAAAGTTCTAAAATAAAAGCACTCATTGTGAAGAACGGTCCGTTTCAGATGGTTTTAAGCAGCATTTTAGCTTGCGAGTGCAAGGTGGAGTGTTGTAAAAGCGCGTTGAGCGCGTGTTGATTAGATAAAAATCCAGAGAAAATCTGTAAAATAAATGTTTCTCTGTAGAACTATTAGTATCATCGCTTTATTGAATGTGTTTGACCTTAATAATTCAGGGAAACTCGGTAAAAGAACTTTCCCCATAGAACTATCAGTATCATCAGTTTGTTGAAGGTTTTTTGATAACAGTTCATGGAAAATCTGCAAAACCTTGACTGAAGTATGATAGTTTGATTTTACGGTTTTTGACTGTAAAATTCAACTTTTTCCACATTTTTTTTTTTTGACCGCTGCTTTATTTTTTGCAGTGTACTACATACACTTGGGCAGTTTAATGTATAGATCTGCACCATATTGTGAATTTTCTACGTGTTTGGTATGTAAATCAGTAAAGCATGTACAGCCATCGCATACTGTGCAATATAATGTAACAAAGCAAAAAGTAGAATTTCCCTCTCTTGTAGAATAAAGCAACAAACTGGAAATCTTCACGTCACTTTGTACTTTAGTACAACGTATGTGTAAAAAGTAACTTTCTACGTTTAATGCTGTAAAAGAAAACACAGGCGCAGCAGTTTATTTTGGACGGCTGTTTCAGCCATGTTTACTACAGTATTGTTCCCATCTACAGTTATCAGCACAGCTTGTTGAGTTCTTTTTTAACAGCGTCATAGATATTTTCACCACTGGTTTATTTTTCTGCTCGTTCACTCCGAGGATGTTTAAGCAGCATTATCAAAAAGAACTTAGAGCACATCCTTACATACATACAGTACATACAATACATACATACAAACCAAAGCACACGTACTCATACACATACACACATCCTAGTATAGCGCCACGCTGGTATATATATACAGATATATAGAATGAGTAAAAAAAAAATCTATTTTCAGTTTTTACATCTTAATATAAGAGTCATACCAAAGACATGGCCACCGAGTGAGTAAACAATAGATAAATAGATATAAAACAAATACAAAAATAAATAAACATAAATACTTGCATCAATTAATAAAAGATGATATGAGTTTTTAAACTCACTGTTTACTTTTTAACATGATTTGTTCAAGTTGATATATATATTCAGCGCACCACTTTTAACTGTTATTTTACCTCGACGACAAAGGACTGGCTCATTGCCCAATCGGAGAGAGCGAAGCCTCGCTCCCTCGGCCCACGATTGGGTGGTTGATGCATTATCTGTACATTAGCCTATCATGTTCGACATGACATAATCATTGTTGACACAGAGTCGTTTTCAGCACCATTAACATCGCAGTGACTGTCACCACTGTACCAACATCCACAAGTTCAGGTAGGACACAACACTGTCAGGATAATACAACTCCTATTACCAAGTTTTTACCGATATTAATTTGAAAATTGAAATTCCTGATTTGTTGATTTGTTGAGTTAAAATGACACCGCGGTTTCCCTGCAGAGAAGACACACATGTCCAAAGTGAGCTTATATTGACATTTTTGCCCTTGGTGTCTTCATTGGGAATACAACCACAAACCTTGTGAGGTCAGGGTGCTTATATACTTGCTTTTAACAATACACATGTGTGTGCATGATGGAGCGTTGATTGCTCTTCACACCAAGATGCAAGATGTATAAACACATGAACATTATGAGCAGTAAAGTATGACTCTGTTCTGGCGTTAGCCTTGTCTTGATCTGCCTTCTATTTCTTGACCCTGCAGGTAGACGTAAAGTAAGCAGGTATGAACAATGCTGCTTATCTATGTGAGCACATTGTGAAAAAGCAAGTATATAAACCGCTCCTTGTAAATTGCTTTACCCAAAGTACACGAGGTTGGAAATACTTCTGCTGGAGTCCCTTCAACACCTCAAAAATATACGCATGCATCATCAGCATAAAGATGATAATTAAAACTGGATACCGCAACAACAAACACGTTTTTCTTGGCCCCAGTTAGCAGCAGCAGGGAACTTTGAATTTTGAAGACTTCACTACCCCCAAAAAGTAAACAGTACACTGCTCTGATCTACAGAAATTGTTTTCTTCTCATTGTCAATCAGGAGACGACGAACGGGTTCATTCATGTTTCAACGGCGTTCTCTGGATGAAACATTTGTTAAACGCTGATGTCCATCTGCATCAGCTTTGAAATGCCAAAATTAAGGTTGAGATTTAAGTTTTAGTCATTGATCATTTGATTTCTGACACTAGTTCATAGCAGATTAATATGAGTTTTAATGTGCCATGGTGTTTTTGTGTGTTCGTGTCAGTCAACCATGAATTGGTGACCCCCTGAACATCTTCTAAATGCTTGTTGGGTTGTAAAACTCTTCAGTTATTAATGTAAAAAAAAAAAAAGAGCCAAACTTGGAGCCTTTATCACTGCACAATGTCTCAAATGCATCTTCAAACCTGTTTTGACAAACATGCTTTTTTGGGATGAATCAGGGTTACATAGCGCAATGCAATGTTCTTTTTTTTTTTTTCTTTCTTTTTTTTAAATTTTTTTTAGAGAAATGCTTTTGAGTGCATTGATTAAAAATGTCAACACCATCTGCTGCCTTTATCTAAAACAATCACAACACTGGTTTAAATGTTGATTGACTGAAAGAACTCCCACTTCATAACAAATCAGATCACCTTAAATGCACAGACGAATCATAAAGGCTGAAAAAAAAAAAAGTCTTTGAAAGAACTTCAAAGACTGACTGCTGAAGCGAAATCTGTTGTGTAATATGAGAGAGGACAGACGTTAGCTTTGATGCTAGTGTGTTTTTTTTGTGTGTGTGTGTGTGTTTTTTTTTTTAAACTTTCCTTCCTTCAGGTACTGTTGCTGACCATGCTTGACTTTCTCAGCATCCAGCTGCTCTAATTGATAGTAACACTCATTCACACCTGGGAGCTGCCGCGTTTAAACTCCGACCTCTGAAGTCTGTTACCGGCAGCTCAGCTGAAATTGTCGCGAGTTGCAGCTCCGTGCTTCAGGGCATCACAACAGCAGTTTAAAAAAAGGAGCCGTACCATTTCATTTTTTTTTTCTACTGATGACGCCACCCATCAATCCAAACCTGAATCTGCAAATATCTACTTTGAATCAAAAGGCCTGTTGATGGTTTCATTTTGTAAACAACGCTGCCTTTCGTGCAAGTCCAAACTGTAACACGCAACAGCAGCCATCGCTGGATAGCTGCAAAAATATCATGTTACTTTGCATCTTTGAGCTCTTGTTATCAATTTGCTTTTGCTTTGCATTTATAGTTATACGTATTAACCGCTTACTGGATGTGTCCTAGTGTTTTCACACTCCTCCATATCATTCTAGGATTCTTTAAGGTTTGTTCATGTGATGAAAAGACATTTTACGTCAGCTACTGTTCTCCCCAAACACTGGAAAATGTTTTCATAGCATAATGAGGTTGCTTATGATACCCTTCATACCCTTTACATGGTATGTGTTCCAAGAAAAGTGGACAACATTTAGACTCTTACGAGTAAATGAAGCTTCTTCACCCAAAAGTCATTCATCACCTAACTACAGCTTATTATAATAGCTTATATCTGACATCTGTATTTATTCAACTGTACATCACAGGCCTGTTTGTGGTGAGTTACAGCATGCCATATGGTGGTAGCCATTGCAGAAGTCATCCACCTTACATCCTTACATCCAGTCCTGATCGATTTTTTTTCCCCAAACAAGTCCTTCTTCAGGTCGAGGGGTGACGGAGCAGCTGGGATGTAAACAGTGGGACTTTTGCTATGGCTGTTTTTGTATCACATATGGATGTACTGTTAACACCTGTCACTCAGGCCTAAGTTTCAAAAACCATCTGGACCTAAACTGTGAGACTTGTGAGCCTACATTTCATGGGTCCTTGTGTTCTCATGAGACTGGAGCCCAAAGTATGAGACTGCATTTGTCTTTAGACACCACGGACAGAATGCCTAAAGGACTGTTACCAACGTTTGTGAAGGACATGCAACGTTTTGGAGGAATGACGGCATAAGAAATAAAAAATGTGAAATCATCTCTGTCTCTCAACTGTATGTATAACATTTCTTACAGTATGAAGCATACTCGGTTAATGAATTGGTGATTTGGAGGCAGAAAGAAATCTGTATGTCGATTAAAACTGGACTGAATTGTTTGAAAAGTGAGACATCTACATTATAGATTGAGTTACATTTTTAGTCTATTTCATCATGTAGTTACGTCCTGCTTTACTAAAATATTTACTGAAATATACATATTAATTTAAGTGCTGTTTAAACACCATATCTAACCTATGATATGTAACCTATGTTTCTAAACAAATCTTCTCAATCAAATTCAGCCCAGCTTTATTACAGACGTTTAGGTGTCTTTTGACCTGCAAATCACTGAAGCAATATTTATTTTCTGTCAGCGTCTAATTTGCTACCAAACCAAAATGATTGCATGTCCTGTGCAAACTCTAGCAACCAAGTCTCTAAAAGTTCCCTGGTAAGTCTCTGTTGAGTCTCCGGAGTCCGAGGCTCAAGTTCATGCATCAGACTGTTTCTCAGTTATCTCAAACTCCACAACTTCATTGCTCTCAAATCCTTTTACGTCTTGTTCTGACCATGCATGATGAAACTAAATCTAACACTCCTTGGTCCCAGGATGAGAGATTCAATTTCTCACCTCCAAGCTTTGAGAAAAGATGAAGATTATCCCAGTTCAGTGTTACTCCATTTACTTCCCACGGCTCATTCATGCTACTTACTCCTGGACTGCGCCCTAAGGGAAGAGCCTTGGTCACAGATTGCGCTTTACATTTTACAATCAAGTTTTGACAACCTTTTTTTTAAAGAGTTGCCTGACACTCTGTGTCACCTTTCCATGCTTCTCTGGCGTAGGTAGTCCTGGGATGAGAACTGATCTCAGGCTGAGCCTTGGTCCCAGACTGCACTTTTAAGTTTAAGAGCCCCTGTTGGCTTAGACAGTTGTCTCATATTCTAATACCTCTTTGCTGCCCATCATGCTACTCCTGTACTGTATCCTGGGGCTGACGGCTGATGTAGTCTCCAGAAGCAGAATGGTCTTGCGGAGGCGCCGATCGATAAAGTGTGCATCCCAGGCCGGGTATCGTTTTCTCGGGAGGTCGATCCGGATCACGGGGCCCTCCTGTGCACGGGATGAGGAGGAGGTCCTGTGAAGGAGTGCAGGAGAGGAGGAAGGGGAGGGACGTACCTGGAAGACAGGCAGGCAACTGTCCCTGTCTCTGTCCCTTTCTCGCTCCCCAGGAACCGGCTCCCCTGTGTCTTTAGTCCTAGGGAGAGTTCTCGGAGGGCTGGTAATCACCATGTCTGTTTGGGACCCTTGGGATGGGGTGAGACAAGCATCAATCACTCCCGCCACCCCTCCTCCTCCCACCACGCCCTCGTCTACATCCTCCCCACTGGGAGCCCAGAACAGGCCCGTCAGGGTGCAGCCAGCAGTAGTACACCAACATGAAGAAGGTTCCCAGGGCAAAGCTGCAAGCCACCAAGCACACCACCACCAGTGCGTAGGAGTCGGAGGTGTGCGGGCCGCGGTATGTGTACCAGGCAGCCGTGAGTGCCACGTTCTCAGCCAGCGTGACAGAGTAGTAGACGGTCATACGGAAGCGGCTGGGGCCCTCCTTGACATTGAACCAGCAGAAGATGTAGATGATACCCACAACCATGTTGTAGATGATTTCCTCCCACTTGGACATGCAGAAGTCAGTCTCACCTTGGATGATCCAGAAGGTCATGACACACCTGAAAGACAAACAATATTGTTAGCAACAGTACAACAACACATTTATCTACACGTTGCAACATCTGCAGCACATGTGGAAATCATGACACATGGGAATTGACTATGGGCTTAACACAAAATGTACCAAAACCACGTTTCCCATGTGCAAACCATGTGTTCTACGTGTTTCACATGTGAATCTGCACATGTAAAATTCATGTGCTTTTCCTACAAGGGAAGGGATCAAAGTTAAATTAAAATGACACTTTGCACTCTGCTTACAGGAGACCACATTCTCTCAGCACTAATTTTAATAAAACTATAAATAATCACAAAGAATGGGGGAGGAAATTTATAAATTGGCTGCAACTAAGTGTTCCTCCTTGAGGAAAAGAACATGCAAAGTGCAGAGAAAGCTGTTTTGTTTAACCCCACTGTTGTGATTTAATACGGTTAATGAGCGCGAATGAGCTGATTAGAAGGCTTATGGTTAAAGAGAGTGTATTTACAGTGTTTACTTACTATTTGCTAAAGAAAGCTGTAACTAAAATACATTGCCGTTTGCAGTATTATACAGGGAAATACATTGTTGTATGGGCTTTGTTAAGGCTTTAATTGGGGGGATGTGTGAATAATTTATCATCTATTTCTGTTGGGGAATCTGATCTACTCATTAAATGTTAGTTGTAAATGCAGCAGGTCAATGGTTTGGGCTTGTACTACACACTGTACTATACTAACTAGAATTGAGAGAAAGGACCTTGAGTTTTCTCCTGATAACTATTAACAAACTCATCATAATTCATCATTTTCTAAAGTGCCAAATGCTAAGCCCCTCATTGTGAACCCAGACTCTTTCCCTCAGGTCACATATGGCGCACCAGTGGCTGACGATGAATATGCCGAAGTAAAGCTGGAAGACAGAAGCAAAGAGGGCGAAGGCCACAGTCCTCGCCCCGATGGTGAAGAAGTGCCACAGCATCTGGGTAATGACGGCCTTGTAGGACATGGGCAGCTTGTCGTCGCGGGAGTCTCGCAGAACCTTCTGGTAGGAGGCAATCATCCAGGCCAGGGAGACCAGGGAGGCAGAGGCTGAGAGACCTGGAGAGAGAGAAAAAAATAAGAGTTTGGGAGGAGGGTGCCACAAACAGAAAGACATTTGGGTAATGATGGGTAAAGCGAAGAAATTAAAAATAGAAAGGGAGATAACTGTCAGAAAACCATAAAATCAAAGTAATTCTAACAAATACATACAATACACTGACATTAAACACCAGTATTTCTCAGATTAACTGCCTCCAACATGGAATCAATTCATAGGCTCTCCACTCACATCAGTGATAGTAAGACTTATAATGTGCCCAGTATCAGATTTAATGACCAGTACCAAATATGGTAGGTACTAAGATAAACCAGCAAAAATCACACTATGGGAAAACAACTTCTGAGTACTACTACTAGATATTACAGTGTTACCAGCAAGCCATTACCTACAAACACACTGAATAATGTAAGTTTTTTTTCCCTCCTCACTCATTCAAATGGGCCTGAACAAGTTTCTACTGAAGTAAAATGATCATTAGCCTGCACACGTAATTGCGAAGCCTGCCGTGAGCTGCCCTGAGCACAGTTTAACACATTAAACATTCATGTGTGTTAATCATGCAGTCTTGTCTCAAATTAGCCATGAATCATACTGAGAAGGCATTAAAATTTGAGCAGAGAAAGAGCTGGACTGACTTTTGCATTATAGATAGTAACTTTTTCTTTACCAATTGTTGCAAATAGTTTGCAGTCGTCTCACAAATGGAAAACAGTGGCTGTGGTTACCTTAAATTAAGTCAGTTGTAACGGTTGTAACAGTAACGGCCCTCGCAGATGCCGACATGTTCTTTGTTTGAGTCTTATAACTGTAGATTTTAGTGCAGTATTTGATGTGATAGACCACGCACGTTGGGTTAGAACTACTGGAATTGCCTTAACACACAATTACGTATGTAGACAAGCATGGCTCTTCATTGTGATTAGGTTTGGAGTACCCCAAGAGTCAATACTGGGTCCTGTTTTATTCTCTTTCCATTTGCATCTTGGTGAGATTATTTGCCCCCATGTTATTTCATATAATTTCTATGCTGATGACATGCAGCTATACTTCCAATAAAGCTACACTCACCACAACACTGTCAAGTAGGCTAGGCCCTCAACATATATTTAATCAGATTGGAGGCAAGGCACAGGGGCAAAAATATGGACACTGTAGGCAGTGCAGGTGTACTGGGGCCTGTGGCGAGAACAGGCCCTCCAACAATGTTTTGCCCATTGCGAATGATTCAGATTTCCACCCCAGAAATACACATGTTCAGATGTGCATTGATGTTTGTTGAGTAATGTGCATGTTGATGTCAAGATATGTTAAGGTAGCAAGGCTTCATCATCCACTGCACCCGTTGTAACTACCTTACACCACTGGTCAGGCAACTAGCTACAAGTCAATGTAAACCCTCACAAGCTCCTCAAGCACAGGCCTCATAGCTTTCCAGTGTCAAAGCTAAAGACCAGGGGTGATTTCTGTTAAGCCAAACATACTCTGGATTGATCTACTTGTGTGTCATCACTTCTGAAATCAAACTTTCATTGCACAGCTTACACTGATTTCAATCAATTTGGATCCCACTTATTTTAGCCATTTTGTCCAGTCATTTCTCACCTCCATATTCAAGCCTGTCTTGCCTTGTTTTATTTTGTGTTTCATTGTACTACTTGTGGTCTGTTTTGGGCTCTTTGTTATAAAGCATTGTCTAACTGTTTAGAAAAGTGCTGGATAAATAAGTTATTATTTTCACAAAAGAGAAGCAAAACAATGCAGCATACTCCTCATGCAGCAAAATCTGCCCCTCTTTTATTCAGCAGTACGACCAGTATGTTCATAAACATTTATAGCCGTAGAAAAACATGGCGTGATTCACGTCTGCTCTGTCATGGTACTGATGTCCTTGAAGCCCCATAAGCAAATTATTACTGCCAAAGCTTTTTCTGCAAACTATTGCATCCATGATGAGCATATGGATGAACAGTGAAGAAGTAGATAATGCTGTAGGAGAAGTTTTTGAGAAGTTTCTCGGGATGTTTTAAAGGTCCAGTGTGTAGAAATTCGACAACTTTGCTAACAGCCAAACATCAACCAGGTCACCAACAGCAGACATAGCAGCCAGCTGATATTACTGACTAGTCCAACAGCAGTCAGCCCAGCTCGGCGTCTGTCTTTCAGCCTTTTATTTCACCAAGCTCTCACCAACCACTAAAAGTCAGTCCCAGATTTACTTTGACGGCTTCTTTATAGGTCACTCTCTCCTTTTTCCATTGCCATTATGTCCATAGAGGCTGCTGAGCCCAGTTACATTGCCCCGCTGACCAGCTCCCATTCTGGCATGACATCCCAGCTCCCCTTCAACATTCCCCTGCACCCCAGCTTGGAAACCTCCTCTTCCCAAAACGCCTGTAGTACAAACACTAACACTCCCCCGGTGCTCTGAGCTCACAGTTCATGCAGCCCGACTAAACTGAACATTACGTGAGCTAAGAGCAGCTACATTTCACAGCATTTGTCGTGGGTGTTTGTACCCAGAACACAAAGTTACATAGTGCAAGAACAGAAGTACAGGATGCAGAATGGGACTGACAGAGACTCCATTCGCCTCATTACAAGTCAATATGTTATAGCAGAAAAGTTACACAATGAGCTTTTATTATCAGAACATCCTTTACTGGATATATTCGCTCCCTACATAAACCCCACCTGAGTTTACGAGTCAGACATGAGAAGCTTCCTGGAATACAGCTTAAGAAAAAAAACAAAACAACCCAAAAAGCAGCTATGCAAGAAATGAACTCAAAACAAAGGGGATTATGGGTAGAAAGAGACAGATGCAGTTTGTTATGCTTGGCAAGCCCAGCAAATCCCAGCATTTGCAGAAACTGGAACGAGCTAATGTTTAGGATTTGTACTTAACAGATGACTTGAATGATTAATTGGCAGCGCTGATAGTTGTTTAATTTGATTGATTGGCTGATGGATTAATCAATGTGCCATATCAGCACTGAGGTGATGTGGGCTGTGTGGGAGAGTCTGGGCTGTATAATGTAAGTGCCCACATTTAAAAACATGAATGCTTATTAACAGACGGTAGGTTGCCAAAATAAGACAGAAATGTGTGTGTATGCTCTGATACTTGTATCTATGTGGGGACTTTAAATCACATTTTATCTGGTCCTCACTTCGTCAAAGGGCTGTTTGAGGTTCCCACAAGTATACAAGTAAAAATGTTTGTCTTAAGAGTAACTACATCCAAACAACATTGTTTTGAGCAGTAAACTTCTATTTATCATAGATCAGTTGCTGTTCTAAAGTAGCATACTTCCATACATACCTTTGAACGCACTGTATGTAAAATAGCAAGTGTGAGTACTTGGATGCTGACTGTCAAAAAGTTGAGCTCAATGGTTGCCATTTTGGCTACCTAGCAGAAAGGGAAGAGACCACCGGCATTGTGAAAATGGCGCCTGAGGAAGCTGCTGGAGCCGAAGAGTTTGTGGTGAATACTGCAATATACCAACAGAAGCTGTACATATGCTTTATATTTCTATTCTGGCAATCAAATGTTGGCGTTAACGCTCTGCTCTGGTTGCAATTCAGTGAAGAAGAAGAAGAAAAAAAACGGTAAAATGTTGCCATCGTGATTTCCGGTGTCCACTACCCAGCTGAAAGTAGTGTGCTGCGTCAGGAAGTATATAGCGCACAGTGTACTACACAGAAGTGTACTACACAGAAGTGTACTAACAGAAGTATACTAATTGAGACAAAACCGATCACTTAGACAAAAAGCTTTTCTGTTGGTTCCATGTGTGTTTTTGTCCTATTCAGTGCTGACAATGTACAGTGTTTGTATGTCTGTAAGAATGTTTATATTTATATACACTATATATATATATATATATATATATATATAGACAGAGAGAGAGAGACTGAGAGAGTTTTGTTTTATTCATCAAAGGCCAATCTGCTGGTTGTAAGAGGTGCATGAATAAAGCATAGAGTCTTCTACTGATATCTGCCCTCAACACACCTACACACACACACACACACACACACACACACACACACGGTCCCTTCATTGAACCATACTCTCTCTGCGCAGAAACCTTTCTAACAATCAGAAATTATGGCTGATAAAATCTAAAAATAGATCATCGTCAGTTTTCTTAAAGGATAATTCAGCCATGCTATAGTTATTTTAATATTTTTAATCAATAATAACAACATTGTCCTCAAAAGGTTCACTGCTTGGATCTGGAAACACGACGACATGAAAGAAATCTGACTGCTTCAACTTTGACCCGCTGTGCTTACCGTAGTTGCAGTGGTTTAGCAAGAAAGGTTCTAAACAAGCCGGATTATTAGATCTGCTGTGTCCGGGGCAGTTTTATCACATCAATCAAAGATAATCTGTAATTTTTTCACAGTGGAGCAGTAAACTGCGTCTCACTCACCCTGCAGAGGGAGGACGGTGTTTCCGTGGATCATGATGCTCAGCTGGAGGACGAGCTGCGGAGCCGACTTCAGGAAGGCTTCCAGGAGGCGGAGCATGGTGATGTCAGCGCTCTCAAACATCAGCCGCCAGTGGAAGTGACGACGGGGTCCGTCGCTGTGCCAACGGCTCTGGGCGCCCAGGTAGAGGGCGTGGATGTACCTGCGAGTGAGAGACAGACAATATGTTTAGAATAGTGATGCTTAATCTTCCTTTTATCATTCATGTGTCTTCGCGTCTTTCAGAAGATCTTTAATGGTGAAATGTAAAAAGCTGCACAATATTTTGATCCCATGATGTTTGTTTCATGTTTCAAACGATCAGATCTTCTTCAGGCACAAAAACCACTGACAAATATCAAATCATACGTACAAAATCCCAAATAATGCTGAACTAAAAAGGCCACTGGCAACCACATAAGGATGTTCAGAAAACAATGAAGTCATCATAGGTGTCAACAACTGCAGTGCAGCCACGCAGCAACCTCCAGTGAAGTGAAGTGAAGCCTATGCGGAAATGCCAAAAACTGCAGTTCCTCTTGTCGTCCACTCGAGGCTGGCTCCAGAAGTGAGTCAGTCTCCATAAGTCCCCATGTTCAAATGTCCAACTTCACAGCAGAAAATGTACAAAAAACAGTTTTGGTCTCTGTAGCTAATTTCCCCGTTCATGACAACTGTACTGAGGGTGAATTTATATACAACTCACCTGTTCAGATGTCCGTGTTTTATAGTACCCAAATATTACGGAATTACGTGAATCTTGTTCTCCTGTCCTCGTGTACTTAAAACTAGTCCTAACTGCTCCTTTAAAAGAATGGTGGTGAATAATGTGACAATAATTTCACAGTACCAAACATAGTTTTCTTGAATGTTAAACAATATTTGTTTCTCTCATTGTTCAGTAACGTTAAGTGTGCACACTCTAACTTATAATAAAGAATACTTTATGTATATACAGGCAGTAATGATTTATTCAGGAGTCAGGAGGCTTTTTGTTCACACTGAGCTTAGTGCAGCGCTAAAAACGCTCAGTTTTGCCTGTATATTTTAGAAGCAGCAGTATCCACAGGTGTAAACACAAACAGGTAGTATAAAAAATCTAAATGACATCTTCCAGGAGAAAATGTGAGGCGCGCTGCGCTCCTGGGAGGAAAACAAACACCACGGAGGTGTTGTGTGTTTCTCCAGGGAAACGTCTTTACTCTCACCTTGTCACTGTTTAGCTCTGATGTGCTTTTATTTATTTTTTTTGGTCATCAGGTTGCAGCAGGTCAACTGGTACCCGACGGAGAGCATCCTTGTGTTTTTTTTTTTGACAAATATTGATGTGATGGGAAGGAGGGCATGACTGTTCTTTCACCTGCTGCTGGAGACTGAGAAGATGCCTGCAACAATTTAAAGTTTGAACAGGAGCAGCAAAAGACTCGAAAAAAAAAAACACCGAACAGCTTCAGTGGTAACAGGTGATAGCATCATGATCGGGTATGAAAGGGCTGGAGGAGGGAGTTCACCACTTTGTGACAAACTGCAAATAGTTCAGCAGTTTAAGAACAACTTTATCAACACACAACTGCAATAATTTAGATATTTCAACATCTATAATACAAATAAATAAGGAGCAAAACCAACGATGAATGTGTGACAGTCGACCCCTCAGGCGACGCTGACATGAATCGATACTGAAGGATATTACTTTTTTTCTTAACAGAAGTGATTACAAAAGCTCAAATCTGAGTTATGTTTTTATACACTTATAAACTTTATAATTTTTTTCTTTCTTCTACATTCTACAACATTTTTGCACTATATCACGTGTGTAATATTTTGTGTCATTAGTTCCGTAAGACTCGTGTCTGATTGTTAATTTGGAAATAAATGTTCCGGCGAGTGACCGGATACGTTAACTTCTTTGACTGTGATTTGCAGCCTAAAATTGAAACTGAAAGTCAAAAAAGAAATAATGTCTTTTATATCCACCAATAACACCCCAGAGTGTTATGAAAGTATTTCAATGAGTGCCCTATGAAAGATTAAATGAATGAATTGCTCACCTCACCCTCCATTTCAGCTGTGTGAGGGTGGCTCAAAAACCATGAAAGGCCATAACTTGAGTCAGTGTTTGGTTTGTCTGTTCTGGGCTACTGTAGAAACATGACTCTGCAGATGATCTACACGAATGAAAACATACTTCCACCTGAATCTTACACACTGAAGCTTTAAGGGGTCACGCCTTAGACCGATGACTTAAAAATATGACATCATGGGAGAAGAGGACGGCAGATAGCAGCAGTCGTGGAGCAGGACGGACGGGTTGTGGAGGAGAAACGAAGCTTGCTAGAGGAAAAGTGAGACGACACTCACTTCCTGCGCTTCTGCATCCCCAAGCAGATTTTAAATAGAGGGTAAAATAACTCACACACACACACACACACACACACACACACGTCAGCATATATGACTATGTTCAAGCCTGCAAAATACAGACAATCGCACAATACTCTTGTGTATGTAGTAGACGCACACACTCTACAAACAACAGTCCTACACACATATGTCTCATGCACATCCTCTCTCTCTCACACACACACATGCACACGCACACACACACACACACACACACACACACACACACACACACAAAGTGACAGACAGGCAGGAAGGCCAACGAGGCAGCCTGGAAATCTGTAGCTCTGCAAATAATTTGCTGTCCAAGCAGAGCCAGCAGTCCTCCATTCAATCCTAATGTCTCTCCCTCTCCTCTCTCTCTCTCTCACTCTTTCACTCCTTTATCTCTTTAACGTCTCTTTATTTGTCCATCCTTTATTATCATCTCTCCATTTTCTGCTGGTTTTCTTTCTTTTTGCAGGGATGTTGGAGGGTCAGTCACTTTAATCCAGATTCAAACTACTCAACATGTGACTTCAAACTCCACCGGGAGCGTTTCAGAAGCGTTTAGCCCGCCAGACTTTGTTTACTTGCTCAGATTTGGTCATTTTCCTGGTTTATGTTCTTCTAAACATGCTTCTACATGTGTAAATATGCTACGTAGTTCATATTTTGTCTCTTTTTACGACCAATGTTTGCACGAGGTGTTTTATTTTGAAAATCCACCAATCCTCTATGCCGTTTCTGTGTCTGGCTTCCTGTCAGCTCGAGCTGCTCTGTGTAAATCGACGCGGGCTGCTCGCGGCGTCAAAAATAGAACAGCTGCGTATTCAACACGGAGCCGAGCGGGGGCCCGCCTCTGAGCCGGACCACGGCGACCACGACTAGAACGGCTGCGTATCGCTGCGGCGACCGCGCCCAGTAGATTCTGGGGGTAAAAGTACTGGTGTCAAAAACTTCTATGATAAGTATTCTTTAAGTATTACAGTTGTAAATAACACATAATCAATAGCAGGCGTTCAATAATGGGAGAGCCATAAAGAAAACTGGAAGCACGTGTGACGACATCAGATGATAAAAAAGGTTTGAATTGATCAAACTAAGGCTTTTGGTTTCTAAACAAATATTCAGATAAATGTCCTCATATATCTGAATATTTTGTCTGTTAAAAGCTACTAAAATGTTTTTGAACTTTTGGTTTTATAACACATGTAATTAGTGTAAATGTCTCCCAATGCACTGCGAACAAACCAGCCAGCCAAAAGCCAAATCTGTCCGTTTGATTTCTGTTTCTCCAAATCTTCAGTACCTAAATTACTCTGAACTCCCGCTGTTCTGGTCAGCGTGGTCACCTCTCAAAAACAAAAACAAAACAAAAAAACGGTGCTGCTGCAGTGTCTTTGATCACGGTGTTCGAAGATTTGCTCACGGCATGAGGACAAAATCTGACAGATGCTGAAACAACTCTGCAGATTGTTAGCTGGCTGTGGAGCGTCACGACGTGGTGCTCTCTGTCTAAACAGAACAAATGCTTAACATGGGCGTGGAAGGAATTCAATTTTATTTATATGGAACCAAATCAATACGTTATCTCATGACACTTTCCATATAGAGCAGGTCTAGACTGTGCTCTTTATAACATTACTTATAGAGATTCAACAGTTCGCCCCCTGAGCACCACGGTGGCTTGGAAAAACTGAAACCTCGAGCAGAACCCGGCTCATGGTGGACGGACATCTGCCACCTCCACCTCCTGTAGGTTCCTGGTGGTCGACTACAAAACTGCAACGATGAAATGTTTGGATGGAATTCAAATTAGATTACACACTGTAATGAATACTTAAGAGTAAAATGACTTAATTACAATAACGTGAGTTGTAATTAGTTTCTTCCAGCCATTTCTAATACTGCAGAACTAATGACATTCCCACTAGCCTCAGGTGTAGCTTGTGTTTAATGCTAATTAGCAAATATTAGCATTCTAACACAGTGAAGATGGAGAACAAGGTACATATACCTGCTTAGCATCAGCAGTGTGATTGTAAGCACAGTGCTATATGCTGATCTTAGCATTTAGCTCAAAGCTTGCAGCCTCACAGCTGCAGGCGGTTTCTTTCATTCATTTTCTGTTCATCTTCTTTTGTCTCAGCTCCTGTTCAGATCCTGATTTACTGTTTTCTTTTTAGTTTTTTAACCATCTTTTATTCCTCCACCTTCCTTTCTGTGTGTCTTTCCATCCGTCTTACTTGTCCGGCGTCTCTTTCATCCTCTTCTCTTCTTTCAGTCTTCTCTCAGTTTATCTTCATTGTTCTCTCCTCTTTCTGCTCCCTTCCTCCCTTTTTCTGCCTCCTTTGCTTTGCTTGTTATCTCTCATTTTGTTTCTCTCTCAATCCAATTTCATGCAGCTATTGTCTTTCTCTCATTTCTCTCTCTCTCGCCCTCTCTCTCCATCCAATTTATTTTGTTCTCCTCCTCTCCGGCGTTCCCTCTGCCTCCAGCTTCCAATCTATCAAATCTATATGAATCCTCTCCTCTTCCTCCTCCTCTCTACTCCTACCTCCATCACTCCCCATATCCACCTCCCCTGTATTCTTTCTATTCCTCTTTATCCTCCTCCTTCTCTCCTCCCACTGGTCCTCCTCTCCTTTCCTCTCCTCTCTGCCAAAAACTCTACTATCTACAAGGCCACAGTTGGACCGCTGAGACCCTGAGCATTTGTGAAAAGAGCTTGTGTGTGTAGTCTTGGAGAACTGCTGCCAAGTGTGATGGTGAGCCAAGAATGAACGCAAGGAGAGAGACACACACACACACACACATAGAAATTAAACTGTTACACACACTTCATTTAAACCTCTTTTAAACGAATATTACAGGTCAACGGATGAAACTCGGCGATCAGCAGCAAAAAGGACGCACAGGCCGAGATTTGTAATTTAACTGAAGTCACCAGAAGTAGCAGCGGCAGCACTTTTGACATTAGCGCAGACCAATCAGGAAGCTGTGGAAACAGTTTGCAGGATTTTTCTCGAGCTGACACCTTCTGGACAGTCAGTTAATTGGCGCTCTTGTCCGGCGAATGGGATTTCTTATTGGTTGGATGATTGCTGGAGTAAATTTGATGAGGAGGAATTCATTTCTCAATCCATTATTTTCAGGGGTGGGAGGGACGCAGACCCCCTGATGTGTTTTAGTTTTGAGTGACAGGCTTTCATGTGATTTACTAGACAAGAGTTACAAGTCAGGAACTTGCTGAGACAGCCGGTCCTAACTTGATTTCTTCAAAGTTTCTGGACTTCAGATAACAGACTGCAGAGGAAGTCTTAGCCCATAAACCGGAAAACACATGATGGATATCAGGACCAAGGCTTCCTCTGCAGTCCAGTTAGCAACATGATATGCAAGAATGACAAGAAAGACACATTTCAGCTAATGTCTATAAACAGAAATCTGCATATGAATACAGACGACTCTTAAGGAAGCTAATAAAAAGCTAAACCGTTGCCAATGAGGCCAATGTGTTTCGCCTCTTTTGCTCTCCACATGGCCGCTCAAACGTGACTTCAAGTGGAAACCAGAACAGAAAATCTTGCTTACAGATCTGTTTATAGAAATTAGAAATTAGTCCCAACTTAACAGTTACTGAACTTTTGCCCGGCTCCAACTTTTTGTTGCACGGCTACTGTGGCTACTCTCACAGGTTGGGGCGATGTTGGACTAACGTTTTAATATTGAGGGGCTGTCAAGAAATATAGGGCGAATGTTGAGCCTCATTTGAAGCCAACTAAATGACAAGGGTAGTAGTGTGAATGCCGCTAACTGCTGTTAGCCGTCATGTCGTTTATTTTCTGGAGCTGCAGCTCCATTAGCTCACCTGTATGTATTATTGTATTGTTATTTTACAATAATAAAGACAGATTATAAATGACGAATGAATAATACAGTTCACATCTTAAATGCAACAGGTTTGTTGAGTCGAACAATCTGTCTGTGAACTGGACCTGTTGACTTTTTAATGCCCCGAATCGTGTCTGTCAGGGAGTGTTTACTCTCGGGCCTTGTACCTTCCAAGCTCTAGAAATCAAATGGCTGAGATGTTCAGTTTAGGCAGAGGAAAACAGTTCACTGAGATTTGAACTCGGTGGAACTTGTTGAAAGTGAAACAAAACCTTGAACCAAGTTCTGCCGAGAAGACGAGCACGGAGGAAAAACAACAAGTTCGACCTGTTGAAGAGGAAGTTTCTGGAGCTGGGTGAGTTCACACGATTAAAACTTCCTAAAAGTAGCAGAGGTACTAATATCAGGGGCAGGTTTAGCAGAAGTAGTGGTTGTATTAATAATAAGCACAGAGCAGCAGTAGGTGTAGTTTTAGGAGTAAAAATGGTGCAGGCATGAGAAAAACTACAGGGTGAGTCGCTTGCTTGTGTAGCTGAGACCGCTGTTTGTATCAGGAGTCTGCTGTTTGTTTCACTCAACGCTGGGTTCTTTTAAGCATGAAGATAAAGCTTCCCCAGAGAACTTGTTTCAATCATGAGCATCAGTGAACATCTGTGAGTGTGAACATGAGCAAACAGATGAGTTTTGTTTTCAGCAAGCTCCAAAAGCCAAATATATATTATTACAGCTAGTTAAATCACGTCCTTGTCACCAGAGCGCCACACTGAGCTTCACAGCAGCTCTACAGAAGCCTGTGGGTGATGTCACAGATACTGCGTCCATGATTTACATCAAGTACACTGCTGGTCCTTTAGTGCTGCAGCATACAATGGCATCCTTCTGAGATTGTGGCAACAGGTTGGGGAAGACGCTTTCCTGCTTAAACATGACACAACTGGGTGTTGGGTGGAGCATCCGCCCCATGTACAAAGGCTCGGTCCTTGCCGCAGCGGCCCAGAGTTCGAGTCCGGCCTGTGGCTCTTTGCTACATGCTACATCTCTCTCCCCACATTCCTGTCACTTCTTCAGCTGTCTCTGTCGAATAGAAAGCTTCAAAAAGGCACAATGACGCAACTGGTTCCCCAGTTTGGTGTGGGAGAACTCGACTGGCCTGAAAAGAGTTCTGACCTCAACACCTTTGGGATGAACCGGAACAAAACCAGCAGCAGATTAATGCCGATGGTTCTGAAATGAGATGTTCAGATAAGTGTCCAAAATCTGGACAAAAGTGACCAAAGTACCATTAACTGGTTAGTCTATTACACGTTAAAAAGGTCATCATCCAAACGATTCAACGTCATTCTGAGACTGATGACTTGAGGGCATTTCATATTTATGATCATTATCTAAATAACTATTGTCACCGCTGTGACACCAATTCACAGGCCTTAAATTTCACATCATTACGGCTCATTGACTCGAAATTGATCAGCAGACGCACATCCAGGACACAGCGTGAGGCAATAAACAAAAGGTCAGGAAACAGATATTAGAGTCAGCAGTAATTAATGATTTGTTTACCTGAAGGAACAAATGAGACTAATAATAACTACGATGATAATAGAAGTGGATAGCTGGCGCAAGGAGGCTGTTTCAATCAATCATTTCCTAATGATTGATTTTTATTTCTACTGCTTACAAGACTAACGACATCTCTGTATGTTTCCTGCATCTCAGCCGGCGACGTCACCGATGTGATGTTTCTGTGAACCCTCCATGGACGAGAGAAAGGAGAGCGGGAAACAAGTGTTTATTAATAACTCGTCCCTGCAGTTGATCAAAGACTCCACCGGAGTTCTGACCCGCCCCCTCGTCGGTCTCCACGGTGATAAATTGGTACCAGGACCAGGCTTGTTAACGAGCGGCTGATCTATTAGCTCCACTCACACACTCTGCAAATTTCTATATCTCCTGCAAATCTTTCAGCCGTTAACGGGAGACAGAGAGAGAGAGAGCTCTTTGACCTTCATCACTCGTCTGAAGAGACTCTCAACCTGCCCATTATCACGCCAGCAATCAGCGGCATTTATTTCCTCTGCGTGTGTGTGTGTGCATGTATGTACACACTCAAATGCCTTATGAAACACGCAGTGCTGCATCTGATTGGCTGAGTCACATCGAAAGCTGCTGAGAAATATATAACTAAGAAGCAGCGGTGCGTTTCAGGCCGACTGGTGAACGTGCTGTGTTTTCGTTTGACTTCCTTCCTTCACAGCGACTCGGCCTCAGACCGGCAGCTCCCTCTGGGTTATACAGCTGAAGTTACAATGTTTTCTAATTGATTATCGTTTTACTGTTGCACATACACAAATTAAATCCTTTGACCTGCGACCTGTTTATATGCGAGCTTTATTTAACCGGGAAGCCACATTCTACAAGAGAGAGCAAGCCAAGCATCTTCAGACCTTAACAGCCACTATACGTTCAACATAACATACATGACACAATACAATACACCGCATTAACAAGGCAGCAGTGTTTAGTCATGTGTTCATCCGTTAATTAAAGCAACTGCAGCCTGCAGTGACCACATTTATTTAAAATCATTTAAAGAGATAAGGGCAACTTTAAGCTTTGCCTGCAGCTCATCCCAGGACCACAGCACAGGCTTGATTTTCCAGCCTCTGTACTGATAAAAGGCATTTTATAATGAAGCTATTATAAGATTATATAAGACTGTTTTGAAAAATAAAACACTTCTGGCGTAAGTAAGTAGGATCTTCTAGCCAGTGATAGGACGGTAATCTATAAGTGTTGGACGAACAGCAGGTCCAAGAATGTTTGCGTGGGATAAAGTCCAGCTATTGACCAGCTCAAGCGCAGCTCTGTGGAAAGTTAATTAACCTCCACAGTGGCACCAGCACACGGATCGAGGAAAGCGAACCGGGAAACCGAGCCAGGGGGCCCAAAACTCATGGAATAAATGTCCAGAGGCTTGTCGGCTTAAAAGCAGCCGGTCTCCCAGCAACTCTGCAGAAAGTTCGTAGACGGCCACAACGGCAGCAACACACAGATTTGGGATAAAATGAGCCAGGCAGCAGCCAAACCCACAAACAAACAAGCAGCATGTAGGTAAAGAGAAGCAGCCTCCAGCCTCCATTTAAAAAAATAAACTAGGTAAAAGCATGGAAGAATTTCCATCTTGGACATGTTTGAGCTGTACTAAATACAATCTGAAACCGAAAGGGAGAAACTCACATGTTATATAAAAGCAGTAACACCATCAACACAAGACTTTGAACAACAACCCACATTAACTTTCCCGTTAAAGTCTCTTCTTATCTAACTCATAGACACAAACACGCATCTTGTCCTGAACCTGAGCGACCAAACAAACATCACCGGGGGGGGGGGGAAGTGGATCGTTAACGCCGGTCTGCAGGCTGGACAGCCTTTGTTATAATTTGCAGCCATGCAAGCAAAGTTCCTTTTTTAATCCCTCCAATCCGCTGAAGTCTGTCTACATATTTTAAAGTGTAAAAGCAACATTGTGGGACTTTTCTACCATAAGTTTAACAGATTTTATGGCAGCTCTGCAGCTTTTATTTTGCAGATTTGGCCATTTTAATGATTTTAAAGCATTCTGATGCCACGCTGACGTGCAGTCATGTGTCTAACTTTGCACTAAATGCAAACATATTCTTTAATCTGGCAATTAAAAATTTAAATGTTTTGTTAGAGCACTGTATGAGTGAAACTGTGTTCATTTTCCTCCATGCGTAAATGTGCCTGTACGGGATTACAGTTGGCTGTGTGTGTCTGCATGTAAACAATGTGTGTTTTTCTGCTTGTGTGTGTGTGTGTGCTGCAGAGCCCAGGGCTGTCCTGTCTGTGTGTATCCAATGTGTTTAATTTTGAGCTTTTTGACAGCTGCATTATTCAAAGACTAGCAGGAGGTTGACTGTTCTAACCTCCATCCACCCACTGCAGGGGGGTTTTCATCTCTGCTGGGGGGGTAAACTGCTCGTGCTCTGGCATGATGCTGACACAGTAACGTACGCCTGTGTGGCTCCACATCACCGCTGCTTTTTCAGAATACTCACTCATTTTCTAAACTGCTTTGCGTCACATTTTACAAGTGTAAAACCAAACAAACATAAATCACAGAATGAGGCTGCGAGCAAGTCCCAACCCGCTAATTAAGATGTTGTAGATTTGCTTAATTTGTCTGAATTAAATTCTGTTGTTGTGCTTACTTACAGAACTTGATGTGATCTGAGCACGGGGAGACGCGTCAGAGAGACGGAGTGAAACTTAAATGGGTGTGAGCAGTTTTTCTTATTCAAACGTGCACTTGAAATATTCATGCAGCCCTGTATATCATCAATCTACTTCTACTCACTGCACCATATTGTACACTTGCAGTTTAGTTCCCTCAGTTTCAGAGTGTAATCCCACTTTGGTAAATATGCTTGTAAATAAGCTGTACGTGTGTAGCGAGTTAACAGTTAAACATCAACAAGGTCAACAACACAAGACGCAGCAGCCAGCTGATATTACTTAATAGTTCAACAACAGGAAGACTTAAAGTCAGTCCCAGATTTACTCGTGTCCGGCGGCTTCTTACTCACTCACTCTTCTTAACTTCCTCTGTCAACGTCTCATTTGGTCTTTCCACCTCTGCCATGCCCTGTCTCGCATTGCCAGTTCACCCAGCTCCTGTTCTGGCACAACACTGGCTCCACTCACCATTAGCATTTCCCATCAAAATATCTTTGCTACGCTAACACGGTGGTCTGAACTCGCAGTTCGGTCAACCCGGCTAACAAACTGAGCTAACGTCAGCTCAACAGCAGCTACAGCTGGCAGCAGTTTACTTCACTGTCCATCAGGAAAGTCTGTAAATCACAGAGAGTTGAGGCGGAGCAGCCGGAGGACATCAGAGGGAAAACCAGAAAACATTTTCTCCATAAAATATGATCCAGTTTCATGCAGTTTTTTTCCGTCAGCGACCAGGATGGAGTAACTTGGAATTTTCAAGGTTGTTGTTCACGTAGCGATGGGCTTTGATAATGGTACAATAGTACAATAATGGGTTAATGACAGGCTTGTATCAACAGCCTTGTTCCTGTGAGTTCAGCAACAGATACAGATGTACAGAGCCCAATGAAACACTGTATGTACACAAACAAGCTTCGACAGGCTGCATCGGACACAAGCTGAATTTTACATAGATGTCAGGACCTGAGTTCAGACCGAGCCAAGGAGTTCCTCTGGTTTCTCTGGGATTTAAAGATCTGCCCATAGATCTGTATACAGAGAGAGTACAGCGAGGTTGAGCAACTAACAGTGAGTGAGTGTTTGTATGGAAGCCCACACAGAGCAGAAATAATGTCTCCTCTCTGTCTGTGTGGAGCTCAGCTGTCAGCACCGACCTACTTAGACCGCCACACTGAGAAACCCGGCACAGAGAGAGAGGAGGATGTGAGATTATGGGAGAGTGTGAGGGAGGAGAGAGAGAGAGAAAATGAGAGGAAAAAGCAGAAGAAGAGATGAGGGGAAGGAAAACAGAGGGAGGAGAAGAAGACGAAGAAGAAGAAAATGAAGAGGTTTGGAGACAATTTGTGAGTATGATGAGAGGAAAGGAAAAAGGAAAGGATGAAGAGGAGGGAGTGAAAGAGACACAGAGGAAGGACACGATGTTTGTGTGTATTTGAATGTGTGTACTGTGTGTGTGTGTGTGTGTGTGTGTACAACAGAGGTGAACGACCATTGATCGCTGCTGCCAAAGCTGCCGAGCTGCTGATCAGATAAGATCACGTCGAGCGTTGAAGTGTTTAATTGGGAATTGTGTGTGTGTGTGTGTGTGTGTGTGTGTGTGTGTGAGCGGGTGATGTTATCACTTAACTCGAGTTTGATCTTTTATCTCTCTCTCTTCACGCACACACACACACACACACACACACATATCCATCATTCAGCAGTTGCAAAATTCAGAGGCGTCGTTCTGCTGTGTAACGACTTCAAGGAGAAAACGAGGAGGAAACAGGAGCAAAGGGGAGGAGAGGAGATATACAGGTTATGGGGGAAAGGTAGTCGCAAAAGGTTAATGAGGAGGAAAGGATGAGAAGGAGGAGAAAGTAAAAAAAGAGAGCAGGGGAGAGGAGGTGATATAAAAGATGAAGGGGAAGAAAATAAGGGAAAGGAGGGAAAGGAAGTAAACAAGGAGAGGAAAAAATGGGCAGGAGGAAGGAGGAGAAGAGAGAGAGAGAAAAGAAGGCGTTGAAAGGAAAGAGGAAAGGAAAGGAAATAAGGAAGAAACAAGGACACTAAAAGGAAGGAATCAAGAAGAAGAAATAAGGGCAGGAGCCAGGAAAAGAAGGGAGAGGAAGGAAAGGAAAGGAAAGGAAAGGAAATAAGGAAGAAACAAGGACAGGAAAAGAAGAAGAGAGGAGCCAGGAAAAGGGAGAAGGAAAGAAAGAAGGTGTTGAAAGGAAAGGAAAGGAAAGGAAAGGAAAGGAAAGGAAAGGAAAGGAAATGAAAGGAAAGGAAAGGAAATGAAAGGAAAGGAAAGGAAAGGAAAGGAAAGGAAAGGAAAGGAAAGGAAAGGAAAGGAAAGGAGAAAGGAACAAGGACACTAAAACGGAGAAGTTATGGAGGAAGCCTGGAAAGGTGGCACGTGAGACCTAAAAAAGAAAAGATGAGGTCACGACAAGGAGGGAGAGAGAAAGGTAAGGAGGTGAGGAGAGAAAAAGAGGTGAGGAGGTGATAAATAGAGGTGAAGATGAGCAGAAGGGAGAGAGAGAGAGAGAGAGAGAGAGAGGAGAGAGGAGAGGAAAGGGGAGAGGAGAGGTGAGGAGATTTATGGCGTGAAGAAAGGGTAATGAAGGGAGAGAAGAAAAGGTAATGGAGGGAGAAAGGAAAAAGAGGAATGGAGGAGGAGATGATCGGTGAGCTGCTGCCTTCGCTGATCAATCACTGTTTATGGAACAATCAGAGAGAGAGGGAGGGAGGGAGGACGGATGAGAGGGAGAGATATTTATTACGGAGAGAGAAATAAACGATAATGGAGCAGTGAAAGAGAGACGGATGCTGAAAGTCAAATTCTTATTTCACTTTTTGTTTGTCTCTGTGTCTTCCTTTCCTTTCTGTCTTCCTCTCCTCTTCGTCGTATATATTCCTCCCCTGTTTCCTTTGGACGCTCCATCTTTCTTCTGGTGCTCAGTGACGGCTGAAAAACAAGTGCGCCGATCACAGCTTTGCAGATGGGATAAAAAAAAAAATGGAGACGTCTTCTTCCTGTTATATTCACCTTCCTGTTATTAAGTGGCTGAAAGAATGAGATCGCAAGCTTGAAGTTTGCTCCATCTGATCAGGATGCCTCCTTGGCGCCTTCCTTCTTTGGAGGTGTTTTCGGGCATGTCCGACTGGCAGGAGACCCCGGGGCAGACCCAGAACTCGATGGAGGGACTATATAGCCAATCGGGCTTGGGAACGCCATTGGAATGTGTTGCTGGGTAGAGGGACATTGCTACCACCACGATCTGACCCCTATAAATGGAAGTAATTGGATGGACGGTTCTCCCTATTCCAGTATGAAACACCTGGCAACAAGTGTGGATGAGACTGAATTTATAGAAATATAAACTCTTAAATGAACATATCTCCAGACAAACCGGGACTGCTGCCACCGTGACCTGACCCTCAATAAGCGGAGAGAATGGATGGATGGATGAACTCCTCAAACACAGTTTATCAAATGTTTGGATCATTGTTAAACTACAACCAACAGAGCCTATCAAGCCGTCCCCGTCTGAACACGATATGGTCCACCTGATTCCTGCATACAGGCAGAAGTGAAAGCTCTCTGAACCTTTCAAAGAACAGTGAAGCTGTGAAGGATCTCTGGGTGTGTACTGTACTGGGATGTTTTCAGGTCTGCTACCAACAGTCTGGATGAGTACACAGAGGTTGATGTGACATGCTACATCAGCTTCCGGGAGGACCGCTGTGTACCAACACACACACACACCGGGGTGTGTTATAACAATGACAAACCCTGGTTCACCGCCAAACTCAGACAGCTCGGGTTGGGAAAGGAAGATGTGTTCGAGAGCGGATACAGGGACAGGATTGAAGAGGGTGGTGAGAGATGCTAAATGACTGTACTTAAACTTCAACATCTGTTCTCAGCTAACAGCTGCTTCTGTCTGGAGGGGACAGATCACCCGCTACAAACCAAAATACCCCACTCCGCTAAGATAAAGGTATACAGACGGCTCTTATCACAGAGATAGCTGCAGAGGACATTGCATAACCGCATATGTATAGCATTATAATAAAATACTGATTATTCCTCATTAGCTGTGTAGCTAACCGAACTGCAAGAACCTGGCAAGAAAACCCACTTGGGCTTTCGTAGGTTGTGTTTGGTCCTGGGTCCAACAAAGTTTCCTGGTAACTAGATGCTGACACTAGATCGTAGCGCTTCCTGTAATGTACAGCAGTTGGTGGTGCAACACACGCTCACTATTGGCTATTGTAAATGCCAATCACTACCCGTGATAAGTTCCTCCCAGTCTGCAAGTTCTGAACCTTCTTGCAATGCAGGTGTAGCACTATCACCTGCAGGTGGATCACAGACTTCCTGTTTGTCTCCTGGACCATCAACACCAGCTCACCTCAAGGCTGTGTCCTTTCCCCTCCACTCTTCACCCTGCACCAACAGCTGCACCTCTAGTCATCAGTCCGTCAAGCTTCTGAAGTTTCTGGATGACACCACCTTCACTGGGCTAGTCTCTGGTGCGGATGAGTCCGCCTACAAGTGAAAGATTGACCATCTGGTGACCTGACCCCCGTCACCGTGTCAACACTGTGGAGCTCCTGGGCACCATCATCACCCAGGACCTCAAGTGACATCGGCTCCCTCACCAGGAGGGGGTGCGGCAGAGAATGTACTTCCTGCGGCGACTGAAGAAGTTCAACCGTCCAAAGACAATGATGGTGCACTTCGACACCGCCATCATTGAGTCTTCACTCACCTCCTCCATCACCATCTGCTGTACTGCTGCCACTGCCAAGGACATGGACAGACTGCAGCGTATCACTCGCTCCGCTGAGAAGGTGACCTGTACGCCTCCTGAGGACGCTGAGGCTTAGCAGCAAAGATTATGGCGGAGCCCTCCAACCCCCAGACACAAACTGAAAAACCTCACACCACCAGAACAGTTTCTTGCCTCATAAACAAGGCCTGACACCCCTTCTTCTCTCATCTTTCTCTGTGTTTCTCCACAGATTTTGAAGGTCATTACTTTCAGAACATTTAACCACAGCGGGAAGCTGAGGTTCTGCTCGGCCTCCTGTGGTTGAGGGTCAGCTCAAAAGATTTCAGAAGTCATTCTCACTTTAACGAACGAAACAACAGCTGCTCCTGTTTCGCTTGTCCGGCCTTCCTCACGCAGCTTGCCGAGCAGAGCAAGGCATTGATGCTGCCCGAGCCGACGGTTCAATTCCTGCTGCAGCTCGATGAGGCTGATTAAAATTTGTCCTTTTTCCTTTTTTGCATTTATCAAAACGCTGATTGTGCAAGCGCCCTCACATGAAAAGAGCAGGAACGCAACAAAAGAAATTACATTAATCTCAAGAGGCCCCAAAAAGAATTAAAAAGATAAAACATTAAATTAATAGGTAGGAGAGTATGAAAGCATGAAAGAGAAATGAGTTCAAATAAAAAAGCCTGGTTTTAAATAAAGTCTTATGAAAAGATTTTAAACCATGATGCTCATTTGGCTTTCAACCAGCCTTCATGCTGAAACTGTTGTGTGTGATTATATAATCCTTACTCTCTAATCTTATTCATACTCTATTTTTTCTTGGCTGTATCCCAGTTTCCTGTGGCCCAATTTTCCCAAAACAAAACAAAACAAAACAAATGCACACACACTGAAAATCACTGAACTTCTACAGATAAAAATCCACCTGAAAGCACCACGACTCTGCTACAGAATCAGTTATTTGTGATGCACCTTGCTCGTCTGCGTCCGTTTTGCAGGATTCCGGTGGTGTTGAGAGGTTTTTCTGAGAAAGTTTCAGTGAACTAAAACACTCTTCAAATCAACAGTAAATGGCGGTCTTGTCAGTCTCTCCGAGTAAAAGGAGTAAAAGCTGCTTATTTTTTTTTTTTTTTACTGCAAACACAAAGTTTGAGACGTCGTAGAGATGCTTTCTGGGAGATGAAATGACTGAAAAAGCTTTTTAGGTCGTCAAGTCTAATTTTCTGTTTCTCCACGAGTGATAAATGGGCCACTTTTACTGTCAGTCCTGCACTGACTCATGGTCTACGGGCATTTATGAGTGAAACATCATACGTTGTAGTTTTTGGCTCCAAAATGGCCGAAATTTCATTAAGCTGTTTGTATTGAAGGTTGAGGACATTTGCTTGTTGTATCTTTAATGCTTTTTTGCATCATTAGTCTAATAATCACACGAGTCACGGGTAAGATGTGCCTGGATTTTGTCTTAAAATGATATTCAAATATTATTTTGATTTTAATAAATAATCGTTTTATGTGGCTGCTATTGCTGCAACAACAGAAGGAAAAAACGGATCAGTATCACATTAAAGAGAAAAGTTAGTCACTGAACACATCCTGCATTTTGGTTTTAAAATGATTACATCATTTAATTTGTCGTCGTCAACACGTTGTACTTAAAAACAGCAAGCAGACGTGTTTAAAATAACACGACTGCAGGTCGAAGCGGTTTGTAGGTGTTGCACAGAAGCTGCTCAGACAGAAGAAGAAATAAAAATGGAGGGTTGTTCACCAATAAAATCAGTCTTCTGTGTGTGTATATGTGTGTGTGTGTGTGAGTATGTGTGGTGTCTAGGACTTGCTGTCCAATATAGCTTTTCCCAACACGCCGCTACCATGGTTACGCAGGGATATGAGGCGCCACGGAAACAAACAGAGAGACGTTTGAGCACGCTCACTGCTGATCACCTGGCTGTCGCTGTCGCTCACACACACACACACAAATGCATGTAAAGACACACACAACACATACACACTAAATCTGCAGCTGCTATTAAATCAGCACCGATCACCTGCTATGTGACACACACACACACAAGCTATAAATATCCATGTGCCACTCAAAGTGAATCAGTTGTCTATCCCCAAGCTGCTGTCCCACATAGCCACTCAACTGAGCTGTGTGTGTCAGTTTGTGTGTTTGTGTGTGTGTGTGTGTGTGTGAGGAAAAGTGTTATTTTTAAGTTGTGTGTTTGAACGACAGAGCGAGCGGTAGAAATCCAGGGAGAAGAAGAAAGAGCGAGTGTCTGCGTGCGTCAGAGGAAGTGTGTGTGTGTTTTAGCGATGCGTGTTGTGTGTGTGTGTGTGTGTCAGAATAAGCATTTCATCCTCTGCGTGTGATGCAGGCACCCCTTCGGCCAATCAGTAATGAGTAAACAAACGCAGCGCCCCCCCTCAGGCCAATCAGAGCAGCTTAAGGAAAGCCAGAAGGAAGTCAGAGCGAGGCAGCCGGAGCTCTGAAGTTTCAGATAAACTGCTCCACATAACGGCAATTAAACCAATGATTGTGGCGCCACCTCAGGCCAATCAGTGGGAATATTTGAAAATGCTGGAATGGAAAAAAAAAAGATCACATGATTTCCTGGAGAATTTAAGCCTAAAACCTCCATAACGGAGAAGAAATAGTGAAAATATTCAAGAAAAAGCCGAAGAAAAAAAAAGTTTCTCTCCCCTAAAAACGGCTCCTTAACTGAGAAACCTGATCTGAATGAATGAAGAATGAAAGAAAGAACATTTTCCAGCAATTAAATTCAGACTTTGGTCAAGAATTTGCATTCATCCCCATCGTTTCTTTGAACTAGGCTTCCCTTATTCTACACTATATTTTAATTAATGCCAACAAATCCCACGAAAAGACCAAAAACACTCTCAATACTTCATGACTTCCTTGCACCGTCTGTGGCACACTGATTCATGAATCTTTAAAAACAAATCGCGGTTTTATTTCCAGGAAATAGTTTTTAACAAATGTTACGAAACACGAGGAAATGGCGCATTTGTTTGGGACTATTTTTAGCGGCGGATGGATCCACGTTTGGTGCTTTAGAAAGTATTTACAGCAGCAGGGTGCACTGACGTGTGTTTGTGGCATTCAAGTCAAATCAAACTACAGTGTGTGTGTGTGTGTGTGTGTGTTCATGGTAATGAAGGAACATGTCACCCAGTGCAGCAGGGAGGGTCACTGATGTGTTTTTAATAGTTTTGGAGCTCTGTGGCTCAGAGGATGAAGATGTGTGATGCTTTGGATATACGGACATGTTAGGTGATTTTGGTCTTTTTAAAAAAAGTATTATTCTATTCACAAGAAGAAAAATATAAAATATCAGATTTAATAGCAGCAGCACTCTACAGGCTTCATGTGCACAACACAAGCTGCTGCTTAACTTTTAAATCCAGGCAAAGACATTTTTGCTCTTTCTGCTCTGGAGCTGTTTGTTTTGGGACTTTAAAGCAACACTGTGTAAATCATGGTACGCTGATGGTATCTCCCACTCTGCACCCCCATAAGTCTGCACTTTGTGTCACCTGTGAGAAGTGTGTAATGTTTTACAGCACTGAGTCACACACCACCAACTATTTCACTGATTTTGGTGACACTGGATGATATTTTATGGAGGAAATGTTTTCTGGTTTTCCTCCTGTGGCTGCACTGATGTATTTGGAGAGAAACGCTCCACCAGAATCATTTTAACTGAATGCAAGACCTTCACTGGTGACCTTCACATAAACTAAAGAATGATGAACATTTATTTTATATTCAGGCCCTCCAAACGCACAGAAAAAGTCATCCTGGATAAACATCGAAGCGCGAGACAGGCTGCGTTCACTTTAATAACATTTACTGAAACCACGGTCTCTGCAGCTGTACGTGTGCTGCCTTCACGTGCAGGTCACTGCAGTAAACCTCAAAAACAAAAAGTCCCGGTCCTTCAGAGAAGCATTACATCAATTCCCCTTCATCCCTACAGCCCTTGAATGCACCGCAGGACAACAACAGGTGTCAGCTATCACACAGCCAGCCTGAAGCAGACTTTTAAATGATAGGCAGTAAAAAAAAAATACTTGTTCTTGACTGAGGTTATAAAAGATACAAGATAGACGAGGAAGCAGTGAATTTGTGGTTCTGAAGACACGAGCTCAGCAGCACCGGAGGGAGGCGGTTTGAAAGCATATGGCTGGTGTGTTATAAAGTATACGCTCAGAAAGACTGTAGTATTCAAACAGCCGTCGTTTTCCTGCCTCAGAACATTCTTCTTGGCTGTTCACCAAAAGGAAAAAAGAGAGCTCCATCATCTCTTTAGCGGAGATAAGTCTGCGGTAACAACAGTAGGCCGACATATACAGAATACACACACACACACACACACCTCCAGCATCGTGACATGATATTTAAAAGACGTTCACACACAGAAAAACTGAGTTCAGCATATAACGCTTTAAGCATCATGAAATGTCATTTCCGCCCCTTCCTCTTAAACAGTCGCCATGGATACTGACCCACATTTCAGCCAACATGAAGATTCTGCTTCTCATTTACATTCACCTCAAATAAATTCTCATGGCCCAACCTGAACCTGCTGCGGGTTCTGCTGCACGGACTTTAATATGTTCAAAGATTGAAATGTTGTGTTCAAATGAACTGTAATGTTTGTTTGTTCAGACTTGCCTCAGCTGACTGTGTGAAGTCGAAGGTCTGATTCTCTGCAATGTTAAGCTTGTATGTTATTATACTTTAAATTAAAGAGTCAGACATGTCTGAAGTGTTAACCGCACGCTAACAATGTTTACCGTCTTAGTTTAGCCTGTTAGCATGAGTGTTAAAGCATAATAATTGTTACATGTTAGTTCTGGTCCGGTTCCTGTTCACACTGACTTCAGAGAGCAGTAAACACCATGACTTGGTGACAACTAATCGATTAATTGAGATTTATAATGAAATTACTTCATTATAATTGATATAATAAAATTACTTGCAGGCCTGCACCTGAGGTGTCAGTCTGTCTGTGTTGTATTTACATTTTAAATGAGTTTGTATTGTTGTAATTTAGTTTTTTATGATTGTATAGTCAGATCACGCTCCGTGTTTTGTCTTTTAACAACTCGCCACCGCGTGTGAAGCGTTTTGCAGATCCATAAATAAAACGAATTAAAAAAGATCCCCGGATCAAATGTTTGGTTTGGACCTGAAGTTACACCTTTCCGTGTGACTGTGTGTGCTAGCTACAATGAGCTGTTTGTGTCCTTTTTGTTTTTTTTTTCCCAGCAGGTGTTGCTTCTTTTTCAAACTGTCGCAACTTCATTTTGGAAACAAACTCGTGAAATGTTCAGCCAGGATCCGTGGAGGCGTTGGTGGTGGTGGTGGTGGTGGCTTCACAGAGCGATCGAGTTGTTGAGAAAAAGAAGCTGCAGCAGCTACACCAACGGACGGACGGACGGAGCGAGATTCATTCTCATATTTCAAACTAAGGACGAACTTGAGACGAGATGAGGAGCTGCTTATTTGTGAAGCATCTTTGGATCAAACACAGTTTTATGTCTTTATGACACCCACTTCTTTACAAACACCTCAAAAGCTAAATCCTCTGTCTCTTTCTCTCACACACACAAACACACACACTCTCACACACTACAATCAGCTCTCTCAGCTGCAGCACTAAACACAGTCCAGTCAAATAAGATGCCATTAAACCATTAACAGCCTGCTGATTATCTCTGCTCGTCTCCTCTCTGTTGTTCTGTTCAATGTTTGTGTTGGCTGTGTGTTTTTACACTGCGTGTCGAACATTGTTCCTCGCCAGCGATGGGTACAGTACCACCAACAGACCAACTGATCAGGTATGTGGAGCTCTTCCTGCCTCTCACCAACTCATCCATCAAAGATCTGTCCTTAAACCAGCCATCGCTTCTCATTTTACTGGTTGAATTCACCTCAACCTTATTGTTCTTGAGTTGTGTCTAAGATTTAGACCTGGAGTTTAACTCCTCAGGTTCCTTATGTTGTGAAGATTATTAAATAGTCTTGACAGCGTGTGCATAACAACCATTTTTACCAAAATACACAGATCGAACACACAGAAACACCAGATGAGAGGAAGACTATGATTAAAGTTGTGCTGCTGGACAACCTCATAAAACATTTTTTACATATGTACCAAAACTAAAACAGAGATCCACCTTCGGATTTACGCTGAAACTTTCACAGAAAAGAAGAAAGAAATGAAGGAAAACTACGAAATCTGGATGACGTGCTGAATGGAGCCTGTATATTGTGCAAAGAGAACAGTTTGAGGTACTTACTTACTTTACTGTGCCATTTCTAGTTCAACAACTTTAGTTCCAGTTTCTACTACTACTGCTCTGCAGAGTCACATTAATAAATAAACAAATAAATGATGATGCACTGGCATAGATTAAGCTACCTGGCGAGGTATGATTGTGGAGGAGGCGTGGTGCATCGGTCGCAGGGGGAGAGGAGATGGTGGAGACGGCTCAGGAGAGCAGTGCCAGGGGTGTGATTAGCACACCAGCATCTAGTTGTCTAATCACTCTCCCCTTTTAGAGAGTCAGAGCGGAGAAAGGCAGCGAGAAACGACAGCGGGTGTGACAGAGGACCGGAGGTCTCAAGTCAAGAAAGCCTGTGAACGTCTCGATGCACTGTGTGTGTGCCGTGATAATAAACTCAGTCAAAAGTCGTCTGTGTCGAAGAATCCGCGTCGGCATGATCAGCTGCAACGTTTAAGTGATGATTAAAGAGTTAAAGGTCCGGTGTGGAATGGAACATACAATTTATAACTCTGTATAATCACCTGAATATAATATGAGCCTTTTATATCCACAGAAGGAACAGGTCTGGGTTGGATGGAGTCCGCCATGTGGTACCACCATGTAGCACAGAACGGACAAACCAAACGCCGGCTCTGAATCGAGCCACCGTACTTTCCCCACATGATCAGAAGGGGAGGGTGATGTGATACTACGTACTCAGTTGGTTGCAATCTGCAACCTCACCACTAGATGCCACTGGACCTTTATCAATGATTATAACCTAACAAGACTATATATGGGCAAAACTACAGAAATGAGACATTGGTTTTAAGAACATAGTTGGAATGAACCATGTGCATCTTTCTCCTGATTAAAGTTTCCGTGCTGCAGCTTCTTCACATCCACGAGGCCGAAATCTGGCCAGATCACAGCTGGAGGTAAGCGCTTTGTGTCCATAAGAGAAAAAAAAAATTACAGAATCAGATTTTTACAGGGAAAGATAAAAGAATAGATGGAGGCAGGATGGAAAAGAGGGCGAGAGGGAAGATGGTACATGCGCCTGAATGAAGGAGTGTAGCGTCGAGCGAGGAGAAGGTGGAGGAGGGATTTCTAATTTGAGAGGCGAAATGAACGGGAAAGGATCGTGTGGAGAAACAGGTGAAGAAAACGAAACGAGAAGATAACTCGGTGGGGAGAGAAAAAGAGACAGATGCGGAGGAATGTGAGAGAACGAGTGATAACGAACCATATGCACAAACACTGTCTGCATTGTTCTCTCTCACACACCCTGGATCTTCCTTTTGCATGTTCACACACATTTTCCTCACCTTTTTTCCCTCTCCATCCACCCACAAAAAAAAAAAAAAACCCAAACTCATCCATCCTGTCTTAATCGCACACAAACACACACACACACACACACAAACACACACTCATGGGTGAGTGAATGAGCCGAAAAGAGTCCTTATCGCTGCAGCAGCTGCCAGTCCATTCATATCATTATAATAACTCTGAATGACGCTAATGAGGAATACACACCATGAATAGACCAGGATGAGACTGTGTGTGTATGTGTGTGTGTGTGTGTGTATAAAAAAGTAGTGCAGTAATAAATAGGCCAGGATGGAGTGCAGTAAATGTGTTTGCATGTGTGTGCTAATGTGTTTGTGTGAATGTGTGTTTTCCTGTGTGAATACACACAATAAGTAATCAGAGAAAGAGAGAGACACTGAAAGGAGAGAGAGAGAGAGAGATGCTGAAATTAACTTTACAGGAAACCTTTTCGCTTCTGAACAAAAATCCCCAAAGCGCCGATTGATTCAAAAAATAATCCTTTGACCTGTTATGTAAGAGACCGAATTTAAATCTGAAAATAACAAACACAAAACAAGCGGGGCTGATTTCTTTGAGAAAGATTTATTAACCGAACTCGTCTTTTTCTAAAATTAGTGCCTTTAACATATTCGGGGGAAAAAAAAGAAAAATGAGAGCCAGAAATCTGACTTCAGTTAAAGCAAAACCGGAAGTACGCTTCATGAACTCGTTTACAGTAATTAATAAAAATACAAATCAGTACAGAGTCGAGATAAGATGCGAGCTGTTGTTCCACGAGCTTCTGTAACTTTCTGCATTGCACATGCGGCAAAGCAGAAACAGGCATCCATCAAAAGTTGCTACATTGCTAAATCTACGCTGAAACTTGCACGTAAAAGGCGGTAAAGAAGAAGAAAAAAAGAAAATGCTGCATTGCACGTGTGCCAAAAACAAGACAGAAACAGACATGCATCAGGTTCGTCAGTTCATCCTTCTTTCTGAAAATCTAAAACAGACTCCAGGAATTTACTATTCACAGAGATAAGTCACCATCTGCGACTTAAAGGTCGCTTTCTATCAAGTGGCTTAAGGTTGCTCTCAATGGCCACACTTGAGGGCTGCTGTCACTGATTGGCGGGATGGGATAATCGTTTAAATATGGGGATGATGGTGCAACAATTAAGACGATCCTTCTTAGAAGGCATTCATAATGTTGTACATGTGAACACTTGCACACACCGACCGGCCGCTGCACGAACTGGAACCGATTGTCCAATCAAAAAAAAGTGATTACTCTGTTGAGCACAATTCTACTATTTCCCTTGCAGTTGTTGCCTGAATACTCACTTAGGTCTTCAAACAGAAGCTTTAATGTGTGTCAGAGCTTTTCTCTGGAAGCTAATTTCAGTTTCTTTCTTTTCTTTCCGTCCCGACAAGAAGAAAGTCCCGGGGATAACACTGAATACTTGAATTTCTACATGCAAATGGCCACTAACACGAGCACACTGAGCACACTCCATTGGTTGTGGCTGCACTCCATCGCCATCAGCGGAGATAATCTGGCCTTTTTCTATCAAGTTTGCCTTTTTGCCACAAGACAGACCATTGCTCTGGTTTATCTGGAGGGTTTATCTAGAGGGAAACACACTTATGAATGGCAGGATCTCCCATTTGGTACCACCAGCAGCTGATGTTGTGCAGAGAGTGTTCGGACAATGACAAGAAGGTGGTGGACTCAAGACCCGTGGCTGAGGCCTGAACTCTCCTGGACAAGCTGCACACAGTGATGGTTTAAAGCGGTTTTGAGTCACATGATGGGCCAACAACGGAGCATGAGGTGGTACCGCACCTGCAACCTCATGCCAGATCTACTGACACTAAGATCTTGCCTCGGTTGAGACCTCATCTGCCGGGTGGCCCACACTGCACTACGTGTACAATCCTTTTTTGGCTCCATGGCACCTCCACCTGTTCTGGCTTCTTCACTTGGATGCACAACAGGTACAATGAAGCCCATAGTCACGCAAATGCATTAATAAAAACTACTTAACGTAACCTAAATGACAACTTTTGATAAGTCCATTATATAAGTGAGGATTGCACTTGAAAAGGTTTGTTTTTTTCTCATAAGATTTTGAGTGGAATACTTTAAGTTTTACACACTGGGCTCTCCGCTAACAGGTTTTATTGCCTCTAAGCTACTTTGGCAGCACAGTACAAACATGAATTCCTGAATCCTGTGAAGTCTGGGTGTAATTCGAGCTCTGAGCAAACATCGCTGAAGACTTGCAGGGATCTCAAGCAGGCTCCTGACAGCTGATGACCATGAAAAAGTTCTGCTGTGGACGGCTTCCCTGAGCCTCCATCCTCCTCCCCCCCCCCGGCGCCGTCGGCAGAGCTCCCCCTCATTGCTTGACTCTTGCTGCCTCGGTTATCAGGCTGCTCTCAGTGTTAATGTGTGATTTGACTTTCACCTGGCTGACAACATCCCGCAGAACCCCCGGGAGAAAGACTGACACCTGTGAGCCACGAACAGGATGATGCAAACAGAGAGAAAGAACACGAGGATAAACTGATAGAATAAACCAGAAGACGGCGATAATCTGGTGGAGGATATTAAAGAAGATGGGAAGAGCTTTGTGGTAAATAAGTAAACGAAAACGGCTTTTTCAGTTTAAATTAGAGGAAATCACCAACATCAAAACATGTAACTCCTCTGTGTGTGTGTGTGTGTGTGTGTGTGTGTGACAGAGAGAGAGTCTGAAATGCAGTGGGTGTGTCTCGTTTTAACGAGTTTTGCTTTTTAATTACCTTCGTTTCACCACAGTTTGTTTCCCGGGAACACAGCCAGAAAAACCCTTCACACACACACACACACACACACACACACACACACACACACACACACACACACACACTTCTGCCTCACTTTGCAATTCTTCATCTGTCACACACACTTGTATGGATGCAACATGTCTCTCTCTTAACACACACACATGCACACACACTTCATTGATTTTCATTGTTTCATCCATCCATCTTTCTGACAGTCACTCCTCCCCTCCTATGACTCAACTCCCTGATATGTGTGTGTGTGTGTGTGTGTGTGTATTCGTATATCTGAGGCGTCCTGTTTGTTCAGAGTTCTCGGCAGACATTTCTAACACAGTGAGGTGGGTTGAATTTCTTTGTGATGACTGACAGTTTGATGGGCGGGTTGGCGTGTGACGAGCTGCAGTTTGAATGTGAATAAATGTGTTTATAATGTGGCCACATGGAAGAAGAAGCTCACAGACGAGAATGTCATGTCTTCTAGCTCCAACATGAGCCTCTTTTTAACTCGATGTTTTTGGTTTTAAGGCACGTTCACGGCCTCGATTAACGTCAACAGGCAGATGAACCCTCTACCTCAGCCAGATATTCACCTCAGGAGTTGGTGGAGATGGACAACAGAGCTAAATGGACAGTGAATCATGGATTTACGATCATTTGATATGCAGAATGTGTCAATAGACAACTGTACAAGATCTTTACTACATCGGAGGAAATTGGGATTTTCTGCCCCCTAGTGACCAAAAAAAACAAACAAACAATCAATTAAAGCCCTTCATATGCTGCATTGATTGATTTTTAAAATAAAAACAAAACATTGATTCTGATTTTAAGGTGATTATACAAAAATGAAAACAAGGTTATGCATTTTTTTTTATTACATTTCTACTATATTTGGCACTGGACCTTTACAGTACGTCAAGTGTCAGCAAACATGCCATTTACCCATCCTGCAGACACAAGGTGTCGAAACAGGCGTCCACTAATTATTATAATATTGCATCTTCTCCTCTGTGTAGAAAGTCTTTCATTCATTCATGCATTCAGTCATCCTGAAGTTTGAAGAACACGACAAACACAGCTCTGAATTTTCCAAGTTCTGAGTATGATGGGTGTGCAGACGACAAGACTGCACAGAGGTGATGAGTTACTCTAAACCCAGAGCACCAATTATTAAATAGTGCACACGAATAATTATTTTTTCCGCCATTTCCCACGACACCTTCTGAGCTCTGTAACTGCTCCAATGCTCCAATTACTTCGCCAGCTAGTCACAAACTTTGACTGCTTGTTTGGAACTTTTTAGCTGAATAAAGCTGCAGCTGGAACTGAAAACTAAAGGCTGCGTGGATCTGAGGCGAGCTGTCGGGTGACAAGTGACACCTTTCACATTACACCAAGTCATCTGTTTAATCGTTATTATAAAAATAGTGGCGTTAAGAACAAATCACCTGCACTGCACGGAGATTTTCGACAGCTTTCCGAATCGAATCATCCGTTTTTAGATGAATTCCACCTTCTGCTTTTGATTTTGATTTTATGGGGTCGCATTTTATTTCTGCAATTATCTATTTATGGTAAAAACGTGTGCATACTTGGAGTGAAACACTGGAAAGGCTTTGCAGTGTTTTTAGATGTGTGTTTGTGCTCGTGTGTCACAGAGTGTGATACTGCTGACAGTCCAGGAGTCATACAGTACAGTATATACAGACTCACACTCCTTCATTACTCTATAGAACATATCTTTTATTTACCTCTCTGTCTTTTTTATATTCCTACTTACTCTCTCACACACACACACTTCCTTACACTTGTGTGTTTTATGGTTTATATCTTCCTCCTTTATTTCCTTTTCCTCACTTCATCTCTCCATCTCTTTCCTCTCATCTATCTCTTCACTTCCTCTTTTTATGTCATTCTGTGAATCACGTACACTTGATTCCCGTGTCGCTCCTCGTCATCTTTTTATTCATCTTCCTGTTTGATCTCCTGCTTTGTATTCAGGGTGTATCTCTTTCAAATCTCTTTTTTTTTTTTACCGCCGCTTCCTCCGTCTGTCTCTCTTTCTCGATATTCTCTCACTCTCTTCTAGTCTCTTTTTCCTTGTCATGCTCATATTATTCTTCATCTTCATCATCTCCCGCGCCGCTCTTCCTCTCATCAGCGAGCAGACGGCTGGGGTTTGATGAGGGAGATGTAAATGTCAGGTCATGTTTCTGCAGAGGCTTCAGAGCGAACATGACAATACTGACTTTAATAAAAGCCTCAGGTCAGAATCAAAGGGGTTTCCCTGGGCTGCTCTCATGGCTTCCACCCAAAGAGAGAAAAGTCACTCTGGTCACGTGACATCATCACATGAACCTTTTAGACCAAAAGAACTTCAGAGGATCAAGAACCAAACAGGATCTAACAGCCCGACTTCTCTGGATTCCTGTTGGAAAATATACGTACACATGTATATATTATAATACCACGTCTGCAACATTGCCTGTTTGTATTCAGTCCACATCTATAAAACGTGAGAGAAAACACAGTCATCACATCTTTCTTTCTAATTTACTGTCGCACGGCGGTGTTTAAATGCTCGATGTTTTATGGTTAGCAGTTAGCAAAGTTACATTTGCTTTTTTTCCCCCCCCATTCAGACGCTCGCTTCGTTTGACTCCACCAGCCTCCATGAGGCTCAACTCTGTCCCAACAGCTCCTTACCATCAAGGAAGTGTGAGCACCCTGCAGACATGAGGACAGACTACAGTCATGTGTGCTGCATGTGGCTGAAGTATTTCACACCACCACAGCTGTCTGAAGATCTACATCTGCAGAGGTTTCTCTTGATCGCGTTGGTCTCGCGGCCCAGCGTACAGCAGGATAGGAGATGCATGATACACATTTAATGAAATAACAGCTAACAGCTGTATATATGCTGCGTGCACAAAATGTTCCTCTTGCATCCTTCATGCTTCTGTAATGAAGAATTACTTCACATGAATCAGTGTTACGTCACATCTACCTCCTACTGGCCGATTGGTGGCTCGATCCGTGTAAATGTTTCAATTATCTGGAGCCGATCAGATGTCGCCCTCTGTTTCAGAGTGCAGATCCAAGGATATGATTTAATGCGATTGCTGGTGTTGATGGTGGGAACGTATCTGATCAGTCCTGGCTGTGGAAAAACTGCGTGTGTGTTCATTTTCTTCTGTTGGTTTCAAAATGTTTGAATGCTGCTTTAAATTGTTTTGGCATTTAATTGGGGCCATTTTGGTTTGTGACATGTTTTAGTGACTGTCAGTGTTTCAGAGAAGAGGTCTTACCCTGATAGTTAAACAGTATTTTGAAAAAAAAAATCAATTAATTTTAATTATTAAGGATAAAATTGTTATTTAGTTTCGTTTGTCACCGTCTCGCAGTGCCTCGGCCAAAAAACTCAGCCTGTATTTTATTAGAAGTGGTTTGAGCAGAGAGTTTCAGTGACACATCGCCTCAGTGGTGATTTCAGATTTAATGTTATGAGTTTCACTGGAGCTTCATAAATCTGCAGCGAAGAAGAAAAAAAAGAAGAATTTCCATAAAAGCCAGCTTATAAATGTGATTTAAAGCCTCACAGAGACGCTCTCTGCTACGGGATAGGCTGCACCAACAAGAATTAATTGTAAACTTATTATTTTATGACTGTAATGCAACATGCTTTGAATCTGTTTAAAATCTGTTTAAAGCATCTAAACCGCCCTGAAAATGTCAGCTTAGTGGGGTGTCGGTCGGCTTGGTTGGTGGAGCGTCCGCCCCACGTGCGAAGGCTCAGCAGCGGCCCAGGGTTCGAGTCCAACCTGCGGCCCTTTGCTGCACGTCGTTCCACATTCCTGTCGCTCTTCAGCTGTCTGTCAAAAATAAAAGCTTGAAAAGGCCAAAAAATAAATGTCAGTTCAGTCTCTTTGACTCCAGATTAATGAACAGCTTGAAACTATTAAACTCTGATCATTGATCAACTTTAAAGTGATTTAAATTAAAAATAAATGGCTTCATAGTCTGGGCGGATGGAGCAAAAATGTGTGAGAACAGACTCATCACTCGATAAGAACTCAATGAGGCTCGACTAAATGAAGTTTGGTCATAATTCAGGTTTTTTTTAAGGTCGTACAGGAAGCAGAGAGGCGAGCATCTGCGGCGAGCTTTGCAGTCAGTCATGCTAAAGATCAAGACTTTAAATTTCAGCTTGGTTTTTACCATTTTAAGTTCAAATCCACGACCTGCAGCAGAGTTGGTGCATTGATCTGTCCACTGATTGATACGGAGACCAGTGTGTGAGCTCAGGAGGGTCGTAGTTACAGAGAGAGAGAGAGGATAAGAGAGACAAATGGACAGAAAGAGACTCATAAAGACAGAAAACAACTTGAAGGTTTTGATGTTGGCGGAGAGAAAAGAAAGAGTGCGTGAAGGAACTCGCGCAGGACTCGGAGGGCTGCAAGAGGTAGCAGGCAGCCATCTTTCTTAATTTCAGATACGTGAAATGATTCGCCCGTAGCGATCTCTGCTATTCAAACAATGGATTGGATTTAAAGAATATCGCTGACCTCAGAGCCCTGAAGCCAGAAGACAGCGAGCTCAAACAGTACTTTTATTTAAGCGACTGCTGGGACATCTCAAGCACCAAGAACAGCCAGAGATGGACAGAGCTGACCCCTGAGATATCTCATTAGGCAGTGAGTATAGTTTTATATAAAGCATGATAATAAAGTTTGCATTTGTTCGTACTGTACTGCTTCGTGCCTCGTGTGTGGCTTATCGCGGTCAGCCGTGTGGTCATTTCCTTCTCTTATATTATTTTAACACAAGATTTACATTCAACTGTAGAAATTTTACTCCATAACATCTGTCAGTTGTTTATAATATGCACGTGTGTGTAAGCTGTCATATCCAGAGCAGCAGCTCCTGCTCAAACTACGTTACCGTAGATGCTTCAGGATTCAGTTCCTGTGTGTGTGTGTGTGTGCTGTCAGGACCGGTGAACATGAGCGTGATGCTGTGTGAGAAAAGGAAAAGGAGTGTGTGTGTGTGTGTGTGTCAGAGATGTAAAAGTGCTTAAACAGCAAACAGTCCACAGTGGAGAGAGCTCCAATGGGAATACTGTGAAGTCGCTAACGGCAACCGTCCCTCTGTGGATATGAAACAAGACTCAAGGACTTTATCCACATAGCGCCCCCATGAGGCTTTAATGTTCACTGCACAACAGACGACAACATTACTGGATGCATGACACTCACCAGTGTCGAGGATCTAAAAACAAACAAACACATTTTGAGTTGGAGGTACTGCCAGAGGAAACTCACTGATCTGTTAACATGTTCACTGTTACTCTCTGTTACCAGCTCGTGTGTAATAACTTGAGCAGCTTTGTCATTTTTATCTCGTGTCAGGAGCAAAACAGAGAACTCATTAATATTTTAACATGTGAAATAAACACACAACAAAAAAAATATAAAAATATATATTTGTTTCTGCTCCCACTTTTCAGGAGTTGAAGTAGAAAAGATCTAAGATGACTGGTTAGTACTAAGAGGCAACAGCTTTGAAGCAAGTGCCAAAAACTGCAGTTCCTCAAACGTCCACCTGAGGCTGGCTGCAGAATGAGTCAGTCTCCATAAGTCCCCATGTTGAAATGTCCAACTTCACAGCAGAAATAAACAGTATTTATAAACATCTTTATCTCATTTTCAGGTGTGCACGACCTGAAAATGAGATAAAGATGCAAGAATATTTGATCTGAAGCTGTACAACCCAAAGTTCAGCACCACTTTAATTGTATTTCTCCGGGGCAGTAACCCATCATTACTCATTCTTCTTCCCAGCGCCGCTCGGAGGATTCAAACCCGTGACCTTGACCTTTGGGCTGCTGTCGCCCCGAGTTCCAGGCTGCAGGCTCAGGCTGCCTGCTGTCCTGTTATCTCTGCTCTGAGTGAACACAGGAAAAAGAAGAAATGGGGACATCGTGACCCGCAGCGCAGAGACCAAAGTCTCACCGGCTCACATCGTTCTGTGGGCACTTACTTACAACTGCAAGGGATTGTGGGAAATTGGGACATTTTATTGTTTCTGCTTTGATCGCCTCTTTATCTGTCCGCCTTTCTCACCCTCCTGTCCTCACTCGTCTCTTTGTCTCTCAACCTTTCTCCCTTTTCTTCCTCGTCTCCCATCCATCCTTCACTCCCTATCTTAATTATTTCCCATTTCCACTTCTCTCCGTCTCCCTCTCCCACCCTTCATCAGTCTCTCTCCCTTCCTCATCCTCACCGTCATCCCTCGCTTCCTATCTTAATTGCTCTGCCCACAGGAGGACGTAGTCAGACTGGACTTCCTGTCGGCTGCATTGTCAGGACCAGTTTTATTGTAACGGTATATAAGAAGAAAGAACAGAGCAGAAGAGGAGGGAAAAAAGAGGAAATTGTAGAGACCTTTGTTTCCCTTTCAGCATGTTTTCCCAGCAGGGTTCACTTCTACCAACAGCTACCACAGAGAGGTAATAAAAGACACGTTGCTTAATGCCTCCCGTTTTGGATGTTCCCATTTAAAAGATCTGACACGTTCAACTCATGAAAGCAGCAGGTGTCACATGGTCGGAGACATTTACTGACACTTTGACTATGAGGCAAAAAGTGTAGTGAAGTTTAATGACAATTAAAGATGTCAGAAAATGCAAATGTACAGTACATGTGTTTAAAATTAATGAAAGTCTCTCAGGAAAATGAAAATCTGCTCTCTGTCTTTGGGCTTCGGTGCAGCCAAAATAAGATGTACTGTTTTCTATCACTGTGTGTCATGATGTATGTCATCACATGTTACCAGGCAGTGTTTGTTATCGGGTAATTACTGTCTTTTTTTACTGGGAAAATCTGTTGAAGTCTGACATTTTTAAATCTCTTCGGTAAGACCAGTGAGGAGACCGTGTTGTGCCAGAACAGGAGCTGGGCGACCAACGTAACCAGCTTCAGCATTCAGCATTGATAGTGGAAACTGACAGCTGAACAAGAAGAACAAGAATCAAATCTTAGACTGGTTTTTAGTCGAGAGCTTGGTGAAATAAAATGCTGAAAGACAGACGCCGAGCTGGGCTGACTGCTGTTGGACTAGTCAGTAATATCAGCTGGCTGCTGTGTCTTGTCTTGTTACACTATACCGGGTCAAGATATTCCTCTGTCTCGTTACCTGGACCTGTCGAACATCGATGCTCCAAAAAAAAAAAAACAGCAACATTAGCAGTAATACTGGGCTGGCACGCCAGGCTACACCTTGACTTGTACTTGTGTCTTTACAGTGTGTCAAATGATGCAATGCTACAAGTCATTTGTGCAATTTTGAAGCGCTTGTGTGTGTGTGTGTTAACTTTTATAGTCGTGCATAAAGGGGTTAAAGTGTAGCTGGGGAATTGGCACTACAGCAACTTCATGGAGGCCACACAAGCTGTGGGATGCTTCACACACTACACATAATGTTTAAACAAAGTGTTTGCAATGTAAGTGTGATTAAAGAAAGATAAATACCAAGCACTGGTAGAATAGACTGTTTTTCTTTGAATTGGTTGTCAGAAGAAACAATTTAAAGAAATAACCGACAGATAAATCCATCCAGTTCATCAGTAGCTCTACAGATAATCAGTGATGAAAACAATCACTGGCAGCATGCAGTGACTCCATGACATACTTTCAGAAATGTGTTTGTTCATCCTCTGCATCAGACATGTCAAACTCACGACAGCGATTATTAATGGCCCGCTGGTAAATCGCACTCCCACCGCTCATACTACAAATCCCACAATGCACTGCAACAGCCGCCACACAGGTCAAGATACTCACTGTGCACCCCGGTGGGAGGCTACTGACAAGGCGCGCAGGCTCACCGACATAGGAGGTAAACGTGTGTGTCCGTACTATGATGCGCTTTAATTTTATATATTTCATCTTCTTTGCCATTCCTTCTTAGTTTCATTTCTTGGACATGGAGGTGTTTGTAGGACAGACACTGCTTGTATTTCTTTGTTTGTTTGTTTGTTTGAATGAAGAAGTGAATTCATTAGCTACCTGTCTCTGTTTGTGTTCTAATTGGATTTGGGGGATTAGTGGATTGTGTGTTTGTGGTCTGTATTTATGAGAGTCTCAAGTGTTACAGGTCAGCAGGTTTACATTAACCTGACAGAGAGAGTGTGTTTGAGTGTGTGTGTGTGTGTGTGTGTGTCAGTTTAAATTCCCCATTACTGCACGGATCAGTGGGCATTTATGCATTCAGGTGTGCTTTAATGTAATTGGCTTTTTTTTGTGCATGTGGCATGTGTGTAAATAACGGACTGACCACTGCATGTAACGTCCAAACACACACACACACACACACACACACACACACACACACACACAGGACAAGCCTCACACTCAAACGTGTTGTTTCTGTTCTGAGCGTCCCTGTGGACAGAAGTAAAAAAAAACAAAAACAAGAAGAGACACGGACCAAAACAAATCAAGCAAAAGAATAAAAAAAAAAAGAAAGAGCAGATATGAAATATTGATGTAACAGGAGGAAGGAGGAGAGGTGAGAAGAGCAAGGAAGCTCAAACCTATTTCTCATTGTTTTCTGTCCCTGAAGAGAGACGACAAAAAGAGACGCGATGAGAAAAGAGCGAGAAATATCCAAACTGTCTGAACAGAAGGACACAAGAGCAACGATGAAATACTTTGCATTAAACATGTGAGGCGATAATCAGAAACCTGGATCGGGTTCATCAGTTTTTTGTTCTGTGATAACTGGTGAAGAACTAACTGCTAACCTGAGAGACGTCAGCTCATTACGAAGCCAACAAAATTAACTAAATCTCCCAATTCGATTTTTAGACTACATTTTTCCCCAAAAATGAAAAAAACTCATAGAATCCCACCAGTGCAGCCCGGCTAACAAACTGAGCTAACATTAGCTAACGGCGGCTACCGTCGGCAGCAGTTTACTTCACTGTCTGTCAAGAAACTCTGTAAATCACAGAGAGTTGAAGCGGAGCAGCCGGAGGACATCAGAGGGAAAAGCAGAAAACATTTTCTCCATAAAATATGATCCAGTTTCACCAGAATCAGTGAAATAGTTGGTGGTGTGTGTGACTGGCAGTACAATAATAACAGAGTCTGTATTCTTGTGCCTCAAAAGCAGAATAAGAGCTTCATGAAAGCAGGACATTCGTGACTTCTGAACCTGAACGTCAAGGTTTAAAAGCAAAACAAAACTGAGACCAGGACTGACGTGAAAGCTGGAGATTTCCACTTCACATGGATGCCCACTCATCTATAAGTTCATCCCTTCTTTTCATTCCCTACCTGATGTTCTCTCCTGTTTAATGTCTCTTCTTTTCAACCTCATATCCATCCACCCCTAAACCCCCAGAGAGAGAGAGTGAGAGAGAGGAACATGCACCGGGACGAGTCAAAAAGAGGTTACTAAAGGGAAATTCACCTTTCTCTTCTCGTTTCTCTCAATCTTTTATTTTTCTCTCTCTGCTCTGGTAATGAAACATTGTTTGAGGTATTTTTCTTTTAAAAAAAAAAACATCAAACGTCCAAGTCTGCTCTCTCTTCCCTCTGCCGTCTCTATCATTTTTTAAATACTTTATTGTCCTCTACTTTCTTTTCATTCTTCCACAGTCATTTCCACTGATGATTATGAGCATTCCCCCTCATCTACAAAGCATTAACACAAGGCGTCATTAGAGAGACACTCTCTCTCTCTTTCTGGATGTCTGAAATCACACACACACACACACACACACTCATATGGACGTCGACAGAAGTATTTTGCCTGTCACTTGCAGACGTTCACCCAGCGAAGTACAAAACACGCCGGAACAAAGAGAGAAAGTTGAGAGGGAGGAAGAGGTGAACGAGAGAGAGACAGATGGACACGAAGAGAGAGAGAGAGAAAACAAGAGAGAAGGAAAATGTCAGATTTGATGTTATTGTCTGCATGTCAGAATTTCTAATTTACAGCCGCTTTGATTGACAGGAGGGGAGGGTGGAAATTGCTGTTTAAGAGCCAAAACAATAGAAACTGGAAAGCAGAGAGCTCAACCTCCACTGAGGCTGCACAATCCTCTAAACTTGTCATTATGATAGAAATGTTAATCTGCAACACTTATCCTGTCACAGCAAAAAAAAAAAAAGTATTTAGGTTAGACGTACTGTATGTCGACTTATATAAAGCATGTGGCCACCAGAACATAACACTCATGTGATGACTGAACGTTTCATTCCAAAGCTGCAGGCATTCATCTGCTGCCGTTACCTCAAAAAAGTCTTTTGGTTTCGGAGTTTTCCACCAGATTTCCTTGTTTTGTTCACAGTGACGTGATCAAACAGGAAAGGGTGCTTAAACAAGCCACCTGTCAATCAAAGCGGCCACATGGTAAATTAATCACCCTGGAAATTAGCTATAGAGACCAAAAACGTTTTTTTTTTGTACCAGGCTGTAAACACGTTTATTTCTGCTGTGAAGTTGGGCATTTTAACATGGGGACTTATGGAGACTGACTCACTTCTGCAGCAAGCCTCAAGTGGACGTTTGAGGAACTGCAGTTTTGGCACTTACTTCAAAGCTGTTGCCTCTTGGTACTAACCAGTCATCTTAGATTGAAAGTGGGAGCAGAAACAAATATATATTTTGATATTTTTTTGTTGTGTGTTTATTTCACATGTTAAAATATTAATGCTCTTTAGTCAGGGAAATATATATTTTTTTATTTTAGATCTTCGATCCACTAGTGAGGTGAAAAAAAGTAGAGTTGTCTTTGTCATGCATCCAGTAATGTTGTCGTCTGTTGCGCGGTGAACATTAAAGCCTCATGGGACGGTTGCCGTTAGCGACTTCACAGTATTCCCATTGGAGCTCTCTCTTCACGGTGACAGAGGTTGCCACTTGGGCGTGACATACTCAGATTCTGAATGATGTCTCAAAGTTTGCATGCAAACAGGCCAATAACAGATGGTGCAATTGCAAAAATGCCCTTTGAAATTGGAGCAATTTGTCAACTATGCATCACCTCTAATAATTTGTCAAGTCTTTATAGTAAAACAAAGACAATCTTTTTAACCAGTGCCATTCAGTTGAGGAAGACAACTGGTGGTTGAAACTCCGTCATGTCCGTGTCAATTTCTGATCATCCGATGACGTCTTAGCCTCTGGGGCCAAGACTTCCTCCACAGTCCGATTAGCAACTTCAGACACATTTCTTCTAATATTTATAAACAGATATTTGCATATGAACACAGATACATGTAAAAATAGCTCATAAAAAGCTAAATCATTGTCAGTGACGATAGCCGATGGGTTCCAAGATTGCATTTTTGGCCAATGTGTTCTTGTTTGCTCTCCGCATGAACGGTTTACATCCATGCAACCAAAGCCCGCTCAAATGTGACTGATCAGTACAACTCAGACTACAAGTGGAAACCAGAATGCTTGCCTCAAGATGTTGCATTCAAATGCAGATACCTGTTCATAGAGATTATGTCCATGTACAATAAAAGAAGAACTGGGAACAACACAGCAGTGCACGAGTCTCTGTGGAATCCTTTTGTGCAAATGGCCTCAAGCCATACAGTCCATACTTCCACCCAGAGGGACAGCTTAAAGAAAAAATCCTTCTGCACTTCAAAAATTCATATATATGTTCACATGGGAGGCCAAACTGCAGCAAAACAATCTTAATTGACCAAACTTTTCAAACTGTAGTTGAGATTTCCTGCTAACAGACAAATAAAAAATATAATCCATGGTGCATTAGCAATATTTTAGGCAAACATTGGCTATGAACTGAATTTTCCACTTTGTTTATAGAGTGCAACATCTTGAGGAGCAATTGTGTATGTAAATGAACTCATAACTCACGCACTAAGATTGATTTGGTAGTAATGTGCACTATTTGGTAGCATTTTTGGCAACTGAACTGTAAAAATCTGAGGTTTTGTGAGTTTGATGGAAATAAAAGACGTCTGTCTGATTGACCTCGGTGCCTGAATTGTGGAGTTCGACGTGCTTCCCGCTGTTATTCATAACAGAAGAGTTGAAACAAAATAAATCATCCCTAATCCATAAATCCACAAAGCCAGAAGTCTTTAAAAGTTCACAGCAAATACATCAACTCAGAAGCCAAACCTGAGATTTGAATGTCCTCCGAAGAGGGTTTAAAAAGCTTGATTCCAAAATAAAAGCTTGCAAGTCAAATAAAAAAGGTGCCTTTAAAATTAAGGTAAGAAAACTGAGCTGACAGACTTTACACACCGGATCACTTCAGAGACTCTCGACGATGAATGACTGTTGGTGAATGTTTCCCTCCAGAATGGAAAGAAAGTGCTTAAAATGTTTGTTTTTTTGTTGTTTATATAGACTTTTGAGCTTTTCATTACTTTTCTATTTAATCAGACAGGAAATGTGAAAAGAAGAAGAGGACAGCTTCAAACCAAATACTCCAAACATTCAACACAATGAAGGTCTAATAAATAAAATGTGGCGTATTCTTCTATTAGCTTATTTCTTATTTCTCCTGAAGAAAAACCCTCTAAAAACTATGTATATTCTCCTTTATAGTTGTGGAGGAGAACAGACAGCAGGCCGAGGCTTTGAACTGTGGGTAGGTTGGTGATTGATTTATCAGGCCTGCTCCTTCAGAGCCTCATTTCTCACGGCAAACAGGACGCAGGCGTAAATCACTGACGCAAACAGGACGACGTACATTTCACATGACTGCGGGCTGAAATAGCTGTACATGGGAGTAAGTCTGTTTACCTAGTGTGTGCCGCCTTTAGCGCCTTATCCAATTATTGGTTTAATATGTTATGTGTTTTATGTTTCTGAATCACTGCCAGCGTTTCTGATTTGTTCATCGATTCAGACAGGTCTGAAGAGGAAGAGGAAAAAAGCTTTCTGAACAGCGTGTACTTCAGGGTTGAAGGTGGTGGGAACAGCAATTGTTTGTGGTATAGAGGCCGCACACTAAAGTATCATCTAGTGTTGATGATGGCGCTGAAAGAAAAGTCAGGAGGTAACCAAAGTAGGAATGTCTACACGAAATTTCACAATGACTTCATTTAGTAATCGTCGAGATATTTCACGCCAAACTCCTGGTGGCATTGGGCGAAACATCAGAAGATCGTCAACGTCATGAGGATTCATCCTACTCAAGAATTAACCTTTCATCGCCAGGCCAATTTGTAAATGCGAATTAGTCCAGAACCTTTCCAAAGATCGATTGTCCAATGGGCACAGACCAAAATGTCTCTAGACAGAATTGGATTAACCTACAACCAATCAGAGCAACATAGTTGGTAAATGAATCTACCAAATCCTGTCAGAAGTACGGCAGACACATCTTTCTTTGTCCCTCTTTTAGAGACAATATGATGTCCAGTTCGTTTAGTCCAACAGCGGATTCAGCAGAAATAGCGCCACATCGCTGGCAGCCATCTTGGTTGTTTAAATGGCCAATAGAGTCATCGATACATCATCGTATCAAACCTGCCCCATATTAGATAAACGGTTGTGATTGGGTTGACCAAATCAAGCACGAGCTTGCAGATCGGTCTGGTTTCCCAAACTATATAATAATGTGGTGTACTTTATTAGGTGGATCGACTAAATGACTACTGAATATAGCCATTTTTAAAAGAGCCATCTCAGCTTGGATACATACATCAGATCATACACAGACTGTCTTTGGGAAAGATTCTCTCTTTACCTCTACTTTGCACATGAAGCGATGATTCTAGAAATCTGTAAATCTTTTCTGACTAGGCAGTCACAATCCATTACATTCAGATTCACGTTGCCTACAATAAAAACTCAGTAATCTCTGAGGACCCTCCATCTACAGCGAGATACAACAACAGATTCATTCAGATTCATATCCTCAGGAGTCATTTGGGGCAGATATATTCTGTTTTCTTTCTCCAAAACTCTTACGCAGTCGTTATGCAAAATTAGATTACCATTTTATTCATCTGTCTGAGGTTGTTTAGGCTGTTAAGAATATGCTCAAAGACTTGAGGGCTAAACACGAGTCTGAATTTCAGGCTGCATGTACAAAGAGCCGGTTCAAGCTGGTAGTGTTGCACCAGATTTCATTTGGGGAACATGAGCTTTTGCGGTCTAATAGATAGTTCAGGGTTCCGCAGGTTAGTCCTGACAGGCTGCAGAACTCTTATTTCCTCGTCTACTACGCTGTTAAACAAAACGGACAGAGGGACGCTAAGAGCGATGTGCAATTAGCCAGAAAATACAACAGAATGCTTCCAACTGTGATTCAGAACTGCTGCTGTGAGGCTCATTGTGATGTTGAGATGGTACCTGTCAATGTCAGACGGTAAATTAGCAGCAATTAAAACAGTTTGTGTTTAGTCTGTGAGTCTATGTGCCGCACAGGACATATGATCTAAAATATTTTAATTTTTATCTCTATGTTGCAGACTGATTCTTTCATTGGTGAGATGTTTCCTCGACGAACTTCACAGACTGCGTCTATCCAAAGGCACAGATCTTATTACAACTTAGGAGGGACCACAAACATGGAATTTTCTCAATAGTTGGGTATTTTCTGAAGGAGACATCAATAATATCATCAACATTCATCAAATTACGCTCTTCAACCGCACAGTTGGGCTATTTTTGGAAAATATGGAATGAAAAAGCAAGGTGGAACAGAGGTGGAATGTGGGAAACTTAGTCCAATAACAAGCGGTAAGGTATCAGGATGAAGTAAACCTTTAAGTTAAGACTGAGCACCCAGGCACCTTCCAGTCACTGTGGGCTGGACACTGATGTCCTTTTGATGTTTCTGTTGACATTTTAAGGGTTCTTTTTTTTACCCTTTTCACTAATGCTTATGCTAATTGTTGCTAAGTAGCAGCTAGGGTTTGCAAACCAATGCTGAGATTTCTGAAGCTGGACTTCCTCTAATGTCCAAAAGACTCAGTATTGTTCTTCTACTGGTGCCAAAGTCTTCTCAAAAGAAGTTTGTCTCTCAATATGTGATGATCAAGATGTTGCTTGTAGTTACAAATTCAGAGAATTATCACCAACTCTGCAGTGTCCTTCAGCTATGTTTTGTATTGTTTTGTTTTGTTTCTAACTGTAAAATAGCAATATAAAATGGACAGCTGCAGACTGCAGACGAAACATCAGACAGAAAAATCACCAACTATCTGGTCAAGAGTACGTGGAGAATAACATACTGTAGCAGGACCATGGAAGATACTCTTTACTCAAAACAAGAAAAGAGTGCAACAGAACAGTGCTCCCACATCTTTAATCACCTGTACGTCAAGTGTATCATGTCATTATTAACCAAGTTTTGAATGGCCTTGCTCCTCCTGCTTCCTCCATGCATCAGAGATTCATTTCACGTTGCACCCGGATCACTGAGGTCCTCCACTGTTTTTATTTTAAATGTTCCTGAGAGCATCGTCTGTTTTTATGCCACCTGAATGGTGTTAGAATGACATCTCTGGATTTACTCAAAGCACTTTGGGCTGCATGTGTGTATGAATAAAGTCGAGCTGAGTTGACGTACGCAACTCCACCAACAAAAATGAAATGCATCACGTCCTGGAAGGAGACAGTTACCGTGAACGTGTACAGAACTGTTGTGATCAGAGCAGTCAAAGAGAGACAAAATAAGACATTTTTATAAAAATGTCAAAAGTTGTTAGTGAAATCCAGAACTGGAACACACAATTTAAGTCTCAGGCTGTAAAACAGATCCTGTGTCTTAGTCTGGTCCTCATATATAGAGGATTTTCCTCTCAAACACACACACACACACACACACACACACAGCGGTCCAAAGGAAAATCCAGAGAGACAGATCAGAGAGTGTGTGAGTTCAGAGAGCTCAGAGAGAAAACTAGAATCCACAGCGATACAACTGTTCCTCTGGGCCTGGAACATAAAGTTCACACACTCGAGGAGAACGTGTCTGAATGTGTTTGGATGAACGGAAGAGAAAGAAAAATCTGTGTGTCGGAGTGTGTGTGTACACCTGCAGGTTACATGCTAATAACATGCATCAGTGAAGCGCACACAGATAAACTAACAAACCCTGTGCAGGCCTGAGTCCATGTACTGTCCCAGATCACACTATATACACCGTATATATCTAATATCTATCTATCAGTGTACATCCATCCCTTCATCTGTCCATCTTTCCATCAGGTAACAACCCCCCCTAAATATGACACACTGGACCTTTAAGTGAACGCATCACTGCTCGTGCCGTGACTGCATCCAGCTGTGATTCAGTCAGTGTTCAGTCTGTTGTTAGTTGGTTCAGCTCAGCATCAAGGTAACCTTTACAAGCACTACAAGGCTAATAGCCCAGCTCAGAATTTCCTAACCTTAACCATGAGATTATTGTTGTAACCTTGATGAAGGTCCCCTCACCTTTACCAAGCTGTCATTTGTCCATGATCCTTTCCTAAATCTAACGCGTACACGATGTGTGTCATTCTAAAGGGAAAGTCCAAATTTGAGACTTTTCTTTGTTTAATTTGGACGACCTGTTCAAAACTGGGCAAACCTGAAGATTCTTGCAGCTGCGTCTGTCCACGCTGGAAGAAAGAACCATCCAGCTGCTTTTCTTGAGGTTGTATGCTTGATTTTTTTCCTATTAACGGGTTATTTGTGGAGTTTTTTCTTATAGGAACTGAGGATCCAATGATAGAGGGCGTGTGCTGCACAGATTGTAAGGCCCTTGGGGCAAACTTGTGTTATTAAGCTTTATAAATGAAACTGACTTGACATACGCTCAGATTGTAACCCACTGAGATGGAGATTAAATACATTAAGTTATATTAAGATTTTAAGATATCTGAGTGGTAGCCAATCATCAGTGCAGATTCACGCCACAGTTATCTGCAGTAATTGCAAAGAACGCGTGGAAAAAAAGCACGTAGGAGGGAAGCAGTGACGTTCCCTCCGTCTGGCTGTGACTGAACAAACCACAGAAAGCTCCATTCATCAGCAGAAATATTAAAATACAGCCCGTTTTTTCCCGATCCATCAGCTGATAATGATCCAATTGAAATGGCAAAGAGGAGATATTCTGACTGAGCAGTTAATTTGGAGCAAAGGGCTGTAAAACAAGATGAACCTTCTTGATCCCTGAGAAGAAACTGGGTCATTACTGCAGCTCTGAGGCTGGGAGCGAGCTGCGAGGTGGTTCACTGTTCAGGAGGCTGAAAACTCTGCTGAGGATGTGCAGACACTGAACACTATTCTATCTATCTATCTATTTCTATATCAAGAAAGTTTTGTGACATCTCCATGCACATCTCTAAGATGATTCTTTCGATCCGATCGCGACCAGTTACCTGTCACATGTTAGATTTAACAATCCTTCTTCTGTTCAGTCTTAATATGTCACCAGTTGATGTCTTTAGCTCCTGTTTGATAAATCTGGGTCTGAAGAGTGAAGCCAAGGTGGACGTGTCTTAAACCTGCCTTCTTTATAATGGCCAGCAGGGGGAAATTCTATTGGTTGCGAAAAGAAGTGTGATTGTATTGAATGTAACTTGAGTTATTAGCTTACTAAACAGTTACCTCATGAGTTTATGGTCTCTCTTTAAGTCTTCTTCCATACAGCATGAGTACATTTAGTTATCTTACGCTTTTATCCGAAGCAACTCATAAAAAAGGGAAAAATCAAGGTACAATGGGCAGCATTAAGTGCTACTCACAAAGAATCAAGGTCCATTTGTAGAGGGGGATAGATTTATCATGTCCAGGTGTTGGTAGTGTTGGAGAGGAGGTCCTCTCTGAAGAGCTGGAGGTCTTCAGGAGGTCTGTGAAGGTAGAGAGGGACGCCCCTGATCTGGTAGGAACTGGTAGGACGTTCCACCAACGGGGAACAACAGACGAGAAAAGTCTGGATCGCCCTGAGCGTACGGGTGGCAGAGCCAGGCGTCGTTCATTGGAGGAGGTAACATATGTCTGTTTGAGGGCGTTCACATAAGCAGGTAGGTGCAGAACCGGAGAATACTTGATGCATGATGTTCATTTTGTAAATGATGGTCCCGTTTAGAGTAAAATCGAAGAGAACAAGGACAAGGTATGCTTGTTACTGACAAGTCATTCTCAGTGAGTCCAGCCTCGTGAAACTCAAATCAAACTGTCAAACTAGGCAGAGCTGATCAAATATGAATCCAGATTCTGTTGCTGCATTGACTACTTCTAATGTTTTAGTTACCGTCGAGCTGTAATATGACGCCACCCACCAGCTCCACGCTGTTGTCCAAATATGGTCACTTCTAGCTCTAAAAAAAAAAAATCATTTAAATGATGTTGCATGTCACGATTACAAAATAACTGACTGATATTTTATGAATTGAGAATTAATTTGGTCAAAGCGGCCATTTACTTCACAATGAATTAATTAGTGTGCAGGCCGCTGTTTGAAATTGAATTTATATTTAATTCAGAGCCGGGACATCAGAATGTGTCAGGTCTGCTTCAGGTTTTGGAGCTGATGTGATGTTGAGCTCGTCGCAGAACCAAAATTAGATTCGAGCCTCGCTGCACATTAGTGTGTGTTGGTATGTGTGCATGCTTTCATTTAGCATCTGTGAATTCATTATCTATACATAGTCACATCCTTCAATCTGTGTGTGTGTGTGTGTGTGTGTGTGTGCCCACCTGCAGGGCACATGCTAATAACGTACATCACTGCAGAACACACATGCTTACTGAGCATGTGCAAACTGCATGCGCTGTCCTACATACAGCACACAAACACGTTGGAGATGTTAAAGCGAGGTGGGGAGGAGGATGAGAGGCACGTGTCAGACTTTTCAAAATTTTAAACATTCCTCCACCCGCCGCCGCCAACCTGCCACCGCTACACCTCTGTTGATTTTAGGTTTAGCAAAAGCAGAGAGACGTTGACTGTAAGCAGAGAAAGAGAAAGAGAGAACTAGTGACAGATCAGATGACAGGGGCAGCTAGCAGGAAATGCTACATCCTTTCACACACACACACACACACACACACACACACACACACACACACACACACACACACTTAAAATGTGATTGACATCTCCCTCAAGGGCTGTAGTGAATTATTCAGCACAGTCTGATGGACCGACAGACAGGAGAGCATATAGAGAGACAGAACATCAGTCAGAGACAGAGACTGAGGGGAGGACAGACAGGTAGTGAGACAGGCAGACAGACAGGCAGACAGACAGGCAGACAGACAGACAGGCAGGCAGAAGGGCTGTTGATCATCAAAACTTTCCTCCAGGCATATTTTTATTCATAATCAATAACTCTATTGAATTTTACATAAACCTATGTGCATTCACAGTCCCGGGATTTTAAATTCTTAAAGAGGCATGTTTTTGAAATTCAGCGTGTTCCTTCACCTGCTGCTCGCCACCACGAGGCAGGAAAAAGTTGCTAAAAGCTAGCAGCACGTCGCGCCAATTACAAAGGCGGGCCAATTAGCTTTTCAGCTAACAGCGCTAGTTAGCCTCAGACACAAACACTCCTTGACAGGAATGAATTCAGGGCACGCGGTTCCGACAGCCAGAACACGGGTTGATTACAGAAAGCGCTCACACAGATGGGGTTCCCTTTTGTCGCATCATATTTTCAGTTTTGAACATTTCTGCAACTTCTCAGGAAACAGGAAGGAAGTTGTGTTGCAGTTTTTCAGACTAATTTGTGCTGAAGTACACAAAGAACAAACTGAGGATCCATTTTGATTTCAAGTACGACTTAATGCAGAAAACTTAATTTTGAGGTGGAAATGATCTTAACTCTGAACAGTCTGTAAGAGTCTGAACAGACACTTATTACAGCCTGCAGAGACAGCCTGCTTTACCTTATGAATAATGTGAATGAGCCATTAAAAGTGTGATGAATTAAAAAAATAGGATACAATGTTCCATAAATAGTGTGTCAAATTTGTAATCATGTCTATTCCTGGATAAATCCTTATCTGAAAGGCAGGGGCCGCCAATTTTTTATGAATCTAATGTAAGCATGCAGTCAGTAAGGGACGATGCGTTTTCCTGTCCAATAAGGTGCAATCCTGTGTAATACTGGACGGGTGGCAATGCTAAGGCCGTTTCCGATTCAGACCAAATTTGGCGCCGTGGCGAAAACATATTTTTCCATTCATTTGAATGGGGGTAGTGCGTCATGGTGGTGGTGGTGGTGCGGGCTGCAGGAGTGGCCAAAAGAGACGCAGCAACTTTCATTTCAATGAATCTTCTGATTGTTTTCTCCATTTAGTGTTTTCTGTTTCTGTTTTGCAGCTATCTTCCTACAAACAATCTTTTACTTTACTTTGTTGGAGTCTCGAAGTGCCAGAATTTTGTTATTCACCTTAATAATTGAAGAAATTCGTAACGGCTACCCTCAAAAAGCTCAAATCCTCACAGGTCACTGTTATTAGTTTGAGGCCATCATTTCTGCCATGACAGATACTGACTGCAGACTAAAAAAAAGTTCTTCGAAAGGGACATTTTGCTTCTTTCTACAAGTCTATCACACCATCCATCTGTCTGTGAGTCTGTGTTTCTGACTGACTTTCATGAATCTCTCATTTATTTCCCCGCAGGCTGTTGGATGCTGCAGGATCATACCTTGAGGGCAAAAAGAAAATGAGAAAAACTTAAAGAAACCTCTCCAGCCCCACCAGAGCGCATGAATTTAGCAAGAAAACCGCGCTAATGAAAGTGAAGACCCGAAGGATGAAAAAAAAAAAGAAGTTAGATTGGAAGGAACAGCTGCTATTCACCTGATCATCAAAGCTCTTCAACTTCTTGTGATCCTGAACAAAAATCCCCAACCAGACAAAGAAGCACTGATCATCTCCAGTTGCTTTTCTTTGAGCAGATCTTTGTTTGGGTCAAAGAACAGAGAAGCGTCTTGGAAATGACTTGAAATTCAAGTTTTTCTGTAGGTAAATCCAGGATGGAACAAAAAAAGAGATGCAATTTCTGTACGCTCAAGACAGGAAATTAGTTTTTCTATTGATGAAATCATGAATCATAAATTACCTTCATTTTGACAACAACAGTCGTGAGAAGGGAGGAAGAAACAAACTTCCCCGTACAGATTTGAACCTCAGACGTTGCAGTTACACGATATACAAGTTTTACTTTTCTGCAAATACAGCAGCATACTTTTGTGACCTGAATATGACATTACAAGACTGCATTTAAACCTTTAAACTAAAAAAAAAAAAAAAACACCAACCTTCCTTAATGCTCCAAAGAGTCTGTTTCTGTCCCGACTTGCTCTTTACTTCACTGGAGGCGGTTCGTGTTTTCTTCATGAAAAACTGAAAACTCCAAATTGTTGCGAAGTCCAAAACAAATACCCCAAAGCAGCTCAACGCCCCCTGGGATTGTTGTTTCAACATTGCACAGACTCTCCTGCTTCTGCCCAGGTGTGTTGCATCTGCAGCTTATTACCAGACAGTCAGTTCCCCCTAATTATGATGTCATCTCTGATCCCCTCCAAACATCAACAAAATAAACCGAGTGTCCTACTTCCACACCACCAATGCTGGCATAGCATATCACTTCTGCAGTAGTAAATGATGCAGCGTGTGCGCAGACAGACGTCAATCAAGCTTCAGTTAAACTTCACAAAGAGAAAATTAAATGTATTTTAAAGATTTGGTGTTTATTTTTAGGTTTTCTGTCATCTCACTGGAGCTCTCCCACCACCATTTGTTTTCGTGTTTTGCAGCTGTGAACGGCACGACGCGCTTCAAGAGATGAAGACGAGGTGCTTCGTTTTGTGGGACCATCGGATCCATCAGCAGCCAATGGGCTGGCTGCATGGCAGATGACATCCTATGTCCTTTCCTAAACACTTTTCCTTGGTTCTGATGGAAAATGTCATGAGGTCATGATAAGACAGAGAGGAGAATTCATCACATATCTGCACTGCTCTGGAATCCAACTGCAGTTTCACTTGAGTACATGAGATGGACTACAAAAATGCATCTTAGATACTTCTGCCTGTGCATTCTTACCGTGTTGTTTCATGCAGGCTATAAAAACGTGGACAACATGAATTTAAATAAGAGAGATCGCCCTCCTGTCCGCTCATATATTCGCATGTTATGACAAAAGAAGGAAAATGTTTGACGGTAACTTGCCTGATGATCTGCGGGCGCTGGACATCCGTCACAGTTAAGGAAGGTACTGACTGTTTCACTAAACGGTGTGCGATATTCATGTTTTATCCATTCAGGAAAACCTAAAACACATCTGGCACTACAGTCTGTCTGTGCTGATAAACCACAGAACTATAAAGTAACATCAGACTTCCCTTTTTATATCATGTCAACACGCTCTCTCTCTCTGCTGGGGGTCTTTAAATGATTTTTTTTAAAGCCTCGTTGTGAAACAATGTGGGACGCCGTTATCCGCTTCCCTTTCGTAAAGGACGGTGAAGCAACTTTCCTTGGCATTTAGAGAATTCGAACAGTTCTAATCATGGATGCCACATGAATACTTCCAGCTTGAACCCCTGTAATGATGGCCATTAAGTGTCCCAGTAACAGTGACAGCGGACCAGTACGAACATTAGCAGCTATCATTAATACACCTGTCAAAACGTCGGCTGTCCATTTAAAAATGAGGCAGATTTTTGTTCTATTTTGAGTTAATTTGGTGACTTTTGCAAAGTGAACAACCTGCAGGCACAAAAAACCTGCTCAGAGTTACTGTGGATAGAATTGTTCGACGGTACAGGAAGGATGGGAATCATAAATGTCTGCCAGCTGTCAATCAAAGATGATAACAGAAATTAACGAGAACTGACACAAACTGGAGCGTCGCTAGAACATTATTGGTTCAAGGCTCGATGAAGGGAGCTGACGCCGAGACAAACCGGGACGGTTAAGAACAAGAATAAATGATAAGGAGGAGCACATGCCTGGAAAACACTTCATCCATGTGACAGAAAGGAGGGAAAAGACGCTCTTTTACACGTCTACGGATCGAAATATATTCTAAAAGATCTGACAGGAGGAACTGCTGACATTTTTTCCTTTTCTGCCAATTGCTCGTTACCCCGGGGAGCCACCATCTAAAGAGACACTGAGTGACAGCCCCCGAAATTAAAATGAAAAGTAAGAGCAATAATCACTGAGAGTCACTTCATTTATGAATGAACAGTGAAGCGACCCCTCCTTAAACACACACACACACACACACACACGATTTGAATGATTCAGCATGCAGGCTGCCAGTTAGCCACTCGTGCTGATGATTAGCTGCAGCAACAGCAAACCCGGCTAACAGTCAGACCACCTGAGCTGAGTGACCATTTGGACCAGATTCAATTACTTCTCTCAGGGATTGATTGATTGATCTGGTCTGGCACGGACAGCGACCAATTGGATTGTCCTAAAAAAACAAACAAAAAAAAAAAACTGCAGCGCTGGCCCGAACGTTGAAGCCGAGGCAGGGCTGAAGCGGATGCTTTGTTGGTTGCGTCCACCTGTCTGTCCATCTGTCCGCGCTGCCGTCTGTCTCTGAAGATATCTCAGAAATCGTTTCAAACAGAAGAAGAGGAACGAGTGAAATGCTTCCTCTATTCATCAAATCTGGTGACAACAAATAAAAACAAAAATGCAGCCAGCATCATTTATCATGTTAGCATGCTAACATTTGCTAAACAGCATTAAACACAGAGATCAGATGAGGATGATGGGAGTGAGAGATCCTTCATGTGGAAACTAAAGGGCACCTTGCCAGCGAGCATCATACCTGGGGGATACAAATCAAGCGGAGGGTCCTCCCCGATGAGATTCTGAATGTCAGACACTTTCTGCTGAAGTTTTATGCACCAGTTTGTTCTTTTTATGTATCAATCTACATCAATCTAAAAGGAAATAAAGAATCGTTTAGAGTACAGTACAGTTGTATCAATTATATCAGGGATGAAAACATCAGATCATAAAATGTTTGGTCTGTCAAAATAACTCCACTATGCGTCCTCTGCCCTTGCATTTAATCATAATTAACTTAAGTACTTAAGGAAGTACTCAAGTTGGAGGTATTCGCGTATGAGTCTCCGTAAGCATGACAACAATGACACTGTGAGTGATGACAACGTGGAACATGGTGTTATACCAGACGGGTGGCAATCCTAAGGCCAGATTCAGACCAAAATCTGGTGCTGTGGCGAAAACGCAGGTTCTGCCATTCATTTAGTGGAGAGGTGGTGCATTTTGGCGGTTGCGGTGTGGAAGGTCAGGTGGCCAAACAGGTGATCAGACCACTCCAACCCCTCCTTTAGGTGGATTCATGGACTAAACTATGACACTCTATGTTGTGTTCTGGCTTTGTTTATTTCACGTACCAGAAGTGGTCGAGAGACACAGATGGTGAATGAGAGCGAGGCAGCAGAAAGTTATTTTCTGATTGTTTCGTAACGGTTACATTCAGCACAAGTAGACGCACGCCCGGCAGCAGTCCCCACCCTCATACACCACCACACAACCCTGTGGTGATTTACCGCAACGCCTAATTTGGTCTGAATGCGCTCTAACGGGTCATAAATGACAGAGTTGGACGTGTCTTTTTGAACCAGCATGCGTCACGTGACACTCTGTCGAATACTCCTTGTGGGGGCTTGAGTTCAACTGAAATGGATTGTTGATGACAAATGCATTATTTCTGAGGAAGAGCAGCTAAAATGCTGAAAAGCAATTCCCACTGAGTGCATTTTAGCCGGATAGCTGCACGATACAGTCAGATGAGTTGACTCAACAATACTTGAGGGTTGCCAGTTTTAGGTACGATAAGGGCGAGCTAAGTAAAAGAAAGAGCTCTGTTCTGTATAAACTAACACAATTCAACTGCAGCAGCACACATTACATCCTCCAAAATGATCATAAAGTTGAATCAGCTCCTCTCTGATCAGCATTTTAACCTTCATGGAGGGAGGATTTATCGCAGGACTGTTGCATTGGCCTGCATTAGTTCTAATCAGCTCCAAATCTTTAAAATAAAACATCAATTAATCCTCCTTATTTATGACGCTCCACAAAAATCAAGGTTACTCATGATGAGCTACAATCACCTCTGAATGCACACTCTCTCCATGCGCTTCGTCCGCTTCAGCTTCTCTTAGACATTTCCTACAGTTCCCAGAATGCCTTTCAACAATCTACAGATAAAAAGATGTGACCTTGCTGCTTTTCAGCTGTGGATTTATAATGTAGATGGAGAGAGCGATATCAACAGCAGAGCGAGAGTCTCCGGTGGAGAAAAAAAGGTGAGTCGACCTTGATTCAAACCTCAACCTGTCTTCATACTGCAATGCATTGTGGGATTTGTCCTGCAGATGCTGTAGTCTCTCTTTGGAGGTGGATTTTTCTGCACGATAACAGCAGAACTTTATGTTTCAGTAAAACTGTAGCCGTTTCTCTATCAGTATTTACATGGATTATCCTTTAATGACAGGGAGATGAAAGACGGGAAAAGATAAAAGTCAGCAAAAACAGGGATTTCTTCTTAATCCGCGATTTGAATTCTAAAAAAAAACAAAAAAAACAAGAACTCAGTGGATGTTTGCTGAAGCCTCCTCACAGAAACTCATTTCATTTCAGTGTAGGTTTAATTTTCCGATCAGATTCTGAACCTGAAAATGAGCTGGAAGACTTTTTACAAATAATTCAATGAAGTCTGCGTTCACTATAAAACAGGATGAATATTAAACACGTTTGAGCCTGCAGGATACTCAGAAAGAAACACGAGGCGTTGCTCCTCTTCTCTGAGTGAATGAGGGTTAAACAGAGATTAAAGATGCATCTGATTCTTCTGACTGTTTACCAGCTTTACTAAATCTAATTCACACTGCGGGGAGAAAACTTTGGAAACAAAGAACTTTGCCTCATAGAGAAATGGCTTTCCCAGTTTGGTGTGGAAGAACTTGACCGGCCTTGCACAGAGATCTGACCTCAACCCCTTCCAACACCTTTGGGATGAACCGAACACTGCCTGATCTGTTAGACCTCACTAATGCTCTTAGTAATAAGAGGATGTAATATACTTTTTTAGGAAACAGAACATTGGTAGATGCCTTCCAAAGACCCGTAGAACTGGTCAAGAAGTGATTCACGTCATGTCTTGTTAGGTTTATACTTGGTTTTGGGTTAGTGAATGATTGCGGTCATTAGGTAGTAGACAGGATAGTCTCTGGCGTCCATCAGACACGTTCTACGTCGCAGCCTCCTCTCTGCGACTTTTTGTGGAACTATAATGTCACCATATGTCAAACTTTGCGACTGACTGACAGGACAATTATTCATGTGACCACATGAGGTCGCCTGTCAGGAAAAATCTTGTGTCCGCAAACTCGAGAGACTGAAAAGAGGTGAAAATCACAACAAGGTATCCAAAACGCAGAGTATCTTGTGTATTAGCTTATTATTTAATACAACCTCTGATCACATGCGATTGTTTGCCAGTGTAAATGCGCTTCTTCCTAAATGCCAGTCAACTTCCTTTCTTTCTTTCGTCTGTTCTTCTTGCTCTCCATCACTGTGTCTTAGCGTCTTCTCCTCACACTGGCTCTGCCCATCTGCTACGATGCAAAATGACTTGAGATATGAGCCGACTAATTCCAGCTCTGAGAATGTAAGTTTTTATACTGCAAGACTGGACTTTGTTGAACAAATCATGTGGTCTCATTACAGAAGCTTCCAAAGTCTGATGTCTGATATATCTCATCCCAGTTTTCCTCAGTTAGGATGTCTTAATTTCAAGTTGAGCTCCACCTCTCGCCACTTTAAATCTTTATTTGGGAAGAAATCTTCCCCCAAAAAAGTTGTGCTTCCTCTCCTCTACCGACACGAACAATGCCTCAACTCATCAAGACTAAAACTGAACAGCTATCTTTTGTCATCCGGCATAGCAAGCTAGTTAGCCGGTGACAAATGAAGTGAGACAGGCATTGTCAAGGATACAGGCAGTAACAGAACATTGTTATACAGACACAGACATGAGAGGAGTTTACACTTGTAGTTATGATTTCTAGTTAAGATACGAGGTCTGAGATAAGAGAGGAACTGCTTCCTGTTTCTAAAACTTGAGATAAGACGAGCAGTCAGGTAATCTTTCTGTTATGAGGCCCCTGTGTGTCTTTTTTTTTTTGCTGTTCACATTGATTAAAAGATTTGAATCACATGAGAGGAGAAAAAAAAAAACTCTTAAAGGAATATTCAGCTGCAGGTGAATCTCCTGAACCATCTGCAGACATGCACTGAATAAATCTCAGCTCATCAAATATAAAAACCAGAGTCCGACTCAAACCCGAAACGCGCTGTCCGACAATCCCGGCAGCAACTATCGCATTAAAACTGACTCCAGCTCTCTGCATCTTATTGTTGTTCATTAATGCAGCTCATTACTGAATCTGCATGTAATTATACCTGTGTGGATTCCCACATGTTCTATTTTTGAATTATTTGACGCAAACTCTTAGGTTTTCTGTTCTTTTCACAGAGGTCAGAGGTCGGCTGTAGCCCCGCAGAGGGTAGTCAAGGGGCTAAAAGACGCTTCAGCTGGGTTGTCGACTCATTTACTCACCCCGCTCTGTGAGAAGTGATTGAAATCCTCTCTCATTACACACAAACAGAGGAGTTTCATCTTGTCAATTCAACCTTTTAAGTGTCCATTTTGTGCTCCAGTGACTTTTAACCTGCCTGCTGAAGGAGGTCGAAACAGCAAGAAGTCAAGTTGCAAATCTTTGTCAGATTCAACCCAAGTCCTGGTTTTTCTTTTCCAACATGGACACGGCAATATAAGAAAGTTTGCTGCTTGCAGCGGCAGCCTGACCTAGACCGGCTCTTGAAAATATCATACTGAATAAGAGATTTTTTTTCATTACTGCGTGACTTTTCCGTCGGCTTCTACGGAGGAGAACACAGATGTTAAACTGTTTTCTGACTACAATGTTACACCTCCGACTTGTCTCTGTCTCGTGGGTGTTTTGACTCTGACTCTTGTTTCAGTCACGGGTCTTACAAGGTCTTTGGTCTAGTCCAAGTCTATCGCTGACGTTCTTTCTTTTGTGTGTTTGTCAGTTTTTGGCTTTCTTCTGTAACATCAGTGGCTGCTGCTCTGCTGTCAGTCAGGTGTCAAGTGCGGGTGATGCTTTTATCATATGGTGCATCTGTGCCTGTAAACATTTCTATTTTGGACTTGTAGTTTAAAAAATGTGTTCTTTCAGATAGCTTGCAATCAGAGCAACTTCAACTATCAATAAAACACCAACTATTTAATCATTTATTCATCGTTTTGAGCCATTTTTCAAGAAAAAATGTGAATATTTTCTGGTTTCTTTTGTCCTCTATGACAGTAAACTGAATTCTACAAAACATTTAAGGACGTCATTTTGGGCTTTGGGAAACAGTGATCAACATTTTATGGCCCAAAGAACTAATCCATCAATTGATAAAATGGTCGACAGATAAATCAATAATGAAAACAGTCATTAGGTGCAGCCCTACTGTACTTGCAACTGTGAAAGAAATACTCAGAACTTACTTAAGTCAAAGTACACAAGTACTATCAGCTAAATGTATCAAGTTAAAAGCAGAAAAACAACCCCGTGACTATCAACTGATATGGTATATTACATGATTAGACCGTTAATGTTGCATCAGTGTGTAAGTCTCGTTTCACGAGGTGGAGTTCAGTTCAGTGGATCCAAACCTCGAGGTCGGGTCCCTGCAGAGTGTTACAAGATAAGTCGAAGAGGCTGTGAGATGATTGAGATTAAAAAGAAGAAGAAGAAAAGTTCTGTGACATAAATTTGTATTAAATTTTTGGACTTTTCTCCATTTGTAGTTTTACCGTTGAACGGTTGATTAAATAGAAAGCTGAGAGGTTTGTGGAACTCGACCAACGCTTTTTCCTATACTTTAATATGAAAAGTAACTAAAGCTGTCAAATAAATGAAGTAAAAACTAGAATATTTCCCTCTTAAATATGTAGAGATGAAGTATAAAGTAGCATAAAATTAGTACAGTACTTGAGTAAATAAAGTCAGTTACTCTCACTCTGAACATTTGGTCCTGGTCTTGACTTGACCCCCATTTGGACTCAGCTCAGTCTTGAAACCACTCAGACTTGACAGCTTCATGTGACGTGTGATTACGGGAAACATTTTTGTACATCAAGTTCTCATTTTTGTCGTTTTATTGCTTATTACAGACACTTTCCTGTCACCGTGGTTTCACCTCACATCCATGATGAACTGACAAGCTAACGATGTGTGAATCAAGTACCAAGATGTTAATTGCACTTCAGAAAGTATAGATTAATTTGTAGAGATTACTTGAGGCGTCGTGAAACTTTCTGATTCAACTCAACACGTTGTCTCGCATCGAGTGAACGTGGCTCCGGAGGGATTTTAATTAAATCAAACCACATATCTCTCGTATCATATAAAGTGAATACGCGCGGCTCAAAGCACAGGAGAGGACGTCGGAGGGTGGAATGCTTCTTTTAAAAGATTTTTGCCTGATTTCATTCAAGAGTGTGGAGGAGAAAAAAAAAAGATTCAGTTTGGAGATTCACTAACATGACAAGCAGCCAGAGGAGAGGAGCAGCGGGATCTGAACCACAGAGCTTTGATTATATTCCTGTCAACATGTCAGGACCGTGACAGGCAGAGGAACCAGGGACACAAACTGTATGTTAGAGCTCAGGCGACCATATGCAACCATCCAAATTCTGTCACAGTCAGGACAAGAAGGGCAGATGGGCAAAAAGGCTCATGGGAGAGTTATTCATATTTCTACTGTCACTGTTGTAAGTGTGTGAAAGTGAACGCTGCACATTCAGCTTCGTGGAAACTGAATCTCACTTTTTTTTTTTTTTTTTTGGTCGACTTCTGCACATTTCTGCCAACCAGTGCACGAGAAGGAAAGGTAATATTGCATGCACGCACACGCACACACATGCAAATGGACGGGCATGCATGCACGCACACGCAGCGAGCACGCGCGCGCACACGCACACACACACACACACACACACACACCTCCAGTATTGGGAATGCAATGCTCACATGTGCACCCCGCACATATTAAAAACACACCAGCAGGTATGCACGCACGCGCTCACGCAAGCACGCACACACGCACGCACGCACAACCCTCTTGTTCCCAACAAGGCACCCCATCGGGTCCTACCTCCAGACTTGCCCCAGCTGCAGGACATGGAGCACGGTTTGAAAGACCCACATGCAGACGGTGCAGCACCTCCGGGGGGCCCCGACTCTCCCTGCCGTCGCAGGCGGGGCAGAGGACGTGTAAACCGGGGTAGCATTCGCGGCGTTCCCCGTCACCGCGCACCCACCGCGCTGGTCGCTGTCCTTGGTGCTTAAAGTGTCGCCCGCCGTGGCTGCTCCGACTGCCGCGCCTGCCGCCGCCGCCGCCGCTCCGGTCCCGCTGCCGCTCGCTGTTCCGTCCCCGCTGCTCAGATCCGAGTAGTCGTACACGAACCACCTGAAACTCAATACCTGGACGACAGCGGAGGGCACCACGACGAAGACGAGCGTCAAGCCGAACCACCAGTAGTCACCTCTCAGGTAGTAGTCGGCGGCCAGCCACAGGTCGGTCGCGCCGTCGGAGAAAAAGACGAGCAGGGCGCAGAGCACCCAGCAGCAGTCCAGCATGGTGTAGGGTTTCCCGCCGGCGGCGCTGCAGCGGGGCCGGGCGACGGGGTTCCCCGGCTCCGAGAGGCTCCTGGGCGTGTTGTCATCTTCCACAGACACCGCTGCTCCATCCGACTTAGCGGCCATGTTGGTTAGGATAGGAGAGAAAGACAGAAAAGAGGTGGGGATACAGGAGAGAGAGAGAGAGAGAGGGAGAGAGAGGGGGAGCGAGTGAAGGGAGGGGGCTGGCGGTGTGCAGGAGAGAGAGAGTGAGAGAGATTACATCATAACTAGCCTCACCATCAGCCAATTAATTGTGAGGCATCATTACTAACAGCGCGTTTAACACCAGGACACCAGCGCGATGTTTTCAGGACATCTCAGCGTGCAGAGACACAATCCTGCAAACAATTACGACCTGCAGGCTCCTTTTTTTTTTTTTTTATTATTCCTATCATTAAATCTATCCCAGTCACATTACAGCGTCTCTGCAGCAGCAGCAGCTCTCTGCTGCACACACAGGACTGTTGTTAAACTCATATTAAGGTGCTTTCATTCTACGTTTTGCATCCTGTCGACTATTTTCTGCACAAGAAATCCCCCCCAAATCCAGACAGTGTGTTAAAAAAATGTGCTGTGCATTGACTCCAAATCACGACAATGAATTCAAAAAGTAGCTCACAATCACATTTTTTCTTCTCGGGTTTGCTGAGGCTGACAGATGTATAAATTCATATAAGGCTGCTGTCTCACCGGAGCAGAAAGGTTAAAGGGTTTCTTTTTGTTTTATCATCTGGGTTCTCGTCTCTCTGCATACCGTCGGCGTACTTGTAGATATCGAGGGTTTATTTCTGTCTTCAGAGGACGAAGAAGCCGTCGTCTGCACGTTGAGATGATCTGTTACAGTAGAAACAATGAACTTTGATTAAAGCTGCATCACCTCATGGAGGAAAAGTCTCAGATAAACCCTCAGAACTTCATGTCACCAGGTCAATAACATTTGTATTCCTGATTTTATAGTCGTGACGTGAATAACAAGGTGGAAATTAGCTACAGAGACCAAAACTGTTTTTTGTACCAGGCTGTAAACATGTTCATTTCTGCTGTTGGACATTTGAACATGGGGACTTATGGAGACGGAGGATATTGTGGCGTCTTAACCCCTGAAACCCTAAAATTAATTCAAAAATGGGACACTAATATATAAAGATGATTTGTTTTAATGACGCTTAATAATTGGGTAAAACAGTAAAGCTCTATAGTATATAATATTTGTTGGGAACTATTTTCAGTGGTGGATGAATCCACATCTGGTGCTATAGTGAGTCAAAATAAACCATATTTTTAATAGTTTTTGGACGACAACGGAGCTCTGCGATAGACAGAATAAGACACATCTTTGGACACCGTACCTGTTATTTGGATCGGTTCATCATTTCATGGGAAAAGAAGATCACCAGACTCATCCTTCAAGAGCTTATCAGCATCACTTGTTAAAGGAAGGAAATTTATTTCTCAATAAGTTGTCCTCCTCCTCAGCTGGTCCCGGACCAGCAGCTCTCTAACCCGTCAGGCTGCCTCTGTTTAAGTATCTGGGTCTTTAAAGTGTATTTGTCGGATTGTAACGAGGCAGTGGTGCATAAAGCTGACAAGACACGGAGCAACTGGTCTGTTTACTGCAGTGACTGTACTAATTGAAAAGATCCCATAAACTCCGAGCAAGAATAGGCAATAAAACTATTTGCTTGAATTACGGCTGTGTGCTTCACTGCCCTCAATAAACTAATCAGCCACCGTGTTTCCACATCGGGGAGGCCAAGCAGGGCTTATCTGAGCCGGGGTCAATCCAGAATGTCTGCAGAACAAGATAGAAAGCCCAGTTTGTTAATCTGAAGCTATCGCTGCTCTCACAAACCACCTCAGCATTGTTGGGTTTTTTTCAGGTCCAGGTCCTGTTTGGCCCAAATGTGGAGAATAACACGACTTGGCAAATGAGTGGAGGCCGCATGGAGGTTCCTGATAGGCCCCGAAACGACGACAAGAGGCCATACTATCGAAATGGACTCGATTTGGGAGCCCAGACAGAATTCAGGATTAAACCTATAGCCTCAGTTTCTTGTACTTATTGGACAGCACCTCCTAATAAAATCTAAACAGCCAGATATTTCGAACATTTAAGTGGTCTAAAAATACACAGATTTATCTGATTTTTTTTTTTTTGATAAATGACGCCCATTATGAGTTTCAGACTAAAGGGAGCTAATTAGAGATCCCAGATCATCACAGCTCCGACTCTGACACACTTTAGAAAAACAGAGTTGGGTTTTTTTGTTGTTTTTTTTTGCACTGAAGAGAAAATCTGTCACATTCTCTCCACAATTATAAAACTATAAAACTGCTGCATGCAAAACTTTTCCACAAAGCTCAATAAAAACCCTGAAATCAAAAATATACAAGTTTGTGGTTGTGTGGAAAGTTCTTACATCACTCGTGGATAGATAAAGCCTTGTGCCTGACGGGGTGAGAGCCTCCGTGTACATTTATTTCTAGACTACAAGACTAAAAGCATCAGCACAGTTTACCTTTGTGTTATGAAGGAGAACAATACAAAACATTTGAATAAAATACTCTTCTGCCATGAGAAAGATAGATATTGTACTGAACTTGACCATTTTGACTCGTTTTACAGCTACTTTAGGCAGGAAACATTTCCAAAATGTAGAATAACCAGATCTAATTGATGAATAAGCAATCATTAAAGCAGCTATGCTGAGTAGAGTTACTCAGCAGACTTCCTACCCTCGAGTATTGGCCCAATTCAAGCACAACTTAAATTTTTATTTTGCATCTTTTTTCTGAAAAGCTGGAACACGTTTGCGAGGTTTTCTGTCCATATTCCAAGATTCGTCTGCGTCTGTTCTGAACAATTTGAGCATCTCAGGCTGAGTTATAACACTGCTGCCAAAGTCACAAGGGAGCTGTAACTGCTGAATGGTAACTGAATCTTTCAAACTTGTTATTTCATCATGTACCATGAATTTCTTCAAGGTTTTTTTCTTTAAGGTCATTTTTGATTTTAGTATGTAGCTATATTAATTTGCATCAAAACCTTTTAAAGCAACATTGTGTAGATATTGCAACAACACAAGACATATCAGCCAGCTAATATTACTGACTAGTCCAACAGCTCTGCATGTTTCTCGTGGGTGATCGAACCTGGAGCAAGAACAGGCGTACAGCTGCTGGATAAGATGCAGCTTGCTTGTGAATCCCACTCTTAGCGCTGGTAAAAAAATTAAGCATATTTTAAAGGTAATCAAGTGACTCATTTAAGGTTGTTACGTGCTTTGTTTATGCACCTCAACCGTTGATGAGTTTGATACCAAAAGTATCAGCTTCATGAATGAAACTGTGATTGTAAAGCTGTCTGCGTTGCAGAGCAGACGTTTGTGACTTGGAGGATTAAGTTGATTTTATGATCACGTATAGTTATGGAATTAGCATAAAAGTAATTTCATCTTGATCCTTGACTTTAACACATGTCAGGGAGTCCTCTTCAATAATGCAGTCTGATGCTTCAGAGGAGATCTCAGAGCCAGAAGAGGAGACTAAGACATGATTGAGATTCGGGAGAGAAACTTTTCTGGTACTCGATGGCGAGCCCGGTCCACAGGATACAGAGCCTGTTGCCCGTGGTAACATGGCTATGAAGGACACTCAGGTATTCCAGACCTGAAGCTGGAGTGAACTGTGTCTCTAGCAAGAACTTTAAAAAGCACCCAGGTCTTTATTATTTTTTCATGTGAGCACTGTTTACATTGTATTTCAGGTTTGGGCTCCTGTTGTTCCTCAGTTCTTCTGAATGTGGTCCAACCCTTGCAGAGCATGCTGGTTACATGTGCAAACATCAAAACTGTGCTAAAATGCATCACCGCTCACCAGTCAGACCTGTTGTGTTTGAGATGACGTGTCCGAACTCCAAAGTATAGCGCCCTCATCAGACCGGGGAGTGTAACCTCACTGCGTGGCAGACAAAATGTCCTCCTGGGAGTCACAGTTGTCTTTCTTCCGCTTCACCTGAACTCACATTCTGCCGTCGGATCGCTCACAAGCTGCACATTCCCTGACAAATGAGGGTCATTATGAGTTTGAGAGCGCTGGGAGCTAATTAGAGGTCTCAGATCAGTGCTGCTGCTGCCGTGATACACTTTGGTGAATACACACAGACTCCCAGCTTCAGAGGGACTTTTAAAACATCTGCACCAGCCCACCACTGTTTTTTTTTAAATAATGATTTTTTATGTCCTGAATTGCCCGGTAACTTTCAGTGGAGAGTGACAGAAGAGATGGGAGAGTCGCATAATGAACCAACAAGTTGTGCATCCATGATGGAGTCTGCTAAGCTCCCAGGATACGTGGAGCAGCCAGAAAAATCTATTCTCATTGTAAAAGATATTATTTTTTTTCCAAATAAAGCAAATTACTGAGTGTAAAATTTCAAATAAATACACCAAATTAGATTTATTGAGCGCACGCTAACAGTACGTGAGGAATGATACAGAAACAAAACACCGAGAGCATGTTCAGCTCACTGTTTTCTGGCCTTCATGTTAAGGAAACTAACTGAAAAGCACATAAACACACATGACACCCAGAACACAGAGAATGCAGCAGAAGTTGAGAAGGAAGCTCTGAAGAAAGAAACCTTAAAACAAAAAAAAGAAATATTGATGAAAAAGAAAATCGTGAAAAAAAAAATGTTTGAGGAATGGAAATCTTCCAACAAACACAGCTTCAAAGAAACGGGGGGAGGGGGGGAATTCAGACGGAAAGTCGACGGAAACGGTGAACTAACTACAACGAAAGGATGAATGCAAGACTGACAGAAAACCTGGAGGAAGACCAGCTTTAAAGAAAGAAAGGGGGATGTAACCCCACCTCCCCCCCAAAAATAAACTTAAAAGAAAGCATGAATAAAAGATGAAAAGTTAAAAACAAACGTCAAAATAATGAAATCAAAGAAAAAACTATGAAAAAGTCTGACAAAAAAAAAAAAAACCCTCACATATTCATTTAGCACACATGCTGATTTGCCAACAGTGGTCAGATAAGCAGAACGAAGAGCTCGGAGCTTTCACTTTCAACATCAGTCAGAGGATTAGGGAGGAAACAGAAACTCCCTCAGAGTCATTAAAGCAAAAGCGAGTCCATAAAACTCACTTCTTTAAAGTGATTTATTACATGGAGAATTACATGGAGCCTGCTGAGCATTCACTGATCCGTGAGACCCTTCACTATCCCAGGATGTCAGCTTTCTCACAAAAATCGCTTCATTTGGTATCTCGATGGTTGGAAATTCCATCATCAGTTCGCCTGCGGGGTCTGTGGGATCCATTTCAAATCATGTCTCGACAGAGAGAGATCTCGATAGTTTGAGGGCACGTGCAGATTTCTTGACATTCACACTGAAGTTACCTCGTGTCCATTCTGGCTCTATGGTTCATGGTTTTGTTTTGGGGGTTCTTGCTTTTGCAGGGAGATAAATCGTGACCTTACCACCTCTTTTCAACAAAAATACTCTCTTATCTTGAAGATGCCAAAAAGAGAGGCTGGATTTCTGAATTACATTTTGATTATTTCATAGTGCAAGCACCCTCTATAGGTACGTAAAGCACTCACCAACAATCCAGACCGTCACCGCTTGTGGTCTCCTCCTATTGTCAAACTTTTAAGGACTCTTTTGTCCAGACTCTGCCAGCCTTGATTCCACTGAGAAGTTTTCATATCTTACCTCTGGGTCAGGCTGCAGAATATTTTACGTCTGTTACCATGGTCACTGCGATCAGATCAGGCCATTAAAAAGTCATAAATTCTCGCCGTGTAGTGGCTGCACGTTGCTCCCTGACCAATCATCACTTGCCATCTTTCACGATGTGTGATGTCACCAGGATCATGTCTGTCTTTCAAACATACCAGACACCCTTCATCTGCCAGACCAGGCTATAACTGAGCTGATACTTTGACCTCCTCGTTTATGATTTGTCCGCTGATGTCCTTCAGCCTAATCGTGACATCTCAAGCTCTTATACTAACACACCACATGAAGTTTGTTTGGAGACCACAACGATATGTCTAACTGTCCAAACCAACTTATCATTAATTTAACCAGATCTGTGGTAAAATACAATTACTTTTAAAATGATATCTATTTACAGGTTTCAGGTACAAGCAACTGTATCAGTAACAAATATTTGTGTACGATTAGAAAATTATACATTTTCAGATGTTTTGTATTCACAACAGAAGTCCTGATGAACTAGCAGACTTTGTTATTATGTCAAACTATGTGTGACGGAGCAGCTCCGTCACTGACTGACAGCACACACACACACACAGACTACACATCTATCCCCCGTCCCCTTCTGTCCCGTGGTAAATGGTCATGACAACACACACACACACCCCTCTTCTTCCCCTCACTGTACAACAGTCAGGTATTCATACACTCAAACAGGTGAGAAACACTTACCAGGTGTGTGGAAATGCGCCCGCCACAACGTACCTGTCCGCTTCCGGCGGAGAAACAGGTCGTAATAGTCATGTGACGCGGAATAATATGTTTTTATTAAAACATCAGTTTGTCCGAGTACAATGCAGGTCTATCGCATCATTTTTGTATAATGTTGGCGATGGTCACATGTGGAGAAAATGGCCGGTATCATGATGTTTTTGTTATTATTATTATTTTTTAGAAATGTATCAGGCCTATAGTGGGAGGGGCTCTGACTGTAAAAAGGCTGGCTGGGCCCTGATGAGGGAGTTAGGAGGAGGTTTTAGAGAGGAGGTAACAGCCATTGTGCATCCTGCAGCCTTGTAAAGTGGAGCTGCTGAAGAACTCATTTCTCTTTCTCTTCTTTTCTCTTTTGAAAGTGTATGTAGAGCATTTTGTTTCATAACAGACGTCGTCCGTGGTGCCACCTTGTTGCCTGCTGGAATGACAGTGACAAAAACGACTGGTTCCTGGTTACAAGTTTTCATCCTGTCCTCCCTAAAAATGGGTTTTCCTATCAGTCAATTTTTTTTTCCGATTGAGAGGGATGTGCCATTCCACCGAGGACTTCGTGGAGAAGGCAGTGGATATGAAAAATAGATTTGCACAGCGGGGTTCCCATCACTGTGGATAAATCAAGCATATGAGTTGACCTTTAAAAAGACGTGCACCGATTCACTAAAAAAAGAAATTCTCACTTACGTGTATCACTCAGCGCTCTGCTCAAATAAGATCTATCGTTAGAGAAACGCCGCTATATCATAGAGTCTGAACATTTTTCGGCGAATAAAAAGGAGAAAACATGACACACGAGGGATCAGTTGGTCTGTGCAAACTGTCCAGTCAACTAACACAGACATTCTTGCACTCTCTTCCTAAGGGCGACTACCGCTGTGGCAGTTACACACAGTTTAACACCATGAAAACTAATAGATTCTCCACACTGGTTAAACTTCTCCCATCAGCAGCATCATCACTTGTGCATCCACACATATATGATCTATATGATGTTCTGTCCCTCAGGGCTGTCCCTCAGGATTGTCCCATAGCTGTCGTCATTACGTTTCTGTGTAAAGGTCACCCACCATGACAAACCACTCAAACAACTCAAGGCTCCTATGGGACTGAATGATCAATTACTTCACTCCCGTATTGACTATTTACTACACTACATATAAAAATGAAATGAAATTCATCATTGGAGGACTTTTTCTATATGCTATGTTATATTAACCCACGAACTCAAGCTGCTAAATGTGTATTTTCTGACTGCAGTTACCTCTCGGAGCCCGGAGGACAGGGACCTACTTCATTAAACTGAAGCAGTCTTAATAAGGCCGAAGTAAACATTGATGTAGTGTTTGCCCAGTGGAATTTTGTTGTATTTATTATAAAGGCCTCTATTTATTTATTGATGCTGTTTTTTTTTCACCTGCCATGTAAATGTATCTGTACAGGTTCATATATGAATGTAGCCTGCAATATTTGGGTATGTATCATCTCGAGAACGTCATTTAGATTTTTGAATCTTACAGTGTCTGGATGTTATTTGAGTCAGAAAAATGTCTGGTTGCAGCCGCCTCCTGGTTCAAGACATCTTCTTCTTGTCACGGAGCATTCGCCCGATAAAGGATTGACACTGATAATCCAAATTCTCAGATGTTTACACCTTCATGCTGCTGTTATGTCCAAGCCAGATTTGGTTTCCTCCGGAGACACCTCCATTCTTGTTCTGTATTTGCAAACCTCAGCTGTGGTATTCCCTCCAAAAACTATGTGGCAAAAACATTTAGTGATTGATATAAACGTCATTTTTTAGAAGGCCCTATAAGCCGATATAGATAATGGATGATGAATCCAGTCGTTCGGTTTTATTAGATAGATCTTTAAAGCTTTACCTCGACTCATAAAGCATCATACGTCTTCAATTACTGCAGAATTCTTTCATAAAGAATTGTTTTTCATTGCACAACCATCAGCAGCCACCAGTTTTGGAGTCATGTGGGGGTTCCAGCTGACAGAATAGAGGGAATAGAGGATAAACTGCTGAGTGGAGAGCTGCCCATTAGCTCGGCCCCATCAGCTAGCTTAGCTCTTTACTGCCCCTTTCACCCTCATAAATCCATCCACCATCCAGACTTTTCTGCCTCCTCATCAAAGCGGAGCATCCAGCCTGAGCAGGCTGAAGCTTTTGGCTCCATGTCTCACTTTTCTTATAGCTTTTATATTATTAACTTGCGTCTAACAAACAAACACAAGAAGTAAGCTTTCTTTTTTAAAAACAACAAAATTCTGTCTGCATTTCTCTCATCACTTTCTGCAAACTACCAGTAAAGAAAGAAATAAAGTCAAACTCGGTTACCTATTTGCCAAAAGTCTTTCTGAACTATATTTCAAAGAAAAGTTCTTTTAAGGTTTCTCACAGAATACAAAGCAGCGCTGGGCCCAACTGAGAAAAGTGTTGAGTATTTACCTCTGCAGCTTTCATGTCCAAATGTCGACTAAAATGTGTACCACAGCCTGATGGAAGGTAACGTTATAAAGCGTACGTACTGTTAGGTTGGTTTTGTTATTTACACGCAGGAAATGAAGAGTCTAATACTCTAATATTTTCCAGAGGGAGACCTCCTGCATACTGGGCCCCACTGTGTAAAGTATGGCCCCTTTGTGGCCCCTGATTCAGTAAAATCCTAGATCTGCCCCTGTCCACAGTGAACATGTAACACTTAGAGAAGTAGTCAAGGCGAAGTAGCTGATCCGCGGAGTGAATGTGAAAAAATTGCAGCTTTTCAGAGGATTTCTATTTTTTTTTTAATATTTATTTGCTGAGAGATGTCTACAAATCTTGTCATTTGTTTCTTTGCGGCACAATAATTGTTTGGGGAGTATCAAATCAAATCCCCAAAAAAAACCAACTAAAGTGATCTGAAAAAGATTGCTCTGATGTGCAAAGGATAAAATTACACGTCAGCAAGAAGAAAATAAAACATAAAAACTCTTTGGAGTGCACACACACACTCATCGACACATGAACAAACCTTTAGATAACAGCCAGAGGTGTGTGTAAATACAGTATATACATGGATGAATATATACTGCATTATAATAGACTCCAGGCTGACCTGCATATTTTTCAGATTTGCACTGGACAACAAATCATTTGAAGTAGTTAGAATAATAAACACTGCAGTACTTGACTTCACTGTCACAGAGGCAATACTGTTAATATTTAACACAGTTATAAATATGATTTCTCACAGCAGAGGGCCGTAGGTGGATTAAACAACACAGGAAACAGCAGCGTGTGAAGGCATAGATAAATATTATTATTCCAATTATAGTTATCCATCCCTTCATCCATTTTCTGTAACTGCTTATCCTTATCAGGTCGTCGGGGGCTGGAGCCTATCGTAGATGGTGGGGTACGCCCTGGAAGCCTCACCAGTTATCATTATTAGATTTATAGCTATATTATAGCTTTCATTATTAATATGAGCATCTTTGACTCTCTCCCTCAGATGGCTGTCCACGTTGAGCCTGGTTCTGCTCGAGGTTTCTGTCCATTAAAGAAAGTTTTTCCTTGCCACTGTCACCAAGTGCTTGATCATGGTGGGAACTGTTGGGTCTCTATAAATAAATTATATTATAGTATTATGAATAGCATTGTCTAGACTTGCTCTATATGAAAAGTGTTCAGTCACTTCGTCATCGTGGTAGCAATAATAAAACATACAGTTAGCGTCATGAAAAGATTGAAATTTAGGAAACAAAACTACTTTTTTGGGTTATTTATGTACATTATGTAAGTACAGTTAAATTATGTACACAACCTAAAATAAGTCACCGATGACTTTTGGTTTCACGTGCGACACAAACAGCAGTCTCCTGAGTTAGAGTCCTGTTCGTTTGACCCATCCATTCACCCAAACCTCCTCCATATGCAGACAATCTTGTTCTTTATACGCCTGACATTTTCTTCTCTGACAACTCAGTAGTTGACTGGATGCGAAAAAGCAAAAAAAAAACACAGAAATTCATACGCCATTTGATGATCCCAGGCTGGGACTAACTTGCTTAGCCTGCTGTCATGATGAGCGCCACAAAATGGGTGGGTGGATGATTTTGTTCCAGACAGCAGAGGTTTACACCCATCTGAAATTGAAGCTAAGCTAGTGATAAATGTGGTATCTTCTTATGGATCCTGCAGGTTGACTTAAGGTCTCACAATAACTGTATTTGTTGCCAGTGTTAGTTATCTAACTGTTTGTTGGATCAAGAAGTGGCAGAAATCTCATGAAATAATAACGATTTCTGTTTTTCTTCTCTGTACACATCAGATGAAATGAAAGAAAGCAGCAGTTTGTGTCGCCACAAAGTTATTTTTCATTAAACCGGCTCGGAGTCTGCAGCAGGGACAGCTCTGTCCAGTTTCTGCTCTTTTCTTTTTGTTGTTTTGAAGTGACAGCTGCAGTCTTTCACTGCTCATTATGGTCGGCTGGAGATGAGAGAAGAACAGAAAGTCCAGTTACTCTGTGTTAATGTTAATGTTTGGGTTAGGCAGGCTGAATGTATACAGCACAGCAGTGTCCTCACAAGTGAGCATTGCTGCACACAGAAGCCTCTGAATGCTTGTGTGATTGTGTGTTTGCTCATGTCTTTGTGAGGACGGAGGTTTAAGTTTTAGTGTGTTTCGAATAGTCAAAAAAAATCAGCTCCTAAGTCCTTTCCTAACCACTTTTCCTTGACCTCGATAGAAAACGTCACGAGGTCAAGGAAAGGTGTGAAGGAGAATTCATGAGGAGTTAGGAGAAGACGACCGCGGTGTTCAGAGAATCCGACTGCACTTACGAATGTGCGAATGTTATTGACGTGACCTGTGGTAAAACTACAAAGTCCAGAAGATGGACTACAAAACGTGCATCTGAGATACTTCCTGGATACTCCCGTGCGCTCTTAGCATGTAGTTTAATGCAGGAAACATAAACGTCTCTCTGCTGCAGGCTGCATCACACTGTTTAAATACATTCATGTTTTCTGGTTGTGAATGACTGAACGCTGCGCCGATTTTTTTGTGGCTGTGGCATTACCTTTGGTGTATCCTATGCTAAAGGAGATAATAAAGGAAGCATTGAGGCTCCTTTCCTTAACAGTTAGAGGATTCGAACAGCTCTTATCATGGCGGACATGTTAATACTTCCGGGTTATTTCACTCAGTTAGGAAGGTTCCTAAGCAAATTTGACTAATCGACCGCAGAGTTGGTTTGAGGATGAAGGGCTACAACTAATGATGTTTGACAAGCATATCCAAATGTTTATGTTCACATAAACACACATATCATCTATCATCTTCTATCATGGACATTTGAGAAGCTGGAGTCAAGTAATGTTTGGCATTTTCTTGTTTTTAAAATTAAAATAGTTGATGATTAATTTGCTATCAGTTAATCGGCAAGTATTGATCAATCTGGTTTATTTTTTTTGATTGATCAAATCATTTTTTACTCAGTCAAAGATCCGTAACAGAGACGAAGGTAACAAATTAAAGGTGCTTAGAAAGACAGTTTCTCAATCAACAGTCTAAAATTCACAGACTTTCAATTTACAGAGAAAACCAGATAAATATTTTGTTTGTGGAAAATGTCTTAAATAATGAATCAATAATCCCAATTTTTGCTTTTTTTTCTCTGCTGATTAATCAATTATGGATTAATGATTTCAACACAACCATGTTGCATTCATGCGGATTCAGGTTGACAACACAGACAAACCGTATGATGATACATTGCGAATTAATAAAACATTTCATATCGATTATTTTATGCAATTAATATTTCATTATTATTCAGATTGTCCATGTTTTCTCCTCGTGTGAGGGAGTTATGCAACATCCGGTTGTAAGTTCAGTCATGCCGACCCTGTTTACTACCATCTGCCTGAATCCATGTGAATGTAGCATTAGGTTTAAGTTACTGTCGAGTGTAAGGTGGCTATAGGGCTCGAGAGAGTCCCCACAAGTACAGAGGTCCAAGTGTGTGTGTGTGTGTGTGTGTGCATGGTTCGTCTAAGGAGTGAGAGTTCGTGCAGCATGGCAGCTGCCATGTTCACTTTCTGTTGTTTAGTCACATGCTGCCCCCCCCCTTCTTCACAATCACCCAGAGAGAAAAGAGAGAGAGAGAAACATTCAAATACAATCAGCCTACTGTACAAACTATACACATACTGTCTGCACACACACACACACACACATTTCCCAGCTGACTGGCCCTCGATAGCTCACTGTCTCAACAACTGATTCACAAAGACAATGAACACAGAGCGAGGAAGAGAGACACGCGAGGACAGAGGAGAGAGAGAGAGAGACGGGTCATTTTGAGGGATCATTTTAATCCCATTATAACGTTTATATTAAGAAGAGTAATTACTCAGCCCTTCATTAGGACTTTGTTCTTCCCGAGACTCGCCGGAGTGCTGAGAGGCCTAAAGAGCAGCCGTCCACACCAACACAGACAAAACACCGGCTGTGTTTACACGCTCAGTGTGTGTAATTATTGATGTCTGAGTCTGGGTTTTTGCATTTTGTAGCAGGCACGCGGCGGAATTAATGCCAATAATTTACATCGTGAAGGGAAAGAAGCAAGAGAGAGGTCGAACCGCATCTATAGATCGAAAACTAAATATGTAAATGTTAAAAATACACACGCCTGCTCAGCCCTGCACTGTGACTGACTGCAGGCTCAGAGAAGAGCTGCTAAAGCTGCTAAAGATGAGATGGGCATATTGTGGCAGACAGCTGCAACTCCTCGTGGCTGCGTTTTTTTTTTCCCCAACACTTATGAATGAATTTGGACTCTACGATTGCTGTTGGAAGTGTTAAGACGATAACGTGAGTCAGAGTCTGCGAACAAGACATTGTGTAAATCAAATCAAGCACAGTTATGAAACTGCGTGGCCTAATTCTCGCTTCAAGAAAGTGATTTTTGGTGAGTAGTTTTGATGGTTTTTAAACTAGTTTGGGAATAAGAGGTACATTTTGCATTCAGGTCTGTCTGAACTATAATTTACTGCCCTCTTCTTCTCTTCCTCTCCATCTGTACACATTCATGTCCCATTAACTTCCTCCCCAGAGTTCTTCTGCTTTCTTGTCTCGCAGGTTCTCATGGATCGTGGCTACGCTGAGATCAGGGATTGTGCTTGCATCTGCTGCTGCGGTCCTGTTTGACCTCCACTATACCTTCCACTGTTATTATTATTATCATTATTAGTACTATTAGTCATATCTCCATTGAAATTTATAGTTATAGTCTTCATTATTCTGGCCCTTTCTGCTGGAGGCTTCTACCTCATGAATGGAAGTTTTCCCTTGCCACTGTTGCCAAGCGCCTGCTCACGCTGGGATTTGTTGAGTCCTTGTAAATATTATTATACACACACATATATATATATATATATAAAAGTGTCACGAGATAACATCTGCTATAATTTGGCGTCATGATAATAAAATTGAGTTGAATTGAATTTACTGATCTATAACGACAAAGCTGCTCATATATGCCTGTTGAGCCTTGCCAGACATTCACAGACGCAAATGTGATGAGTCATGCTGCAATTTTGGTAAATCTTCAAGTAAAACGCAGAAGTAAGAAGCTTAGAGGAAAGTGGGAAAGTAGAATTTCTTCTCGGCATGAGAGGAAATTAGAGTGGGTGGAGGCAGAGGGAGATGTAGAGATGTAGAAGTGAAGGGTTTAATTCAGCAGGGAGAAGGTAACACAAGGTACTTCTTAAAGACAAGAGCGACTTAGTCTGCTCATAATGTTAAATCTAAAAGAAAAGCTGATCGAGCATGGAGACTTTTTTTTTTTTTATTCCAGCAACATGTTTTATATTCTGACACTAACACATTCATAGCTGGAAGCCTCCCAGAACAGCGCTCAATGATTGTTTGATATCGTCCCTGTCTTGCCAAAATATCTGCGGGTACCTTTTTGTGTGTAGATATACAACAATATTAGATGAAAAAGGAAGAAACACATTGATTTTTGAGTTCATAAAAAGCCGTATAAAAAAGGAAATCTGGGGCAAAAACATTACATACATCAGCGATGGTGGAAATACCTCTGAAAATTATACCTTCCAACCACTTTATAAACAGAAACTGGCAGTTTTTTCTTGAATGCCCTGCCAAATCATGTAATGTGACAACCGACAACTCAAACACACAAAGAATAATTATCCAGGTCTTCACCATCCCTCTCTTCTATGGAGCTTTTTAGTCTTTTTTTAGCTTTTAGTTTTGGTTTCACGCAAAGTTAGTGACTATAGCTGCTGAAGAAAGTGAAACATCTAGCAGATTGTGATCATCGGCTGGAACTTTTTGCCACTCTAGAAACTTTATAAGGTTAAATGTCAGATACATGTTGAGTTATCAGTTACTTCTGCTGCACCTAAGTGGCAAAAACAATCATTTAATCCAATTTCAAACCAAGCACTTGGAAATTGTTAGGATTACATTACTTATGATCAAAAACTAGCAGGTCAACCACTTCGCTAACAACCAAACTTTAAGTGCAACGACACAAGACATAGCAGCCAGCTAATATTACATACTAGTAACGTTGCAAAGGGGTGGAAAGTTTAAATTTCTGGGAAACTTTCCATGGAAAGTGAAGCTGGAGAATTTTGGGAATATTCCAAATCAGAAAATCTGTTTGATTTAGTCAAGATTATGTTAAAAATGTATTTTCCCCAACTATATTTAAGTTCCCTGTTAAGGACCAACCTTCAGTTTTGTAAATTCAATGTTTATTCCCTTAAATTCCTGTTAATTCCCATAAATTCCCATTGATTGCTATGCAAAGTTTCCAACTTTGAAAATTCGAGAAATTTTGCAACTCTACTCACTAGTCCAACAGCAAGAAGCCCAGCTCAGCTTCTGTCACTAACACTCCCTCCGGTGCTCTGAGCTCACAGTCCGGGCAGCCCGGCTAACGAAATGCGCTAACATTAGCTAACAGCAGCTACAGTTGTCAGCAGTTTACTTCACTGTCCATCAGGAAACTCTGTAAATCACAGAGAGTTGAGGCAGAGCAGCCGGAGTTACATAGTGTGAGAACAGACGTACGAATGACAGAGACACCATTTACAAGTCAGTGCCTAAATCTTACACACTGGACCTTTAAATTTGAACATCGGTGCAACTTTTTTCCCCAAATGACAAAGAATAACTGCCTTCTTCACAGCAGAGAAAAGTTGGATCCAAACAGGTTGGTGACAGTAAGTTATTTGTGCCAATAAAGCAACAGACCAAATAATAATATCGTCAACATAATACAGCCCCCCTTCTGCCCTCACACACTTGGTCTATCCCATGACATCAGGAGTGACATCAACGAGGGAATAAAAACAAGAACTGTGTGGTTCCTGCCTCTTTTGCCTCTTGGATATACGAGTACAGGTAAACTGGAGCAAAGAAAACTCTGAGCTCAACAACGTTTCGTCTTACTATGGAAAATCTGTCCAAAAAACAACAAACAAGCACGGTTATTCATGCCGTCTGTAAGAGATGGAAATGGGGACAAATGATGCACCGCCGCACGTTTTGTTACAGATTTCATTTAGCTGTCCACTAACACTGTCTGCTGAAGTGAAGAAGGGGAAGATTACGAAGTATATTCCTTCTCTCAAACTTTTGTCATAGCGCTCAATAAATCTGGGCCTGCCTTGTCTGTCTAAACAGTCGAATCTCTCAGTAAATCCATCACTCACTGTCCGAGGGCTGATTGATGTTTCCACCAGGGGGACTCCGTGATTGAGAGCCACTGCTGGCTCGCAGCACTGATCCCATATTAAACTCTGCAGACTTGTTGTACTGCACTATAAATAATTCAAGTCCTGCACCTTTATCAACAGCACTTCATGTACTCCTTAAAATGAAATGAGATGTAAGAAAAGATAGGGAACGGATGCTACGAGACACAATGCAATGCTGTCGGATCTAAACACAATCAGGCAGGACCGAAGAAGCCGGCAAGGGAAGTCCTCTGGAGAACTGCTGTGTACAAAGCAGCTAATACACGTAGTATTAGAGCCATTAATGCAGGCCTGCTCTGTAACTTTCTGAGTCAACTTAACGTTAATAGGCTTTTAGGTCAGTGTGTACTCAGCAAACGCGCCGTCTGTTTTCTGAAACACTGTTTGGGAGCTGAGCAGCCTGTGGGTAAATTTAGGTTTTTTACAGGAAGAGGACCAGCTTGTTCTATAGATGTAAAAAGGCTCATTCAAAGGCAAAAACAAAAAACACAAGATTTCTCATTTTCAGGTGATTATACACAACTATGAAAATGATACTCCATTTCTGTGATTTGTAATCTTTCACACTGGACTTTTGTTTTGTAACTTTGGTATTTCTCAAGGGTTTATTTCAACCAAACCAAATTTGGTGATTGCTGTAAAACTGGAAAGACGATTTTGATGAGCTTTATTTTGTCTGTCAAGTTTGAATGACACTTATAATAACAATTGGAGTCTGTCAGTGGCAAAACGAAGGGTGTACATAGATGGTCACAATTGCCTATAAGGATTGCGTTGCAGCCAGTTTGGCAGCTGCCAGGAAAACTTGGTTACCATTTGTGAGCCTGAATATGATGCATGTTTAGTGTCACTAACTCAAAACAGAAGCAGGTGGCAGTCAGAGTGTCTTCAGTTTAATTAATTAAACGCCTGAACACTCAGACAGGATGATGAACACGATCCCTGTTCAGGAGGATTCAGACTGATCTAACTATCTATAATACTTTACTATTTTGTCTTCCTCTGGGCTACTTGTTTCACAGACGGATTGAAGCCCTGTTTAGGTTCTGTCGCTGAAGCTGCAGCCTTAAACCAACGATGTACCACATCATTATTCAGTCTCAGTCTGTCTGCAGAAAATCAGACTCTGGTGAATCCCATCCGTCGAGCTTTCTTGTGAATTCAGACACCACCTGGCTAGAAAATTAACTTTGCACCTGTGATGTGTCTAAGTTGCTATTCGCACAGGACCAATATTAACCAGATGACCTCACATGATCTACAAACCACGTCCACGTCTGAGCTTTGGGTGGCATATTCGCATGTGATAGGTGAAGTCTGTATTTTACCCAGATTTACTGACACTGGATGCATGAAATGACAGTTTAGTTGCTGCGCGGGGTGAACAGCGTTACCAAAAGCAGTTAGTTTGAACTGTACACAGCAACAACAACTAATTACAGATGGGCAGCAGGAGTTTTAATTAGATCATGCAAGGATTGTTACTGTACAACCACACGAGACCAGTAAGACAAGAAATGTAAGTAAAAGTATTCAACGATTCAGTAAACGGGAACTTCACATTTGAAAGTCTAATTCTTCAGCATTGCCTACGAAGTGAATGAGTTTGCAGTCACTACACTTGTCATCTATCTCATTATCTTCTGAGATTTCGCTCCTCTGAAGGATTGGAGCTTGTTTTTTTTCTGTGAATCGGTCTCTCTCTGTGCTGGGTAGCGAGATGAGCCTCCTGAATTTTCGCCTAAAACATTGTCGAATCTTTCAACTTGAACGCAACCTCCATAATTCTCGACCGGGAGAGACGCAGATCGGCATCACGGAGACGCCGATTCACACAGGACTAATATTATCTCATGACCTTTGTGTCTCTCATGAAGTAATATGGGCAGTAATTTGCAGTGGGAATTTTTATTTTTAATAATTTGTAATATTTCTAAAGGTCGTCTGTGCTGTAATTCGTAGAAGGCCCAGAGGTAACAAAGGCACGATGTGCTGTCATATGGAGAACAGACTAGTTGGATAGCTACCAACCTAGCATCTGTATTTTCTCTAGTATTTCCTTAAAGAAGGTTTTCTTGATGTTTCTTTTTGGTTTGTCTGCAAACCTGAAGCATGTGCCTGTAGACATTCTTCTCTATGTTTTGCACATATATTACTGTTCTGGAGAGTAAACACTTGTGGTTGTGGTTCGAGCTGTTTCTAGTAGATGCCTGAAACGTTCAGAGACAGTGTTGGCACATGTTCTGAGTTCTGAATAACAATAACAATCCTCTCTCAGTGTACGTTCCATCTGAAGCCGCGATATCAACCCCGGCCTCTTTCCCCCCCAAAACTCCTCATCCTTTCAATTATTTAGTTTCAGCAATGAGGATGAATTACTTCCAATCTCAGCCTCCAAAAACGGCAACAGTCTCATTATGACTTTAATGGTCCCGCTACGAGAAGGATGAGAGGGAAGAGGAAGATGATGGAGAACTGGATGGGTGGAAGGCTATTTTTACTGTCACATATACTTTGCTATTTTTGGTGATAGACATTTTTTTTTTTTTGGAGGATTTCTCATTAGCGGTTCTGTTTCAGATCCACAATTTGGAACATGCTCTGACGCTGCATAGAGTAACGCACTAAAACCACTGACAGCTGAGTCCTGCACACGATTGACTGCCTCCTGTGCGCTCTACCAAGGTGCCACCCCGTCGCCTAAACCAAGCAGAGTGTTTTCATTGGGTGAGAACATTTCTGAAACCACCCAACAGTGTAAAAATAAATGAAATTAGCTGTGGCAACATCTCACTTGTTACTGCGTCAATAATATTAATCTAATTATATAAACGACAGCGCTCATTTTGGCTGCAGAGTGAGTACTTTTACTTTTATACTCTATCCCTCTGAGGTGCTATCAGTGGCTCTATCAATTGCTTTTGCAATCACGGTCGCGATTGCTCAGATCCCAGAGGTACATTTTATTGAAAATACCTGAAGTTAGATTGTTAATGCGGGAGTTTTAACAGACTGAACATTCAGACAGAAAATCTCTTAACTCAAGATAGAGAAGTTGCTTTGAGTAAAAGATTTTGATACGACTTCCAGCACTATTGATTGCTCAGCAACAAGATATCTGCTTTTCACTCCTACCTGTCGTTAAATCACAGCTAACGCCATGCTGCTTCTGCCTTTGCAGGCAGAGGCGTCTGCAATTACTTTCATTACCACAAGAGTTGCCTGTCAGGGGGGCATGAGAAGGTAAATGTCAGGGCTGTCATTTTTCTTGTGATTTAATTTCTTACAAAAGGTCGTTTTAAAACTATTTATTTCCGTTTTTTTAAGTACCCAAGGCATGTACGTGCTTATTTTATTCATTTTCTTTAGAGATATTAAAACCAATAAGAAAACTGCGATGGAGATGAATAGCCTCTGTATCATTAGCTTGATAATCCTCAGCAAAATATGAAATAGGCTTTCTAAATCTGTCATGTGCCACAGAGACAATTTGTGGGAAGTCAGAAGTGTTGCTCAGCCAGAGTTCATTTAAAAAACTCCTGACGATGTGTTTCCCCCTGCCAACGCTCTCCCCGATAGTTTAATATCACTTACAGTTGTTTATTTATGACCCGCGTCCCCGTCTGTGTTCTTAGCTTAATTACTTCAGGGTTATGTGTAATCACTGATGGAGGAGCTGGAGACAGAGGAGAGAGATGAAGTGAGAGAAAATGAAGGTGAGAAAAAAAAAGTGAGGGGGAATAAAAGGCGAAGTCTGGGTGAGCGAGAAGGAAACGGCGACGTATACGGAGGACACGGGTTAGATCTTTACTGTCAGAAAATGAAGAGTTATTATACGGCTCCTTAAGTGTAGTGTAATCACATGATGAGTGGATGATGATCATTATAATCACTGAATCATAATCAACTCAAAAATACGGTTGGGTTTGAGACGCTACAGCTGCTGGTGGAATAACACGATATTAAAACAAATGTCATCTCCTCGTGTTTGATTGTATTTTATTTTCTGATGATTATATTATGCAAAATGTTTATCTCCTTCAGATGGCCCCTTAATGATTCATCATAATACACTTGAAGTCAGATGTTGAGAGCTTGATTCGCCCCATTTTAAACAGCATGGCCACTCATGTACAGGATCCCTAAACTGTCAAAAAAATAAATAAAAAAATCCACCTCCGTTTTTCTTGTGATAACGAGTTAATTTCTTTTGTTTTCTCGAGATCTCGAGTTATTTATGCCATTATGTTGAAATAACAAATGTTGTGATCCCAAGATTCGAGATCTCAAGACAAAGAAACTTTGTTTTCCAGAGAGAACGCCGTAATTAATTCAAGATCTCAAAAAAACAACAACAAAAGGATAGTCTAATATATTGTATTAAATCATTGCAATTGCTCCTACGACGATGCTACACTGCAATTATTTAATATATTAAAGTATCCTTTTATTGAGATCTCAGATGAATTATGTTGTTATTCGAGCAAACAAAGTTTGTGTTTTTGATGTAATGACAAAGAATTTGAGATCTCAAGAAAACAAAGGAAATTAACTTATCATGAGAAAACTGAGGAAATAAAATGCATGCATGAACGTCTGACCATTTGGGGCTTTTTATTGTTTCCTGAGAAACATATCTGGATTTAGATGTTCCACATTCTTCATAAGCTAGTTGCTAAGTTTGTCATCTTAAAGCAGCTGCCTGCTGCTGCTGGAAATGAGGTTAATGAGAGCGCCGAGCACGAACCGTACAGTAAATGTGCTGTACAGCAACAGAAATGTGTTAAAATGCTCTGCGGAGCTGAGAACTGCAGAGTCTGGGTATAAATCTTTGTGCATTTGACCCCCTTTGACATTACACATAGTCATTTAAATCATTGATAAAATAAAAATACTGAGGAGTGCAGCTTTAAAGTAACATCAAGCAAGTGCAACAAGACAAGACATAGCAGCAGCTAATATTACTGACTAGTCCAGCAGCAGTCAGCCCAGCTCGGCGTCTGTCTTTCAGCCTTTTATTTCACCAAGCTCTCACCGACCACTAAAAGTCAGTCCCAGATTTACTCTTGTCTTATTCGGTCAATTTCTCCTTTTTTCTTCTTGTCTTCCTCTGTCAAGGACGTTGTGTAGAGGCTGCTAGCCCGGTTACATTGCCCTCTCACCCAGCTCTGCTCCCTGTCAGAATTCCCCGCTGGCTCACCCTCCAGTCAGGCCTGAAAACCTCTTTCTGGCAGTACATAGCTCCTTCGTTGGCAGTGTAAATACAAACACGCCCCCCGGAGCTTTGAGCTCCCGATCTGGGCAACACGGACTGAGCTGAGCGGTTAACTTACTTTAGCAACAAGTAAAACTTTCAGTTCATCAGGAAACTCTAAATCACAGAGAGTTGAGGCAGAGCAGATCAGGACATCAGAGGGAAAACCAGAAAACATTTTCTCCATAAAATATGATCCAGTTTCAACAAAATCAGTGAAATAGTTGGTGGTGTGGGACTTGATGTTATTCAAAGTCTGTGCAATTCAGACATTTCTTTCAACACACATTAAATATGTTGGAAAATAGTTGTTAACGATATATGACTGAGATGTGGAGTTAGAGGTTCAAACTGTTTTTCACCAGTTTTCAGGATTTTGTGGGCGGTCCCTTAAAGGGTGGCCCGATGACACGCTGAGGCCACCCTGAGCAGAGACATAGAGATGAATTCAAGTTAGTCATGTTCATTTTCTGAACTCACTCACTTCAAAATGGCCGCTTGACCACTAGAAAATGATAAATAGTCAACATTTATCAATATTTTCTGGTTTTCAAAGTGTGATAATTTGCTTCTTTTCTCCGCTTTGTATCGTTGAAAATTCAATAAATTTGGATTTGGTTGCACAAAATGTGAAAATGTCGCCTTCAGCTACCTCATTCACTCGCATTCAGTGGAGGTAGCCATTTTTCATGTCCTTTGTTGAACCTAAGAGAGTCTGCATACCACAGCCACCTTTCAGAGGAAGTTTCCCGTGTGGCCAGTGCTGTTATTCATACTGGTTTCACTGGTGTGTAGAACAATAGAGATTTCTTCCTGTGAAGCTCTGCTGCTGGAACAGCTCAGCCCTCCAGACTCTAGCAATAAGCCAGCGCTGCTTTATCCCGCCAAAGCAATAAGCTAAACACGTCTCCCCTCGGAGCCTCATGCCTTAAAACCAATAAACCGGGAGCAAAGCATAATGAAATGGGCGATTGAGGGAGAGCATAAGCCCAAGTCCACAATCAATAAAGAGGAGAGGTGCTTTTTCTCCTGACTTAAGTATTTACAGTCTGGGGCATTTTAAACTTTGGAAGGGCCTTCCCGGGAAAAAACGATTGGCAAGAAGTGCAGCTTCTTTTATAACTGTGCACCTTTTATTTGCATTTAAAGTGGAAATATCAGTTCTGTGTGTTATTTTTTATTTTGTCTCCATCTTTGCTGCGATGGGTCATTGCTGTTCCTGCACTGAACTCCCCGGGGATCATTTGTCAGTCAAAACACTGTGGCTACTCCTCACGTCTATTTTCTTTTTTGGATTTTATGTCGATGCAGTTTCTGGTTGAGTCATTCCAAGTTTATTTTTTTGCAGCACTTTGCCAGAGTGTCTCAAAGGACCTCGAAGTTGTAGGTTTATAGGATCGAGAGCAAAATAATACATTACAGTGTGAAACACAAAGCATAAAAAAGTCAAGCCAAAAAGTCAAATATAATGATAAATACAAGTGAAAAAAGAGAGTAATGAAACGTTAACGGTAAGATGTTATTTTATATAATAGTAGTGCATTTGTTGGGGACTATTTTCAGCCGTGGATTAATCCACGTTTGGTATTTTTGGAAACAGGATGGTGTAGATGGGACTGTGTTGAAAAAACACATCATCCAGTGCAACAGTGACAGAACAATGGAGCTCTGCAGCACAGAGGAAGAAGATATATCAGGCTGCGATACACAGACAATACTTGCTGGTTGATTAGTCACACATTCAAAGACACAAAAATAATCATACTTTTATTGAAGCTTTCACTTTCAGGAGCACACCTCAGCATATTCTGACTCCCAACCCTTTTCTTTCTCTTCTTTCTTACTCTCCTCCTACTCGCCATCATGGCCAGACTACAGCGGATTCCCCAATATCCAAGTACAAAAGAACACAAGCTTCGTTCACTGTCTTTCTGTCTGTTAATAAATCATTCAAACATATCTGCTGATGGTGCGGTTCTTGTTTGTGAATTCAGGTACTTAAAGGCTCAGTGTGTAGGATTTAGTGGCATCTAGCAGTTTAGCTGCAGATAGAAACTCCGTCCACTTGCTCTCCAGTTCCAAGCGTGAAGGAGAAACTATACGGAGGCTGTGAATAGTTTTTGCATATTATTATTATTAAATAGAGCCTCCTAAATCTGACAGAATGGATCTTTATTTGTGTTTTGTTGATTATACTTATTTTACATTGTGGCATTGCTACTTAAGTACAGTATGCACACTTCCTCCACAGTGAGCTGTCACAAATTCAAATTAGATTAATAACGCAGCTTGGCAGGTTTTTATTTTCGGCTCGATGTCTTTTTATTACCTGCTCATTAAACATGTTCAGTCAATCGCAGCTCAGAAACATCAGCCATAATGCACAATGTAACACTGAAATAAAACATAATGAGGCAGAGAGATAAAGCTTTCAAATGAGCACGTCCCACTTGCACCAGGTTGATTTTAGCTAGACCACCGCTCAACTCTGAAAACTAGAGTCTGATTCCAATGTGAACGTATATAAATGCTGATATTATTGACAGTTAGCTAAGTTAAGTTTTTCCTTGCCACTGTCGCCAGGTGCTTGCTCATGGTGGGAACTGTTGGGTCTCTGTAAAGAGTTTAGTCTAGACCTGCTCTATATGGAAAGTGTCATGAACTTCTCATATGATTTGACACTATATAAATACAAATGAATTGACTTTGTACGGTGGCTGACAAGGGCAAACAAACATTTCTATTAGAAGAAGCAAACTGCAGCTTCGGAAACAATGTCAATTCAAAAGCACGTGTGAAAATCCCAAACAAACCCAACCATGGAAACGTGCTGCGAATGACAAAAACACGACGCAGGCAGCCAAAACAAATACATCAACAGCAAACACGTCGTAAATACAGAAAAGATACAAAATCAAAAGACACCAAAACAGAATCCAGTCAACACAACGGAAAAGAGACGAGATGACAAGTAAAGTACAGGTCAATAACAGAGAGAGAGAGATGACGAGGAAAGGGAGGAGGGGTGAGGACAAAAGAGAGACTAAGGAAGTGACAGGAAGCGGAGAAAATACATTAAGATAAAATGGGAAGGTGATAAGGAGAGGTGAAGAGAGCATTATACATGCTGAAGGAGAAATAAAGAGCAGACAGAGGTGACAGACAAACACTCTGTTCTCCCTCTCAGCTCAAAAATCCTGAAGAACTTTTGTTGTGTTGTTCTGTTTGTTTTCATTCCCAGCATGTGACCGTTGTTGGATTTGTTTTGGATTTTGTGTTTGTGAACCGGCATCATTTCTTGAAGCTGCAGCATCTTTCTCCTTTTGGAAATGTTTTGGGCTGTTGCAGCATGTTTGATCGTGTCAGCCACCGTAACTTTGTCTTTACGCAGGGTGTAGTTCATGCTTATAAAACTCTTTAGAAATACTGGAAGTCTGCCTGCTGAAGAAGAACCTCTTCCAGTTGTGACTGGTTCCAACACAGAGATGTGATGAAGTCATGGTGCAACTGCAACATAAAAAGAAGAGTCGAAAATATCTAAATAAGGTCAAAATGACATCATGCAAACTAAAATAATCCAGATTATGACACAAAGAATTTATTCTGATTCGGCTTTTGTTTTTATCTGAACTCTTCTCTAATGTATTCATCGTGTGAGAGCTGCTGCAGCTCATAAAGTTACAGGTTGTTAATCTGTAGAAACACACTGACACATGTAGGTTTAAACATTCATGTATCAGTGTCTCAACACTGTTCAGCTCAGCGTGTTATCCTATGCGACAAAGGGTTTAAACACCTATATGTAGTGTATTATATCCCATTAAAGGGTAACTTGTTTAACCTGGACCTGATTTTCCTTTATTTTTCTGTCTGAGTGACTAATGGGGGACACTAATTTTTGAAATTGGTCCAATATTGAGCTGACCAACTGTGGTTTGGTTGAAATAAACCATTAAATCAGTTAGATGTGAAAATATCAGGAGAGAGGAGAGAGGGAGGTCGGACACCAGAGAGGCAGCGGGGAGAGTATTTTCACATCTAACTCAGTGAATTAATGGCGGAACAGTGGAAAGACAAGACGATGTTCTGCAAGGTAAAATTATAGATTTTGTCAAAGGAGTCTGGTGGCTTTGAACAAAGCTGCTGAGAAATATAATAATGTGTTCCTGTCTTAAACTTGTACCCGTGCAGACTTCCGATTGTAAAACAGACAAAAGGGAAAGAATTTAACACAGGAAACATGACCAAATCTCGTGACGTCATAGAGCCTTCACCGGTGAAATTTAGGGCTTAGTGGACGTACACTGATAGGGGGCAATTGCAGCCCTCTCTAGTTACCCTTTAAGTACACTTCATACTCACTGGGTAAGACTGTTAGATGCAGCATCAGTTCAGTTCAGGTCTTAGATGTCGACCAAGGCTGACATTAAAATGAAGCTTGCTGTTTGCATCACTTTACGTCTTCCTGACTTTGTACACGCTGCCTCATGGCATTCACTCTGAATGCACAGTGAAGATTGACTATAGGTTCTGTGGGTGCATGTGCGTAATTCCCATGTGCACTTGCATGTTTGTGCATTTGCATTTCTATGTGAGTTTCCACATGCGTGCATGCATATACTGTATACAGGCTGGCAAGAACGTATCTTAAGATGTGTGTGCCGTTTCTGCTGCTGCATTGTAAACCACAGGGTGAGAGAGACAGACAGAAATATGACAGAGAAAGAGAGCAAGACAGACGGAGGAGGAGGGGCAGCAGAGGTGAGATGAGAGACAGACCCAAATAGAAAGGGGAAAAAGACGACAGTCACATCGAGAGAGAGAGAGGGAGAGGGAAAAGGCGTCAGGGAGGGAGAGAGATGGGATGACATCACAGCAAATCGGTGAGGTAACGTCTGTGACACAGAAGTGGAACAGACAGAAGAGACAGTCACATTTCAGCTCGATTAGAGCGGCTGCTGCTGCAGCTCAAAATACAATTATACTGTTTTAAAGATCTAAAACAGAAAACAACTGTTAGATATACAAGTCTACAAGTCTGATTCGTCTTTGAGGCAAATCTAGGCTCTCTGTTTGGATCTTTCAGTCTTACATTATCGAGGCAGACATGGAGTACGATGTCGCCGAAGCTTGTGGTGTTGTCGGCCTAAGTTATGTTGGAACCTCTGGCCCTGAGTGGCTGGCGATGCTAATCGTTGTGGGTAATCGAGTCCTTTATTAACATCATGCGTTTAACCCAGTCACTGGGGGTAGAAGAGGTACGCAGTCCAAAAGGACTGATGGGAGTTGGTTGGCATGGTTTCTTGCTCTATCACTAACAGGTCTACTGTCAAGCCAGTGGCTGATCTGGAGAGCCTGTGACATCTGAGATCATTTTAGCAGAGACGAGCTGTTCTAACTGACAGTCACGTCTCTCTAGAAGCGACATCGTGTTTACACAGTTAACACCGTTAGCGTGTTTGCATTAGATCTTAATTGTCTTCCATAGGAGGTGTTTGAGGCATTAAATGCATGTACAACCAAAGTAATGCAATGCTCCACACCAAAATATTGCACAGGTGTTATGTACAGAGCCTTAACTAAGCCTGTAGGCTGGGCTGGACTTGGAGCTAAGCTAACGGCGCAGTAATACAGGATACCAGCCTGAATCTGGAGTTTTCTGAGGTCGCTGACATTTAAACTGCTGACAATGGAAATCCTACTGTTGCTAAATGCCAAGAAATGAGGGCTACTTTTACAAGGGAGGGTCAGAAAGATGACATTTATCCGTGATTGTCTCCGTTCATTCATGCAATATGTTTTGATTCTCTAAACTTACCTGAGACTACACCTGTTAGGATTAACAAAGTTGGGCTTGTGTTGCGAGATAGCGATGGTGGGTAGAGTCACGCCTAATCTGATTTATCAAAGACAGAAAATGATAGGAAAGAAATGTTCAAAACAAGCAGATCAACGACCAAAAGATGTAACACTCAAGCGCAACCGATAAATAAATGACAGCAAAGAAATACACTGAAAGGATTAGCTGCCGGGAGTTCCTTCATTTCTGTGAATACATCTGGCCGTCCGCAGAGGTCACCACATTCACTGGCAGCCGTCCACATTTGCTTTATGAAATGAAAATCAGTGTCACTTTCCAAAAACAAATGGTTGTAGTGTATGCACAGCGTTTGCTTTGGGAAATCCCTCTCCGTCCTCAAGCAGTGCTGTGCAAACACGTCATAGAAAACATGACTTAACACAAAATATTAGACCCGGTCGAGGTTGTAAAGTCAGTTAGACAATGATGTCATTTAAAGGTGACACCAACACAACTGCAACGTCTCAGTCCTCTGTGACTGTGATGTCACCTGGACTCAGAACAGAGGGGTTTATGGGTAAAAAGGAGACACATTTGGACACACTGGATGCAGGATTACACGACTGCTGCGCAGCAGGATGTGTCTTGTCTACTTCTTTTACTTCTACGTCCAAACTGTCAGTGTTGGCTTGATGAGACGGGTGCTCTTCTGCTGCCACCTGCTGCTCACAGCCGGTAATTACACTCCAACGACCCCTAAATCTAAATAAATGATCAGTTTGGAGTTAAATACATCCACTGTTTTTTTCATGTTATACTGTTCTCACATAAAGTTTATGTGAACCACATGCATTTGCTTTACTGTGTGTGTGTGTGTGTGTGTGTGTGGTTCGCGGTGTGTTTACTGTCGCCGGTTTATGTGGACGCTGAGCTGCTCCACGAGACCAAACTCAGTTTAGGGGAAACAAGGAGGACCGAGCATGTTGTTCCAAGCACCAGTGTGAATTATTACATAAATATCATGTCTTGTATTCACTGCAGTGTTTGCTTGTGCCTTAGTTTGTTTATTTAGAGACTCCAGCTGCATTTGATTTATAAGTAATGGAGGCCCCAAAGCCTTGTAAAAAAGCATCTTATGATTAATATAAAACAAAAGGATGTTTGTGTGTCTTATGTTGTTTTATTCATGGAAATCAGGGGATGTTTTTAGTTAAGTTTTCTGCTGACAGGGCGAGCGCAGCGTCTCCTTTTCTCCTTCATTTTGTTGAAGGCAGCACCCTCGTATCTGCCCGCTTCAGCATAAAATGTATGTCCAGGACCTGTTTGCAAAGAGCGTTTGGGTAAATATACACACATCAACTTTGATATGAATCATTTTTGAGGTTGTTTGAAAGTGCTGGATGGATTTCTCCACATTCAGTCACCCTCTCTAGAGAGAGAGAGAGAGAGCTGGAGGGCAGCACACACACACACACACACAGTACAAGTGCTTTATACACACATTTGCAGCATTCAGTCACTCCACCAGAGGACAGCGCCATCTGTTGGAGTAGGTGAAGTTAAATAGCATTCTTATGCTGCAGCATACAGATCTAGTCAGTCAATCACACCCTCTGCTTCCCCTTCATAAATAAAATGGACATTGAACTTCTTTGCATGAAGCCAATCGCATAATAATCCAATAAACAGCAGCATGTGACACAAAAACATTAACTGTGAGAAAGAGTCTAGGCAGCTGATTATCCAAGTGTGAAACCACCATGATGTCACCCGTTTGTTCACAGACAACCATTTTAAAGCCTTACCTCTGGCATTGTGGCCGTCGCCTTCTTGTTTTATTGGAGCCAGAAGTGACCATATTTGGACGAGGGCGTGAAGTCGGTGAATAACGTACTGAGCTTTGTTTCGACTTCTCAAGCAGGAAAAGGTGTCATCCTGTCCGGTCACAAACATTCTGGAGTCGACTTTGACAGTTTGATCTGTTTTTATGAGCCCGGTGTGTCGAGCTGGACGGACTCACTGAGAATAACTTGTCAATCACAGGGTAGCCTCGCCCTGAAGCATACCCTGCTTTATTGTCTGTTCTCCTCTGAACGGGAGAATCCTTTACTGAACACCCTCCAACATCTGATCTCACCAGTCAGCCTAAAAACTGATGCTAAAAAGGTGCCATGCTTACTGCTAAAAAAAGCGTTACATGTTGTCGTCTTGTAACTTGGCAGAGACGATCTCTAGCACGACTGACGCCAGCTCTGCCTTGATTAATTAATTGATGCAATAACACACAGGATGCATCGTGCCGACAGAAGAAGCAGTCAAAACACAGGAGCAAACAAGAGCGACTGTGTTTGTAATCCTGATTTCATGGTGCAGTCATGCACGTCGGACTTGAGAAATAGGGCATGTTAATGCGCATCAAGACACTGCCGGTGTTTCACATGTTTTGAGGTGCGTCACTCGCTGTGTGTGTGTGTGTGTGTGTGTTGCCTTCAAGCATTTGTCCCTCGACCTTTCACCTCGTGTCAGGCCCTCTACTGAAAGAAGAAATGTGATTCAGCAAAAGAGGAAAAACGCGCTGGACGTTAACATGTGTTCCCTCAGTATTATTTCTCTTTGTGTGTGTGAAGCAAAGTAAACACCTGTTCTAAAGCGCCGGGTGGGGTGGGGGGGGTTTCCCTCCGACAGGATGTTTAGAGCTGAGAACAGGAGGTCTGAAATCTCTCTCTACATCTTTCCTCTCTCCACCATTTTCTCCGTTTCCTTTCCTTCTCTCGCTCTTTATTGTGCTCACCCTCGTACGCCCCCGTCACATCTACCGTGTCAACAATATCTGACCTCTCACCCTTTGACAGAACAATCCCAGCATTGTTTTCACATTTCAGCTTCAGGACGTCGGTGTGCGACGTCTTTACCTGAACTTTTATCATTTTCTTTTATTCTCGTTGGTGGTTTTTCTTTCTCTTTTGAAGCCTTTTCACATCGAAACTGTCACAGAAGCTTTGATATATAAATAAAGTTCAGCCTCTGCGTTGTCAAAGTTCATTCTGTCCATCCAGCTGCAGATGACTCAAACACAGTCATCATGCTCTGTTTGGTTTGGACGAAAACTAAAGAACCGCTCACTGTCATTATTGGGTTGTCACACTGGAAGACGCTGTTTGTGTGTTTGTCTGCGTGAAAGGGAGAGTTTACACAGTGCTTAAAGAAATCTTGACATTTAGCAGTTGACTGTGTTAGAGTCAGAATCTGGTCAAAAGATGTGCAGATGTTGTATAGTGTTGAAACACTGATAGATTTGCACAGTTCAAACAGTCGGCTCCAATCTGTGCTTCTCCTGAGGTTTGATGTCTTTGCTGAGAAGATGTGCAGAGATGCTTCAGCTCAGCAAACAACAAAATCTCCCCAGTAAAACTTGACTAAACAGGTATTGGACTTGGACAGTTCAGATCAGTGGTCGCACCTCCTCCACGGCCCTGACGGCTGTATGCTCACCCCCCCCCCTCTTGTTCACGCTGTGCACCCAGGACTGCACAACCGCTCAACATAAAGCAGAGAACGTGCAGCAAAAGTGTAGCTGTAGCCATTTTATTAGAGGCTGGTGGATTGTGAAAACTCAAGTTCAGGTTTTTATCGTTCTATCTCTGTTGTATTTTATTACTGTACAACCAGAAGTGAGCCGACAGGGTCCATCTACATTCTCACATACTATAAAGTTTTTAAAATAAACCCCTGCCAAGTCTCCAGGTCACACACTCTGTGGGCTCTGGCTTTAGCAAAGTAGCAATAAAAACCTGGATCTTTCTAGAAGCTCTTATGGCTTCTAACCCAGGGCTTCAGATGGGACCAAACCTGTGCAAAATACTAGTTGAAATAACTTTAAATACTTCTGCTGTCCAAACCAAACAGTGTTTAAGTCATCTGGAAGTGAAGTTGAAGCTGACGTTGAGACTGAAAACATCTGACGCACTGGAGGTGATCTCCAAACTACAGAAAGACAGAAGCTTCTTCACTCTGCCATGCTTTTCTTTCTTGTTTTTTTTTTCTCCCTTGGCTTCAAACATAAAGTTCAGTGTTTCCTTTACTTTTACTCTTTGTAACTGACTTTGCAGTTGAGTGTGTCTTTTTTTTCTACTTTTATTTGTTCTTCTTCATGGAAAAAGCAGCTGATGATATTGTGAGTTGCTGGGCGTGGCCTCCGTTTTTTCTTCTCACCTGCCTGATCACCTCACCTGCTCCTCATCATCCACTCAACCCGTGAAGTACAAAAGACCAGCTCCAAGACTCCACCATCGTTTAGTCACCCTCGTGGTAAATGGTAATGTGTTTTTGGAAACTTGTTTTTGGCGTGATCCCTGATTAACCTCCATCTTCCCACGCCCTAGAAGTCCTGCCAACCATCCTCCTGAAACAGCCAGCTCTGTCTCGTTTTGCCTGCACCATTCCCATAAATGCAAGATCCATCCCACCCATCCTGCTACTGCATCTTCAATAAAATCGAAACTGATATCCCCGTCAAACCCAAAGATTAAAAAAATGCATGAAACAGGAGAGCTGTGAATCAGTCCAACAGTAGCCAGTCTGCTTGCCTGCATTGTGTTTGGCATTGCGGACCAGCAGACAGACAACAGATGAAACCTCAGGTTATCGCTTTCAGATGTGAAGGCTTTGCTGTGGTGAACAAACACAGCAACATGCAAGACTAAGTAAGTGAACCGAGAAGTTACAAATGATTGTGAGTGTGTCACAGGGATAACACACCACCCCACACCTGATCATTCAGTTTATTTCAAATGAATACTGTTCATTATTTTTTAGTTATTTTTGTAAATGTACTATACTGTGTCTAAAATGTTAAAATGGCATTAATAGTTGTGAAGGCAGCATAATGACTCCATGGACAACAAACTGTCATTTTTAACTGCCCTCCAGATTGACATACAGAAGTGCTAAAAAACTGCAGTCCCCTGAATGGCCACTTGAGGCTGGCTACAAAATGAGTCTACAAGAAGATCTCCATAAGTCCCCATGTTTAAAATGTCCAACTTCACAGCAGAAATAAACATGTTTACAGCCTGGTACAACAGTTTTGGTCTCTATAGCTAATTTCCCCGTTCATGACAACTGTACTGAGGGTGAATTTATATACAACTCACCTGTTCAGATTATATTAAGGCTAGCCCTACTACCCCCTAACTCCCAAAATAAGGCTCCATCTCACTCTAAAAACTAAATTTAAAACAGTTTAAAAGTGAGAACATTGTAACAAAGCAAAATCCATCATTTTATCCTTATCTGGCTGAAGATTCCTCTGAAATTTCTTTGCGCTGAAGTTTCCAAATTAATGAAATTGTTTCAGGGGAGGCAGCTGTTCTGGTTTTATCATCACTGACAATCAATGAGTAATCGATTACAGGTGCGTCCTGGTGGCTCAGTGGACTGAAAGCTTGTCTGGCTTATATTATTCGTCTTTATTTAAAACATTTTTGGCAACGATTGAAATGTGACAGAGATAATTCATCTACTCAGGATTAGTCTCATGTGTGCTTCGTCACATTGTGAAAGATACCTCGAACCAAACCAATGATCAGATAATGACTGGGGGTGATTGGCACTTTGGCTTGACTCAGGTCTGATGGATCACCGTTGTGAAGTGAGGCTGACACAGCTCCAGTGATAAGTGGTTTCCAAGCCACACACGTGAAATTCAGCAGACTGCAATTAACCACTGACCATTAATTTGAAGGCCACAAATTCACTTCCAAGAATGCACTGATCAGCCATGACATTACAAGAACTGAACATTTTGTCCTCAAAGTTGACATAGTAGAAGCAAGCATTGGCAAAAATGGTCAAGGGCCAAACTCTGACTAGTCTGGGTGCCTGTGCTGACCCCTGTTTGCTGTTGGAAGCATCAACAATGGGCACATGAGCATCAGAACCAGACAAGGTGGCAATGGTAAGTGGTCACTTACCTGGGGAACACATGGCATCAGGACTATGGGAATAAGGCAATGTCCTGCTGGGAAACCTTGGATCGTACCTTTCATACACACTAAGCATTGTTGTATACCAATTTGCTGATGGCAGTGGCCTCTTTCACCAGGGTAATGTGCCCTGCCGCAGAGCAGAAATGCTTCAGGAATACTTTGAGGAGCACACCAACAAGTTCAAGATGTTGATTTGGCCTCCGAATTCCCCAAATCTCAATCCAGTCGAGCATCTGTGGTCCGGTCCACCTTGTAACTTACAGGATGTTAAAGGATCTGCTGCTAATGTCTTGGTGGCCAGATACCACAGCACACCTTCGAAGGTCTAGTGGAGTCCATGCCTCAACTGTTTGGTGGCAAAACATCATGTCCATCAACAGTGTTCGTGTAAAACTGGAATGATTTTCGTTACCTGCAGACACACAGCTCAGAGCGTAGATTATGACAAAATTAACCTTAGCACATGGTTTAAGACAACTGATGCTTTTTGTTATATAAGTTGGCAGAGCATTCTACAGTATACAACACTTGATGAACATCTGTATGCAGCTGTTGTATTGGTTCTGGTTTGGTGTCTGCTGAATCACTGTTAGCCATAACAGCTTCTAGAAAGATCCAGGTTTTTATTGCTGCTCGTCTGAAGCCAAAAGAAGCAGCAGACCACACATTCAGAACCACGACTCGTCCCAGTAAACACAACATCAGAACAGCTCCAAGAAGCTCCTTGGAGGCTTCCAGGTTTCTGGGTTTCAGGTTTGCTGAACCGAGAACCAAAACTAACTGTACGCAAGCTGTTTCCGATGCATATCAAAATGAAAACATACATGATAAAAGGCAAAAAAACATTCGACCAGACACCAAAATAATATTGCAAACAAACATTCCTGCCTGTCAACTTGTATTTTTCCTCTCCTCTCTTTTTGCTCCCCATATGGTTTTCTTTTATGTACTGTTTTTTTTTGTTTGTCTCGCCGATACAACAGCATGAAGGCGGATAACAGATGTGAAAGGTCAAGAAGCCGTTGATTTATACAAGAGTGCTGCAGAGATGACGCATCACTGGTTCCCACAACAAAATGCCGATGAGATTTCTCCAATGGATTTTGGATTATTGCAGAGAATGAGTTCTGGGACAAACAAAAATTTATGATGCCGACAGATGAACACCACCTTGATGTGATGATCCCTCTGTTCACTCCGCTGTTGCTTTCTTTGATTGTCTGCCGGGCTGCGGACCAATTAGGAGGTTAATTAGCAGCAAGTGTGCTTTGTTTGTGCTCTTGTTTGTTACGACTGCATTCATGCTATACTTATAAAGACCATGGCCACACGACTTCAACAACGCGATGATTGATGCCTCCCCCCGACAACCTCTGTAGTCTCACTTGCTAGCAAGCATGTTTTTAAGATTAACATTCAAACGCTCCCAAATTCACGAGTTTACTGACGTATTTTATGTCGTATGACAGAATGTGAAAATCACTTGGCTCGGTCAGCCATCTGACCAAAAATCCTAAAAACGGTATTGACTTACCAAAACTCAGGACTCATTCCTGTAAGGCTGAATGGTCAGCTCTGTGTGTGTGTGTGTGTGTGTGTGTGTGTGTGTGTGTGTGTGTGTGTGTGTGTGTGTGTGTGTGTGTGTGTGTAAGAAAGAGACACCTTGACCTTAAACATAACTCGTCCTCTCATCCGGCTGTTGATCACACATCAACCCGACGTCACCGCTGCTTACTACAGCTTCCTCCTACTGTATTTGCGTGTGTGTGTGTGTGCATGTGCAACCTTATGGGGACATCACAGCTCAGAAGAAAACAGGAAATGACATCATCTAGCACACACACACACACACACACACACACAACATCAAGTACTGTTGTGAAGGAAAAGGAGATGATATAATAACAGTCACGTCTTGGTTACTTTTTTACAAACCTTAAATTAATTGTAAATTTCATCTCAGAATTCATCCTGATTGTTTGCTTGAACGCTGACACACTGAACATGACTGACAGATCCAAACAGCTCACAGATGTGCAACAAACTAAATCAGTGTATTTGGAGGTAATTTGATGTCCTCTTCATGCTGGGCAGAGACGGGAATTTGCTGCAGAAGTGGTTTACGATTTTTTTTTTTTTTTTTTTTACATGTTGACGTTTGTCCGTTTTTCATGATTCTGGTTCACCATCGGAATTCAGTGAAACGGAGAATTCAAACTGCCGGCTTCCACGAAGAGGCGAGTTACAAACTGCCCAGAGGCACCGTTCAAACTTTAACAGACCTTTTTACACAAAAGAGACGTTTTCGTGGCTATGAGTTAAATAGTTTGCGAACATATGAGAAGAAACTCTCTGTCCTCTCTCTGTCTTCTCCAACTTGACCTGGAGATCTGGTTTCTATCGTATACATGTCTTGGCTGTCACACCAGGAATCAAACCTGTGGTAAAATCCTCACTGTCCAGAAACCTGGAAGCTCCTCGAAGCCGCTGAGAGGTCGAGGTCTCCTGGGAGTTGACCGCGCTCCAGCAGGTTGGGCTGGTGGTTCTCCTGGCTGCAGACATGACGATTAGGAGGTTCAGTCGGTGTTTGAGGGTTTGGAAGCTCAGGAAAGGGATGCTCGCACTTGGAAGGTTGCTGGTTTGAATCCCTACACCAGCTGGGAACATCTGGAAAGCATGTGGAGGAGCTGCCAATGACTCAGCAGGAACTGAAATAACGTGATAAAACAGTGAATCAGTTCAGATCAGCACATCGACTGCTGCGTATCAACTCTCTGTGATGTTTCCTGATGGACAGTAAAGTAAACTGCTGATAAGTATAGCTGCTGTTAGCTGATGCTAGCTCAGTTTGTTAGCGGTGTTGTGAGCTCAGAGCAACAGGCACTTTGGACCGCTGGAAAGAAGAGGAGGTTTTCAAGCCCGGGGTGTAGGGGAAGAAATTAGACAAAATAGTAGCATTAGGTAGTTAATGAAAGATTAAAGTGGGCGCTAATGCAAGCTATTATGATAGACCACAGCTGCTGTATATTGTATAAAGACTGACACTGGACAACGCTGACATATACATTATGCAGCAATTATCTGTATATGAGAGAAATACCAACTAAAATAAGAAATGATTCATTTATTTGAATATTTTGTTACGCAGCACGGAGACAGGACTCAATGGCAGCACGCAGGACGCAGGTAAGAAGAGATAAACAGTCTTTAACAGCAGGCAGAGGTTCGGTACACGGGAATCCAATCAGGTAAACCAGGCAAACAATCCAAAAGGGCAAAGGCGAAAGCAAAAAACAAGCAAGATATAGAACCAGGAACCATAAACACACGAGGAAAAACGCTGGAGAGGAGGACACAAAGAACGCCAACGATCTGGCACTGGGAAGGGCAACAAAGGGCTTAAACACACCAGGTGATGACGGGATCAGACACTGGTGTGGGTGATTAGGGGTGAGCCAAAAACAAGGCGGGAACTCAGGGGCTGGAGTGGGCGGAGAGGGGACAGACATATTTATTATAATTTATTTAGAATAAGCGTATCGTTCAGTCTATTTTTGACTATTTTAAAACCATTGAAGAGTTGAGTTTCCTGGGGCAAGCACCATTTAAATTTTAACACAATGCATATTTCTGAGCTGGTGATCTGAATCATTCACATGCGCACCGTCCATGTTTACGCCCCTGAAACAAAACTGAACTAAACAGAACCAGGCGAGAGAAAAAGACCATCCGACTGCCACAAACTCATAAGTTTACCGGGGATCTCTACTCTCCAGGCTCTCGATGGTCATCGATCGCATCGATCCAAGATGTCACACTTTTAATATCTTTAAACCAGCATCCTCTCTTGGGCTGCTAGATTAGTTAAACCCAACATTTTTTTTAATTAAACAGTAACTGAATAATAGAAATGACACATAATGTGTGTAGCAGATTTCCAATCACCTCACGGTACCTCAGATTCACTCCGCGACCCCGTTGTTGGGCTCCTGACCCGAGTAAACCTCTCAGCCTCCCGGAGCTGTCGGTGATTTTTGGTGGAATTTTCCCTTTACAGATTTTGGACACAGCAGAAAATGAGTGAGAGAGAGCCATAGACAGACGGGGGAGAGAGAGTGAGCGAGGTGCCCCTGTGTCCCTGGTCACACCAGTGGGTAACCACACTCTTCATCCCATGGCTCCAGACACACACACACTCACACACTCACACACACACTGAGGCCAATGATATGTTGGGAAACGTAGTGAGGGGGAAACCTGAGAAGGGGAAAACTGAAGGAAGAAGAAAAACAATAACAAGAAAGACCAAAAAATCCGGACGCCCTGTCTCTGTGTCACTGTCTTTCTGTGTTACTCTGTCACTCTGTCTCATTTACAGTGTGTGTACCAATGTCAGCGGTGGACAGATGGAGTCTGAGGCCTGTAGTTTGACTTGGCTTGACATTTAAAAACCATTGAGCCTAAGTGCTACACAGTAATCTGAGCGCAGTAGGAATGTCATTAATCTATTTTTTTTTTTTCTGTTTTTATCGACTGTAAAGGCACTTTTCAAAAACTATTTTCAGGCTCGCTGCAATGTCACAGTACATTTCCAGCCAAGACTTTTGAGTGCTGAGTTTCATAAAGATGTCAGCCACACACGCCGTGGACGTGTGTGGCCGACGAAAAAGCATTTAGGAGTTTTAGTAGTCTTTTTTCAAAGCCAGTGGTTTACACAACAAACTGTTAAGACTGCTGAATTATTATCTTATTATCATATTTGCAAAAGGTCGGACCATGAAGAGCTTCTTCCTGACTCGTTCTGACAATGAAATGCAACTGTTGGTCGTTCCCTTGTGTTCTTCTTCTTCTCCAAAATAAATTTAATGTCTTAAAATACACAATTCAAAATAAACTGTTGAAAGTTTTGGGGGATTTTTAAAAAAAAAAAATAAAAAAAAGTTTCTCAGATAAAAACATTTGAAGTTTTTGAAGTGGTTTGGTGAAATTTCTGTTATACTGCCGGAGGGATTTCAGAGCCCAGAGGGTTAAGCAAAAGTACTAATACCGCACTGTAAAAATATTTTGTTGCAAGAAAAAGCCCTGCATTGAAAATGATACTTAAGTAAACAGGAAACTGTATTTTAGGGATTAAATATTATAATTAGTATTTGACTCATGCAGATGTTATTGCTGCTGTTGGTTGAGATAATGAATAACTACAAATATATACATATATATTTTAATTATGGATTCATCTGTTAATCTGTTAATGTGTTTATTATTGTAACCATGGCAACGAATGTCCTGCTAGATAACCCGAACCACGACGTTCACCTGAACCTAACGCTAGCTTTGTCACATCATGAAACATAAAACCACTGTAGATTTGAAAGGAACACATGAAAACACTTCTACGTGTTTTTGTTCTGAAGCGCAGTTACAGAAACATATTTTGTCCTTTTTTAATTTGGAGGACAGAGATGAGGAAGAGTCCCAGCTGTCGTCCTCTCTTTATTCGTGTCTGTTTGGATCTAATATCCATGGATGTATTTCAACATTTTTTTCCTGAGTCTAGATGAAATTTAATTTAATTTTAGGTTATCCTATTTGATGTAAACCAGGTCTCTTTTTGCTTTTTTTTGATCATAAGTGCTCTCATATTTAGAGCCACATAATGTACCAAACTGATTTGAAACAGTATAATTTCTCATAAGGGAAAACAATATTTATAACTGATGGTTAAAAAAAAACCCTCATTTGATATAATTCAATTATCCACGAGACTCCTGTGCTTCACTGTTGAGAAACATTGAAGTTATCGCTTCAAAATAAACCTTGAAATGCAAATTACAGCGCGGACAGATTGTTTTATTTTTCTCTTTTGTCTCTCACTAATTCTTCTTCTTTGCATCTCTTTCTTTACATGTTTCTGTTAATTTCTCCTTTTCTCCTCTCTCCTCCACGTTTATATCTTCATCACTTTCCCTCCCCCTCCCTCCCTCCCTCTCTTCATCGTTTTCTTTCATTTTCCCACACTCCTTTTCTCTCTGTCTGCTGGCAGCCATGTGCGATGCTTACTACGGCGTCATGCTGGGTCACCACGCCACACACACACTCCCACGCGGCGTCAGTGCCTGTTATAGTGACAACGCCGCGGACAAAACCAACAACAGACAAATATATAAAAATGGGCTGAAATTCCGTTTAATTTTAGGAGATTTCCACATCAGTGCAGCTCTCATAAACCCGGTGTTTAGACATGCATGTAGGTTTAGGAAAACCAGGGGAGCCAGAAAGATAAATAGACTGAATTATAACAGAACGTTTTGGAGCCACTCTTCTCCAAATAGCACGGGTACTTTTGTCACGGGTTTAAAAATAGACGTCCGAAACCGCAGAGAGCCTGAAGTCCCTAAAAATGTCCTCATCTGTTCTCACACAGGCTGCCGTCTTTCATTTGGGTCCCATTTTTCTCTTGTTTGTGCCGCTTTTCCCACGTTTTTTCCGACATTTTAAACCGTTTCTCATCCTAAATGTTTCGAGATGTTCGGGGTAGGACGTTCAGATCAGGGATATGATTATAGAGGAGAGGAAAAGAAGGGATATATAGAATCTGAAGAAGTCAAGACATCCATGAAAGTTATGAAAACAAACAAACAAAAAAAAAAAGATAACTTGAGCAGGATGGATGAGAGAAAAAACGTATGGGAAAGTGGGAGAAGATGCAACGATGTGAAAGATGTTTTTCGTCCCTCCGTCAAGCTCAATCTCAACTGTAATCCATCATTACACAATAAGTGCCTTTATTTCGTCACTATGCAAGAAATATCTCAGCCCGTGTGAACCGCTGTGTGTTTCAGTAAAACAAATAACACACTGACCAAAACCTCAGCCTAACTTTAAACAAAATGTTTGAACCTTGTTGTCGGCCCAAGAGGGACGTTCAGTATTTTTAATCTTCCAATGTTTCGTCCGTTTCACATTTTTGCACCTTTTTTTTTGGTCTCTTGTTACCTTTTTAATTTTCAGCATTTAGTTTTTATTCACTTAACTTTTGTTTTCATGCTAGTTTTAATGCTTTTCGATTTTTGCCATGCATCTTTTTTCCTCAGTTTCTCAACTTTTGTTGTTGTTGTTTTTCTAATTTTTCACTTTCAGATGAAACGATGAGAAAAAAGTCGAACGCTGACACAGTTTGAGACAAACGACTAGAATAGAACACAACTGAACTCTTTCTCTTGGATTCCTGCTGACTCAGATTCTGGCTCACTGATTGGCTGGTTTGACTGTTTCCACGGTGATAGATGGGTTCCACCAGTCAAGGTTAGTGGTCAGGCCTGCCCGGGATCTGAACCCGCAACCCACAAGCCCTTCAAAGCCAAGGCCACCAAACCAGCAGACCTCAGAGGTTTAACACCCACACCTTGGCTCCCACTGACGAGAGAGGGAGGAGGGAAGGAGGGAGGAGAGAGGAGGGAGGAGGGAGGGACGTGGGGGACGGGAGAAGAGAAAAGAGGGCGGTGAGTGAAGAAGATGGGAAGAAAAATGAGAGTGGGAGAGGAAAGAGAAGAAATCAAGGACAAACACTTCCAAACCTATTGGCCACGCCCCCCAAACACAGTGATTGGTCAGATATGTGGAGGTGTGACAGAAGGTGGATTGAACCTCTCTCAAGCTCAGCTACTCACATTCAGCATGAGTGAATGGCTCAAGGAGAGACTGTCCAAAGGTTTAGGGACCATCGTTGTCATGGTAACCATAATAAGCCTCCTCCTTAACGCTAAATTCCACCAGGTACGGTTCTGGGATGTCACGGTGGTTTCATATCCCACCAGGAGTGTCTCAAAGCGTAGTGCTTCACCTGTCAGACTTTAACTTGCTCAGGTTGGTTTATGTGCTTCTACATCGAGTTAGTAGGCTACATACTTAAATTGTTTCCCTTTTGTCCGTTTGGACTATCTGGACTCTGCACAGGGTGTTTTATTTTGAAAAACTGACCAGCTTCTCTATGTTGTTTGACTTTTGGTCAGCCCGATCTGCTCTGTGCTGCTTGAAATCGCAATCATTGTCGAGAACGGCCACAGTTAGCTCTGCCGGGCCGCAGCCAGAACGCATCACAGCCGTGCCCGGCGTAATTCAGGGTCAGGTTTTTGTCACTTTACAACAGCGTCACCTGACTTCCTTTTAAATACTGTGGCCGCCAGATGGCTTTGACACCTGCACGTCAAAATATGTTGTTTGGGGGAACTTACTGAAATGACTTAAGCTGCTGTTCTTCTTCTCCAACATTAGATCTTTTTCACAGCAGCCATTTTGACCTGAAATAGTTTCAACACTGGTGTTTCCAATGAGCCAACATGCAATCACAGCAGCACCCAGGCTCTGATTGACCTGAATGGAGCAGATTCACTGGCTTCTGCCTTTAGATATGATTGGACAACGCTTTGAAAATACTCGAGACGAGCGAGAGGGAAGTAAAGAATGGAAGTAAAGTGGAGTAATAAGAGCGGATTTGAAGTGAATGCTCCCAGAGCAGACAGGGAGGAGAAGACAAGGAGAGAGGAGGAAGGACAGACAGAAAGGATAAGTGACAAAGACAGAGAAGACAGATGAAGAAAAGAAAAAGAGGAAATGAGTTAGAGAGACAGAAAAAGGGGAGTGGGTGGAGAGAAGGGAGAAGGGAAATAAAGTCCATGACTGTGGTCAGATCTATGTGTCAGTCCTATTTAAAGTAAAGACAGCTCTGGTAGGGTCAGAGGTCATTCTGTATTTCCTGTGAGCTATGGAAATAGACCAACTGTCACCAGGTTACAGTCGACAAAAACACAATTCAACTTCCTCCCAGAAGGGAAAATTCAGATCCCACAGTCTTAATCCAACACAGAGGCTGGAATGATCTCGTAGTTATTGTCCTTGACCTCACTTTTGATGGTTTCCTTTCATGTTCTGCACTTCTATTTTCCTGTTTTCAAGTGTTTCTGTCTTAAAACTGTTTGTTTGCTTCACGGCTCCTAAAGAAAGAGCTTCATGTCGCGGGAGAAGGAGTTTTTCTGTCGACTCATACAGTCAACAGTAAACCTCGTCTCCATTCCTGTCCCCAGCAGTCCCTCCGACAGGAAGTGAACGCAGAGCTACTTCTTGCAGAGACAGGAAACAGGAAGCAGTGGGGGTATGGAGGAGAGCCTGACATCCTGTGCCCCCCACGACATCATCTGGTCCAAACAGAGCCGAACAGCAGAGTTCAGATGATATGTTGAGGTATGTGGCAAACCACCGGCGTACATGTTCATAGATAGATCACCCGTAGTTACTGTTGCCATGGCTGCCTAGCTATCAGCTTTGACTCTAAACTGTCGCGTACTGACTTCATTATATTTCTGACGGACTCTTATAAAGATAAGAGTTTCATGGCCACCATAGTTTCCCCTTCATGCTGGATACCACTAAATCCAACACACTGACCTTTAGTTACTGGGATTTTTCTTATTCCTCCTTCCTTGCTGAGGGCGGGGGCACGAGACAATCGCATAAATGATGACGATTGGCTGAGGTTGAGTAAAATTCCATGGTAAGCCAATCAGAGGTGGAGTTGGGCGGGTGTTGCTTACACAAACTGTCAGACACACAAAGACGACACAGGACATTCACGTGAGTCAACGAGAAACAGGAATGGCGAGCCCGAATAGTCCAAAAAGTTTCTTCACCTTCATTTGTGGCCTGTTGAGGTGCAATAAATATCAAAAGTTCCAAAACATCTATTGTGTTATTTTTATCGATCCACTCTATAAACATAGTAATTATAATATCTACAATAATCCATGACATTTTATTGGATGCTAGTCTCACTTTCCCACAGCAACGTTAAAATAGTTTAGATTTGTGTGCTGTGGATTTCTGTTGTGTATTCTATGAAGTGTCCATTTAATTATAATATTCAGATTTATCATAAATAACTGAACACGCACATGTATTTTAAGTTCCGTCAAAGAGGTGGGGTCCAAATTCTTTGAGCATTTAAAAAATTACTTTCCAAAGTAACTAGTTACTTTTAGAATTTGTAACTCAGTAACTACTTTAGTTGCTTTCAGGGAGAAGTAACTAGTAACTGTAACTAGTTACTTTTTTAGAGTAAGTGGATGAGATTGTCATATCATCCAGGGGCAGAGTTACACCAGCTTCCACACAGCGAATGTTCCTGAACTTTTTCTAATTATGATTTAGCCTCTGTGGCTAAGTCATTAGCTAGACATCATAACATTAGTGGCTTAGCTTAGACACACTTCTGAACATGAACCATCGTTTTCAGTTCTCATATATCCATCGATTTTTTTCCTTCACTTGATCTGTTGTAGAAGAAAAAACAACAGTAGCTACGAAACAACGGAGACACAGAGACACAGAGGCTGGAAAACTGCAGGCAGGCATACAAACCATGATCTTCATAATGAGGCTTCATTAAAATACTTCTCACTAATCTCACTAATAAACAGGTCGGTCAGATTAATGCAGGAGAAATGTTTATGAGACCGCCGAATGTGAAAAGGTTAAAAGAGATTCACAGACATAAGTCCCATATCGGAACATAAAAGACAAGACTGTGAGTCTCGACTGTATCTGTCATCAATTCCTATTTAATATGCAACACACAAGGACACACACACACACACACACACACACACAAACCATTATTTCATGTTCAGCGGTTAGAGTCACAGTGGAAATTCAAAAGCGCATGGACATAAAATAGAAAGTTTTGGTCACTAGTATAATGGCACACACACATTTATAGTATAATGGCACACACACACACACACACACAGATACACATTCATGCACACACACACAGTAGATACACAACATATCAGTACTATACACACAAATAAGCTACACAAACTCACAAACAAACACATTTACAGTGTAAACCAGCTGTCAGCTCGCATCAGAGTCTGAATTCACACACACATGGACGACCGCAGACGCACACACACACACACACACGCAAATACACACACACACACACACACACACACACACGGTTAGTGAGTCAGTGTGTAGTTGTGGTGACTGATCTGACATCCTAACCACATGTGGCCAATAAAACACCACAGAGACAGAAAGAGACGGGAAAATCCCTCACTCACTCTCTCTCTCTCTGTCCCTGTAACTCTCCGGCATAGTCTCTCGCTCTTAATCAGCCTCTCTCTCTCTCTCTCTCTCTCTCTCTCTCTCTCTCTCTCTCTCTCTCTCTCTCTCTCTCTCTCTCTCAAACACATGGATGTACAAATTCCATTCTCTCTGCCTCTCCCTGTATTTTCTCTCTGGAGCTTTTTTGCTCCTCTGTGTCTATCTCCACATGCATCTTTAATGTCTGTCTCGAGGTCTCTCCGTCTCTCTCACCGTGCATTCACACTGCGAGCACAATAATAGAAGTCGGCATCGTGCGTTCATTCTTAAAGGAGATAAACGGACGAACATGGGCGGGTTAGCTTCCTATAGGAGGCCCCTAATAACCCCCTCTGTTTCTCCAGCTCTCTGTGTGTGCAGTGTTTACAGTTTCTCGATGCTAAAATACGTCCTGGTCCTGCCTTCATGTGGAACACGACGAACAATATGCAACATAAGCAACAAAGCACCAAACTAAACTGGTAAATGTTGCAAAAAACTCGACACACGAATCGTCAAAGATCAGGAGTGTTTCATTCTGGAACTATTTCCAGGTGAACGAAAGTGATGTTCCAAGAAAACCAGCTGAGACTATTTTTTTTTCCATCGTTACATTCTTCCCTCCTTCCTTTCCTCCAGTGTCCTCTTCTTTTATTTATTTATTTATTTCCCAGCTTCCATCGCTTTTTACATAAGCTTTATGATTCTTGTTACAGAACTGAATCACTGGATTGTTTTATAGATTGTTCAAAAACATTTAAAGCTCCATTGTGTAACTACCTACCATCACAGAGTTTAAATCATGCTGATGCTTCACTGACTTGGAATCAGGTGATTGGTGTCTCTCTGTCCTGTATGCCTGTCTGTGCTTTGTGCTTCAGCTGTGGTCTTCACTGATTTTGGTGAAACTGGATCATATTTTATGGAGAAAATGTTTTCTGGTTTTCCCTCTGATGTCCTCCGGCTGCTCCGCCTCAACTCTCTGTGATTTACAGAGTTTCCTGATGGACAGTGAAGTAAACTGCTGCCAATTGTAGCTGCTGTTAGCTAACGTAACCTCAGTTTGTTAGCCCGACCGCCCGGACTGTGAGCTCAGAGGACCGAGGGAGTGTTAGTGTTTGTACCACCAGGAAGAAGAAGGAGGAGGCTTACAGGCCCAGGACGTGGGGGAATGTTGAAGGGAAGCTGAGCCTGTGTCGTGCCAGAACAGGAGCTAGGCAAGCGGGCAATGTAACCAGGCTCGTCAGCTTCTATGGACAGAAGCTGACCAAAGAGGACGTTGGCAGAGAAAGCTGAGAAGTAAGAGGAGAGCGTGGCCAAACAAGAAGCCGCCAGACGAGTGAATCTTTATGTTGTTGGACTGGTCAGTAATATTAGCTGGCTGCTATGTCTTGTGTTGTTGACCTTGCTTGATGTTTGGCTGTTAGCAAAGCTGTCGATCGCTCTTAGGTAATGTAATCAGAACAAATACACGTGCACAGCTGTCCATATTTACCGCAGTGGGATTAGCCTCTGGTATTTCTGAGATTTAGCGCCTCCAGTTTCAGTTTCTACGTAATGTTGCTTTAAATGTTCTCATAAGCAAACAGGAACGTTGTGGCAGCACAAAACCAACTGAGACTGATTTGAAAGACTTTGTCTGTTTGCAAACAGAAACTACGAATTATTTAAAGTTCTGAACACACCATGTACACTCCCTGGAAGCTCACGTGTGTTAATTTCCAGCTGGGAGCAGGGGAATCCAGCATTGTGTTATCTTTTCCAGTCAGGGTAACTAGCAGCGGGGTGAGGTGTTCCCATAAAAATATACACCTCTTCCTCTCTCTCCCTACACACACACACACACACACACACACACACACACATACAGAGGCACACACACCCTTTCCGAACATCCCAAACTTCCACAGGAGTTTCCTCCTCGCATTCCTGTCAGTTACCTCAGCAACACACACACACACACACACACACACACACACACACACACAGAGTACACTAACACACTGAGCACAGTACATGACCCGGTGTAGGAAAAGACACACATTCACACACTCTCCACACACACTCACACACACACACACACAATCCCCAGCTTGGTTTTTACAGCCCAGTTAAGATCTGTGAAACCTTCTGTTCTCCAACCAAAAGATAATTGAATCTTATGGAAATTTTCATAAAAAAAGTTGCCAGCCAGACAAAAAGAGGGGGGAAAGAGTGTGAGAATGAGGAGGGGGAGACGGAGATGAAAAGGGGGCAAATGGGGTGAAACCGAGCAAAATGTGGCAAAAAAACTGAGTTAACAGGAAAGGCAGAGAAAAGAAGATGAAATGAAAGATGTGTAATAAAGTCTGGTAGAAAGTCTGGACGAAGAGGAGGAGGATTGTGTTTAAATCAGGAAAATGAAAGTAAAGCAGATGATGAAGAGATGAGTGAAAGGCGGGACAAAGACGGACGGGATAAAGGTGTAATGTGGATGAGAGGATTCAATGAAAGGAGACGAGAGGTGAAAGATGGAGTGAAACAAGAGTGGATTGGTTAGAGGAGGATGAAATGACAAAGATAGTGACAAAAAGGAGGTCAACAGGAAAAAAAGAGGGATGGATTGAGGGGAAACGATGTAAACTGGGGCACATGGAAGAGAAGGAGATGGAGAAAGTGGCAAAAATGGATTGTGTAGAGGCTGAAAGAGGACGAAGGGAAGAAAACGGAAAGAAGAGAAAAGTGGAAGATTGATGCAAAAAAGAGCTGATGGTGGAAAATTGAACAAAATTTGGGGTGAAAGAAAAACAAGATGGGACGGGATAAAAATGGTGGAAATGAAGAAGATGATTGGTGGATGTAAATGAGAAGAAAAGGAATGAGGTGAGAAATGAGGACAAACAGAAAGGTGTCACAAAGAGATGGAGAGGATTAGAAAAACTGGAACGAGAGGCAGGAGTCAAACTCGTGGGAAAGAAAAAGAAAAGAAAAGAAAATTACAGTGACCGGGGGGCTGAGAGGGAATAAAACAAGCCCAAAAACTGAAACAAAAAAAGGGAAGAAAACAGGCTGTCAGAGAGGAGCGAAGGAGAGAACAGTTTTTCCTTGTTCCAAATGTTTTCTTTTGAGTCCGTCAGTGGTTTGTTCGGGGGGAAACTGTCCCGCCGAGCCAAACTCGTTTAGTGTCGGATCTGAACCAGGAGAGGACAGAATCAGAGCACATCACAGAGGATTACAGCATCGCGCAAACACTGAGGTGATTGTCTTTCTGTCTGTTTTCTACTCGTCTTCTCCTCCATTTTCCCACCACTCCTTTTGAGACGTGAGCACGAGATCCACAGCTTTCACAGTGGACGCTGCAAAGCACAACACTGCAATTACTGTGTTTGTTCTGGCTGCTTACTTCACTGCATTTTCAACTTGTTGTTGTTCTTCGGTCCATCTGCCTCTCAAACAGTTTGATCCGTGACCTGGTTCCAGACCACTCAATCAAGTCATTGGCGGCTGCTTTCATCGATGGCAAATCAACCAGTCAGCACTTTGTAGTTATGATTATGAATGGAGACATCATACATACACACCTAGCAACAGAAATTGGAAAAATGCATGAGCGGGAAGGACAAACCTGTCCAAATTATTGTAGTTGGCTTGAAACTGAAATGTGCTCTACAAATAAAGCTGCCTTGTCTTGAAAATATTGTTCCTTTGGTTGAGATTTCTAAGTTATTACTAAAGTCTTCTAGGGAGGTCATTCCAGAACTATGTGGCCTTAAATATCTTGACTACCGTATGAATTTCCATGGAATTTACAGCTCCTAAGAGGTGATTCGTAATGATTTTGGTGACCTCTTGACCTTTTCTGTAACACCATCGGGTCAAGATTCTCTCTTCACACTTGACAGCACAATGTGGTGAGATTCACAGTGCATATTCTTGTTCCCAATACGATTCTAATGACCTCCAGAACTTTTCTTTAGCACTACCAGTCAGCTAATGGTCAAAGTTCTGTGGAATTTGGACAGCCTGCCTCAGCTGGATAACACAACAGTTGTGTTCTGGTGCCAAAAGACAAAATGTTAAATTGTTTTAACATTTTGTGCTCGTGTAGAGATTATACAAACGGGATACAACATGTTAATTAGTACAGATTAGAGGTGCTGGTAGGTGGACTTTCAAGAGCCAGGCTAGCTATTCCCCCTGATTGTTGTCTTTATGCTAAGCTAGGCTAATCGCCTCCGGCTCCAGCTCCATCTTAACACACGGACGTAAGAGTGGTCTCATCTGAGTCTCAGCAAGAAAACACAAATAAGCCAGTTCCCTAAAATGTCAAACTTATCTATAAAACCAAATAAACAGTCTTTTCTGTACAAAACAGATTTTAAAATTCTGGACATGTAGTGCTTCTTCTACATAGCTAAGACATTAAACCCAGTGCAGAGAGAACGTTTCATCGTCTCAATTTCTCCTTTCCATACTGCCAAAAAGAAAGTGCATGTTCCTAATCCCAATGGTGACCTCCTGACCTTTTTTTTAGCACCACTGTTGAGTCAACTAGCAGTTGAAGTACTGTGAAATTTGCCGCGTTATCCAGCTGAGTCAGGTTGTCAGTCAGCTGTGTTCTGGTGCCAAAGGACAAATTGTGAGCCAGATCTGGCCCGTACACGGCTCCTAGATTCAACAAGGTTCTTATTTGTGCAGACCTGAGACAGTCTGGGCTGAATAATCCACTCAGCAGCCCTCAGACCAGCTTCGGGCCACTGTCAGCACCACCAGTAGACATGGTATGAGCATACCGTACTGTACTGAGTGACATTTTGTTTCTATTGCTGTAGAATCACATGGGATGTAAATATTCTTGATGATTTGTGCATCATTATATGTGCATATGCACAAAAGTCAGCCTGGGTGGAAATTTTGGGATCACCACAGATTGTGAAATAAAGCTATAGCGATTTTGCTCAGCTGCACAACAATAATTATTGGAGGTGGACCACCTTTAAAGTTTAAAGGGTCACAGGAAGGAGCCATGATTATAAACAGGAAGTTGTTTGACGGTTACGAGGTACAGGGGAGGTAATCACCCATGTTCAAGCACTGACTCAAACCAAGACTGCTGCTAGAGTTTGAGGTTTTTCTTCTGCAACTAATTAACCTGTTTCCAGAATCGTCTTTTACCAATCTTAACAAAATACTGAATCGAATATATTTGACTTGCCCAAACATCAGGTTTCTGTTGTGTTGGTCAATTCGGACCCCAAAAACATAACACAAAGAGATTTTTTTTTTGAAGTGTTTATTTTGTAAAATTATTTTATAAAACAGAACAAATCCATTTACAGCCAACCCACATTTTTCAAATATAAACACAAACAAAACCATTTACTATAGAAAATATAATAATGGTCCCTGTCAGACAGATTTAGAAGCATCACAGTGACACTTCTGGGAAAATGCTGGTTTTAATTTGTCGTTATATGACTGCTGAGAAAATGTCCTTTGTTTTAATTCCCAAAATCTTGGGTGTTTCATTTTTTTCTTTTTCTTTTTTCCCCTTCAGATAATTATTACCAAAAGCCCCAGAGTTATTGCACGAAAAAAAAAAAAACGCCTGTCCCTCTGATGTTCTTTGTGTGTCACAGTAAATTAAAATGGAAACAAGACTCTGTTTGGTGTCAACAGAAAAGAATGTCAAATGCAGATGTAGAAGTATTTTTCTTTAATACTTTGCTTGAACTTCTGCTTCTCTGTGGCTCCGTCCTCTAGAGGAAATGTTCGGAAAAATCTACTGTTGCTCTGTTTTCAACCAATGGCAGCCACAAGGAACGGTGTGGTAAATATAACTGGTTTCACTGTACAAGATACTCGATTTTGTTCTACTGTTTCATGTACAAAAAAGAGTATTGTCTGTAGGACTAATGCCGAACAGATGCAGGATAAACCCTTGAAGAGAGACTTCTGTTTTTTTGCTCCCGCTGTATACAAAAATATTACAGGATAAATGCTACATAAACACACACACACAGACGTCTACAGTGGCTGCAACTGTTGATTTTTCATTTTCTCAGCACAAACAAGTTCTCATTTTGATTTCCAGTCATTTAGGTGAAAACATTGATGTGGAAGGGAAAATTTCTTGTTTGCAAAGTGTAACATGTAACCTAATAAACTCCATAAAGACCCATAGAGATCCACAAGAGATCTTTTATAATTACAGATTTCCTTTTGAAGGCAAGTTTATAATACACAACATTTAGGAGAAACTGAAAAAAAGAAGACTAGTGGAAACCCACTGCTGCAACGCTTTTATATTCAAATAATCTTTAAAGGATCAACAGGAGTTCACTTTCTTGCTCAGAGTGAGGTGAGAATATCATTATCACTGTCACGTCTGTGGGTGGAGTAAGAGCCAGGAGGTGATTAGCCTAGCTTAGCACAAAAGGAAACAGTCCAAAGTTAAAAACACATCTGCCTACAGTCGCCTCTAACACATATCTTTTCCCCTTGATTCCAGTCTTTATGCTAAGCTAGGCTAATCACCTCCCGCCTCCCAGCTCAACGCACAGACACGAGAGTGGTGTCAATCTTCTCAACCAAGTCTCCTCAGCACAGAAAACACAAATAACCCTATTTCCTAAAATGTCAAACTTATCTATGAAATGAAATAAACACAGTCCTTTCTGTACAAAACACATTTTTAAAATTATGGACATTTAACTCTTCATAAGTAGTGTTCCTTCTATACAGCTAAGACATTAAACCCAGTGCAAAGAGAACATTTCATAGTCTCAATTTCTCCTTCACATACTGCCAAGAGGCAAAACATCTATATATACAGTAAATGGCTACATCAACCCCCCCCCCCAAAAAAAAAATTAAATCATATGACCTAGCACATGAACCATTATCCTTCAATTCCCTCAATAATTTTATGAAATTAAGAATTGAACAATTTGTTCTTAGAGTGGTCAAACTGCTTACCAATATCTGGAAGTATAATGTTGCTTCATAAATCTACAAATCTGCAGACCTTGGACACGATGAAGTAAAACGAAGCTGTTTCCACATGAGACTCGTTCCAATGGCACTTAATTTTGTAGAACCCAATCTTCTGTTATTTGTAGAACTAAATTACACTTCTTAACTTTGAAAAAAGAACATTTTGTTTAAACAAGTGATATGCATGAGAGGCTTACTGGTTAAAGAGAATGATCTTTGAATCATCAACATATCTGTGTTTGCCAAGAGGCAAAGCAACTTCAAACATGCAGATTTTGGCATGGAGTTTGACATGAGGCCCTGTCATGGACTGAGACTGAGAGAGGGAACGGCATGTATCACGGTCAGAAAGAACCCAACCCGGCTTGTAAAACATCCTGATAGTTTGTGGGAGACATCAGTGGTCTGCACTGGGTCCGTGGCCAAGGCTTTCCCGACATCACTGCCGAGAGATATGTGGAGGCTGGATCAAGTCTCTCCCATTGAGTCTTTTTCTCTCTGTCCATCTCCCGACTTTGTCCTTCACTGTCCTTCATGTTCCCGTTTAACGAACGAGATGAATAAATCTAAACTTTACATAGTTCATTGAGATGAATGTTTGTCTGGTCCTGAGATGAAATGTCAAAAACGATGAGATGATCTTGAAATTCAGATTTGTCGTGGTCGTTGTGGGGTTTTTTTTGACAGTACACACAGTGCAATTAAAAAAAAAAAAAGAATTTGCTTGCATAGTTTGTCACCAGAGGGGTTAGAGTGCAGAGAAACAAACCCTGTGGACCAGTTAGGGGATTAGTAGCTTGCTCAAAGGCACTTAAACTATGAAAAAACACTTCCCACATCCCTGAATCCTTCAGACTGTGTAGTCATCAGAACAATTTCTGTCCAGCTATTGATGAAGACTCCTGGTTTATTAGCATTACACATTTAACAGAGACCTAGCACCCTTGATAAGCAAATTGAGAACTTTTGAACTATTAATCTGGGTATAGTAATCCATGCATATTCCACGTTTAGGAATTAGATTTCATTTGACATGACTACTCTCTTTTTTTTTTCAGGTTAGGACATTTTTAAAAAAATAGTTTTTGGCTTTACCCAGGTCCGGCTCCATTAAGCATTTTATGAAAGCATCTTTCTTTTTAGCATTTATGGAAAACTTTTTAAATCTAGAATTTAAATCTATGAGAGATAAAGATCTATTAGACATGACTTGATTAAAAATATGAGCCAAAACTAATCTTTCCGATATACTTCCTCCGTATCCTGTAACAACCAAACTGTGCAGTATGCAAGGAGGTACACATGACAGACGAGATCATGGAGCATTTATCCAGTGATACAGGCGCTGTAATAGACAGCACTGCTAGCATCGGACAGAGCAGATATAAGAGGGCTGCTCCCTTCATCACATGCACCAGCACCGTTTAAAATGCTATTGACGTCCCTGTTAATAAGACTGCTAACATTGCTATTCATGCCACTGCCTACACTACTGCCACTGCGCCCGCTCAGGACCTTCAACCCACCCCCGCAGCTCCCACCACGTCCGTAGGCCTCCTCTCGATTCCTCCCAACATTTACATACTGGTCAAATTCATGCCTGTCCACCTCGGACCAAAACTCAGCAGAAGAAGACCCCAAATGGCTGGAGGAGTCTGGACTTGAATGATCTAAGTGCAAAGTGGGAGTAAAGGTTGACTGGACGATGGAGGATGATGAGCAGGAAGAAGGAGAAGTTTCAGGTGGAGGTGAAAGCTGCCCCAGGTGAGAGGGCATGTAATATGCAGCATTCGGGGCGCTGCTCCCGTACATTTGGCCGAAGTAGCCAACAGGAGCAGTGGCTTGATGTGATGGCTGATGGGATTTTATCGACTCAGGCAGGCTGATGGAGGGCTGGGTGTAGGAAACAGAGGAGCTGGAGTCAGATAGAGGTGGTGGGCACTTTGCCGGACTCCTCAAAGCGATGTGGTGACCAGAGGTGTGAGATGGATTTAATCTTGAGTTGACTGAACTCGCCAAAACTGAAGTGACAGAGTTCATGCTTGGGGTCATATTTGACTCACAAGAACTCATTCTTGAATCAACTCTGGAACTTCTACTAGGACTCAAACTGGAATTCATACTAGAGCTTACACTGGGACCAACACTCATACCTGAACTCTGACTGTATGGTGTTGCACCATGTATGGAGTTGTGGTGACTATGGTTGTAATTATGGCTGTAATGTTGGTTGTGATGGTGAAGGTGGTGGTGGTAGCCACTCCAACCTCCCATCCCTGCTTCCTCTTGCATATGTTGGGGGAAGAACACAGGTTCCCCACCTCCATCTTCTAGAATATCCAGAGGGGACATCTCTGGAGTCGGCAGGCCATAGCTCTCCAGCTCTGGGTGTCCCGGGGCCTGGAGGTCCCTGAAGTGCCCAAGAGATGGCAGCAAGTGGTGAGAGTGATGGTGATGGGCACCTGGATGTCCATAAGCAGAACCTCCAGAAATACCTTCTGCACCTAAGGGGCTGACACCAGGTCCTAATCCAAGGCCTGATGCCCCACCTTGGGCTAAGCTGTGAAGCAGAAGCCCCGGTTCAACCCTCTTGAGTTTTTTGGTGGTCTTTTTGCGGCGAGGCCTGTACTTGTAGTTTGGGTGATCCTGGAGGTGTTGGACACGCAGACGTTCTGCTTCCTCCACAAATGGTCGCTTGTCTACAGCACTCAAGGCCTTCCATGACTGACCTGAAAGACACGAAAGAATCCAAGTTACAAAAAAAATAAACTTTATTTTCATCATAAAATAGTGAAAAATATCCAGCACAATTTTCTAAAGAACAAGCTGACATATTCAAACTGTCCAACAAGCTGTCCAAAGCCCAAAGGTTACTGTCAAAGACAACAAGAAATCATATTTAAGGAGCCGTAATTGGTGAAATTCCAACATTTTCTCTTAGAAATAGGATGAATTAATGAACTAAATCAATCGTCAGTGGTGTTGGCAGGCAGCATTTACAATGAAGGCACTGAGTTCTCACCATCAACAGTCCGACCACCTGCAAAATGCTAAAATGCTAATGCTAGGTCCAGTTTTTGTAATGCATAAAACAGGAAGGGTATGGAAACATGTCTCTACATGTCTGTGTTGTGTTCAAAGCATTGAAATAAACACTGTTCATAACACGGCCTATAAAATGTTCCACACAACTTAATTTCGTGGAGGTTATTAATATCATCTGGTCTAAAAGCTGCTGAGACATATTAGTTACATGAAGTGCTTACATTCTCAGTTTGTCTTATGATTATAGACACCAGCACTTTTAGATCTGAGAAGCATGTTTCCTTTCAGGAACTTTATGGTTTGAAAATCTCAGATGAGCTCAGCAGACTCTGCTTCAAATTCATACAATGTCTCATATTCACACTCAGCTTCTTGGTACAGTCGGAGTAATAAAAAGAGCATGTTGCTCAGAAACTGAAAAACAAGCCAGTAAAAACTGCAACGTGCACTACGTAATCTGTGTGTGCATGAGGAATTTTAATATTATGGCACAAAAGTTTTGACTTTTGGCGTCTATTGAGACGAAAACTTCAAGTTATTCAAATCTAATTTCACTAATTACTCCACTTTAACGCATCAGCACCACTCTTGAATTTAATCAACCCAGTGAATAGTCTGTGGCACTTGATATTTAGTCAAATAAACCATCATAATAAGTAAACGTTTGACTTTTGACTTTGCATCAGTTCTACAAAATGATGGCAAAAATAACAGCCAGATGCCAGCTGGTTTCCTTTTTAAACTGATGCTCAATGAAATCCTGTTTAAATAAAAATAAATATATAAATAAAAAAACTCCATCCCAAAATGTTTCCCATCAAATCGTCCCCCCTGCACAGTTAAAAGGTCGTCATAAAAAGTTTGTAGTTTCCTCACTTGGGGGGGGAGAACAGTGGTTGTGGTCACTCTGGATTCATGCTGGCTGCAGTGGATTCCATATTTTGACAAAACGGCAGAGTTTGGAACATAATGAGCGCATGATGGATGGCGGAGAAGTGAGCTATGCTGCAGGAGCGGTTTGAGAAGTTTCTATGGACGTGATAACTGAGTGTGTTTGATGAGGCTGCATGTTAGCAGCTAAACATCTACAATGTGAAAATGCACAGTTGTTCCTCAGCCAACCATAACTGAGCATATGTCCATAAGAACGCAACAAAAACAAAAGTGTATACCGCACATGTAAATATTATGAGGCTAAAACTTTAAGTCACATTTAAAGGATGGATGATTTCTGACAGTTCTGTCAATGTAATATGCATATGGTGCATACATATTTACATGTGTGTATCATATAAATGACAGCATCTTCCTGGTTTCTATCAGTAATATTAGCACTACTGGGATGTCAATGACTCAGACGGGTGCGGTTTGTCACACTGAGCAAAGACAAACTGCTCAAACAATTAACAAACCTGGAAGTCAGTTTTTTTGGATATGTTGGTTCAGTCGATCTAAAGTGTTCAGGACTCTGTTTCCCCAAAGCTTCTTCAGACCTCAGAAAACTGGGTCCTGATGTGGGAGACACTTCACACTTCAACCAAGCTGAAAACTGACCTTGGTCTGGTAAATTTCAGAGTTTTAAACTTTTTAAAAAGCTGTCAAGCTGGCTGTAATTGGATTTCATAAGTTTGGTCTCACTGGAAAGTTTTCATACCATACATACAGTTTTTTTTTCCCTGATTAGGCTTTTTGCTCCCTGTCTTACCGAGCATCTTGCTGAGCACAGCGTTGTGCAGGTCAGGGTTCTGCAGGGCAAGTCGCTTCCTCTCATCTTTAGCCCAGACCATGAAGGCATTCATGGGCCGGCGGATCCTCTGCTCGCCACTCACTGCCTTCCCGTCGACCGTGCCTGCCGACACACCTCCTCCTCCCTGGGTCAGGTCCGGACTCTGTCCTCCTGAACTGGGTGTGAGAGAAATCCTCGGTTCTGTTCTCCTCATGCTCCCCGTTCTGAGGCCATCGGGAGAACTGCAATCCCCGGAGAGGTTCTGATCAAAACCTATTTCAGAATCAGAAGCAGGACTCGGGGTCCTGGAAGCCCAGGGGCCCCCGAGAGACACCCGTCCGGCGGCATGCAGGAGAGTCTCTCTGGACAAGCTGGACTCGGTTAAATTCATTCCAGAACTGGACTTGGATTCAACTTTTTTTCTTTTTTTTTTTAGTCCTGCAAGTGAAATCCTGCAAACGTCTGTCTCAGTTTGTTGGGTTGCAAAGTTCTGGAAAAAATTTGTAACTCGAAATGTTTCAGATGACAAAGAGAGAGATCAAGAGAGGAATTTGATGGATTTGGAGCACAAATCCCAAAGCAAAGCATCGAGATCTGAGAGGAGGGGGGAGATGAGAAAGAAAGAGAAAACAAACAAGTTGTGGTGCAGGATATTCCCCCTGAAAATGATCCACAATGACTCTGCCTCTTTCTTTTCTTCACTCGTTTTCTTTCTTTCTTTTTTTTTTTTTCTCAAAAGACAACAGTTCTTGTTTGGAGTGTGTGGTGCAGCGGTTTGTCCAACGCTCGATTCCCCTCCGTCACTCAAGCCGTCCGACTCACTGTCTCTCTGTCTGCCTGCGCTGTTTGAAAGTTTTGAAACTTGTGGCCAGATTTAACCGACCCACGCTGAGTATATATACCCCGCCCTGACCAATCACATAAATATATAGCTGGGGATTTAACCAATGAGACGCCAGGCAGGCGCGGAAGGGACGAGTGTGTGTGTGTGTGTGTGTGAGACAGAGCAAAGAAGGAGGGAGGAAGGGGAGGAGGGGGGGAGCAGGTCCAAGCGTTGCCTCCCCCTCTTTCCTCCTCTGCGACCGCCACCCTTTTCCTCCCCCCTGAAGCTTCACACACACACACACACACACACACACACACACACACACACCCTGTCCGCCTGTACAGGGAGATGTAATCAGAGAGGTTCCATTGTTTCTGCCCAACTGAGAATGGAGCTTCTCACACACACGAATACACACATTCAAGACACACACGCATGCAAACTTTAGCACACACACACACACACACACACACACATTCACACACATACAATCAACACACAGATACATAGGCCTTACTCTTGACATATACATGAAATGAGCACATACATTAAAATGAGAGACCGAGCCGACACGTGTAATTAAGTTTGCACACAAATGAGAGACGAAACATGAATCTGCACACATATAGTACGTGTTTCTGTGTGTGTGTGTGTGTGTGTGTGTGTGTGTGTGTGCATTTGAGGGCAGGACAGCGGTAACACAGTCGACCACAGTCCCAACCAAAGCGATTAGTGGCTGAGCTTAACAACAACTCACTGAGGGAGAGAGAGACGAGAAAGAGAGAGAGAGAGAGACAGAGAGACGGAAAGAGGGAGACAAGAGAGAGAGAGAGAGGGGCTTGATGGGAGGTGGGTGGAGGTGGGTGGTGGTTCTGTCAGAATTTCAGGCTCTGTGCGACCCGACATTAAAGTTCCAGGTTTGGTTGATGGAGCCAGTTGCTCATCTTTAGATACTAAAATGCACATGACTTAAAAATACGAGCACGTTGTGATTAAATATTCAGCTGGTTAATATTTTTTATACGGCAAAGTTAAAAAAAACAAAACAAACTTTATTGAGCAAAAGTGCAAACTGTGTTTATTTTCCTTTTTTAAGCAGGACGCAGTGAAACAACACAAGAGACTACACAGACTGCATTAACCATGTGGAGTTCTTCGGTTGGTCACAGCGGTATCAAACATTCTACGGTCGCAGATATTGAAAGATTTATTTGAATAATTAAGATCTTTGAACTGTCTGTTGTTTTTGATTTGACATACTGAACACTTGGATGAACATGAATGCACGTTCTCCCGTCAGTGTTACCTTCGCAGTGTGCAGGGAAAACACACTGACGCGTGAGGCTTTCATGTGCTCGTCAGAGAGCCGTGCTGCGTTCATGGGCTACTTTGAGACGTGGGGAAATGACTCCCGGAAGATGCACTCTAAATAAATATGGATATGATGAAACGTTGATGGGCTTCTGACAGATCACTGGATGACATATGTTGTTGTACGACTTTATTATTATGTTTTATATCTCCAATAATCCAAACACTTGGAGTCTTGAAAGAAACAGTTTTCAGATTCACTTAAAGTCAAATATTATTTTCAATCTCATCCCTCAACTAAGTGACCTCTTAAGGATAAATATTGTATGTGGTGTGTTTGTCTGTCTGCCAAGGACATGCCCCCTACCCCCTCCCTCCACCACAATATAATGACCCCCTGTGCACACACACACACACACACACACACACACACACACACACACACACACACACTCACTTTCCTCCCCACGCCCAGCTCCAGGGGAGACTGCTGCGGCGTCTCAGAGCCTCCTGCTAGACCAACCAGGAACTACTCCCACTTAAAACTGCTGCCCCGGGCTCCCTGTATGTGTGTGTGTGTGTGTGTGTGTGTGTGTGTGTGTGTGCTGCATCTTTATGTCTTGATTGTGTGTGTGTAAGTATAGTTAGTGCATTAAGGTGTGTATATTTGTACTGATTGAAACAGAGACGCTCAGGCTCTGACTTTTAGCTTCTTTTTGGGCTGACATGACTCTCTGTGCCTCTAATTTATTAGAGCGTATCATGTGACTTGATAATATAGAAAGTACTATGACATTAGTGTTAGTTGCTGTAAGAGTTGTGCATATGAAAATATGAAATGGGCTCTTAATTATGTTCTAAATTTGAGCTTGAAGTCATCGCTTGCATGGTTGAATTCTTTGATTCATATAACATTTATATACATTTATATACATTTATGTACAGGCTGGTCCACGGAGTGTTTTCCTCTTTTGCTTCTGTTGAACGTTAAATAAAGCATCAAACAAGCAATAAATAGTCTAAATTTGAATTCACGGCAGAAGACTAGTTAACCTTTGCAGGTACAGGTATGTTAATTGTGGACTTTTAAAGGAACAGTTGGTAAACATGCTTATTTATGGTTTTAGAGGGACTTGCATAGTGGAACTATTATTTTTGTAACTGTGACTTTTGTGTCTCTGAAGAGAAAAAATTCAAGGCCTGTGCTCCCCAGCTGAACGTGGCGACCTTCATTGTAGCCCTCCGTCCAGCATGAATGGATACACTGAAGTCAGGAAGTACTTTTAACATTAAGTTCCTGCATTTACATGAAGGGTTAGATGTGTTTTAAATGGTGTGTTGTGTATTTTTTTTTTACCTGTTTCCCACTGCTGCAGCTCGTTATGTTCAGCCAGGCTAACACCTTCCTGCTCCGGCTCCACACTGAACACACACACACACAAGTGTGGCATCAGTTTTCTAGCCTAAATCAGCATAGACTGTACAAAACATGGATGCAGGCTCCGTGACTTCACACACAGGTTTCTGAAGAGTTGTTGTGAAGTGCCGTTGTTCTGACTGCTTCTTGCATCTTGGCAGTCCTGCCTTGATTGGCTCCTGACTAATCCAAAAATGGGCAAAGACGTTGAGCGTAGGTGGAGCTGAAGCGGGCTGAACGAAGCCATGTGTAAAGGCAAACACATGCTCTTAATCCTGCATAACTTTAAGTCTTAATATAATTTGAACAGGCGAGTTCTATAAGAATTTAAACCTCAGTACAGTTGTGCTGAATGGAGAAATTAGCCATGCTCTGGAGCCAGCCCCAAGTGGCTATTTTAGGAACTGCACACAGTCACTGAGGTTGCAGCTTGCTGCTAAAAATTTGAATGAACATACAAACATTTAGCAGAAGCTAAAACGTATCTAGTCATGGATTATTAGAGCGCAAGTGGAAAATGAAAACTTCCTGACATAAAGTCAGATTCCATGAATGTTTGTGTACATTTTGTTGCAGTATTTCACACTTCAAATATCAACAAATTCATCCGCACAGCCAAACAAAAGTTTTTCTCCTCCCGCCTTTTAATCAGTCCATTCATTTTTGATTTTACGCAATATGATAATGTAATCAGAGGCAGAGGAAATGATGGACTCCACAGAGGAAGCACCACATCGCCTGGCATCTAACACTCTGCACCTTCACCTCATCTGTTATGCCCTCATATCAGGACGCAGCGGAGTTCATTATCACTTAATGTCCCGTCCGCAGTGTGGATGTTTCTATAACTAAACAAGGAGGGATTTGTGTGTGTGTGTGTGTGTGTGTGTGTGTGTCCGTGTGTGTGTAAGAGGAGAGACAGTGTCGTGGCACCACACCTTTGCCACAAAGGAAATTTGGCAGGGACTCCAGACTTTGTGGCGAGAAAGAAAAGAGAGACAGAGAGAGAAAGAAGGAGGGAGGACATGGCGAGGGGGACATTTTTCCTCGCAACTCCTGATAACACACACACACACACACACACACTGACACACACACACACCGTCGCACAATCACACACGAGCACAAACAAACACGCACCCACATTCTGGACAAGAAACCAAGACACAATGGCATCGTAATGGGTGTGTTTACTAGTGTGTGCATGCGTGTGTGTGTCTGTGTGTGTTTATGTGTGGGAGAGGTCATGTTCACACACCGGTCTATTTTCGAATGCGCTGAAGGAGGGAAGTGTGTGTGATGATGGATGGGAGACACACACACATACACACCGTTAACACGGGTCGTTGCGGGAATCCCCCACCTCTATCACCCACTGACACACACACACACGTACACACACACACAGTTGCATAATGCATAAACACACACACACACAACAACAGACACATGCAAAGACACACAACCAAACATGCATCATTCCTCTGACCTTTGACCTTTAAAATGGGACACAAAGCCTTCGTGTGCTCGTCGTGGAGGAATATTTTCAACATCGTTTAATTTTTTAAGTTAAATTATCTGTGTTTGTCCCCGAGCTTTTCTCGTATTTAAGACCACTGAAAATTCTCAATTTTAATAATTGATGCTTTGAGCTTGGAGTAACCAATTTGTGTAACCGATAAAAAAACAGATAAATGTCTGTTTGCAAGCTCAAAATACTCACAGTTTTTGCCCGTATTCCACAAAGAAACATTCCTACAAAGATGTTTACGCGCAAATGAAAATAATTATTCTACAAATATCCCTGTTTACATGCAGCCGTGCATTTACCTGTTCATATCAAAGTTATAGTTTTAAACGTAGCCGTGTTTCTCTTCTTGACCAGAAATACGTGCTTTTCTTTTGTGCATGCGTCTCTACCCGAGCCTTGCAGAAATGCACAGAGAAGACCGTAAATGAGCGACAGGTAAACTGAGATGCATATTAACAATGTGTTATATGGTTCATGAGTGTTTAAACATTTCAGAAAATGAACCACGTATCAACAGAACGAGAAGAGGTAACAGCTATTACATTTTCACTGCATGCTACCCGATCACGCTTTCTTGTAATACCACTCGTGCCTCGAGAGGCGTTCATGAGTCACTGTGACGTCTAAAGTGGCCTCAGTCCAACATGAGGACAAAGACATAGAGAACCGTTAGCTGCCGCTAGCTGACAGACAGCTGGAGGCAGAGCCCGAGCGCCTTGCGGGATAAACAAAGTCAGTTCATAACATGGGTAAAGCTGAAATAAGCAAAGCTGTTCGATCCAAAAACTTGTCAGAAGTTGCCGGTTGCTCGTTGTCTTACAAAGTGTGCATACCTCTGTAATTAGTAAGTGTGTTCAGCGGTTGACTAATGACGAATGACTACGCGTCTCTAATTGCAAACATTGCATCGTGGATGGGAGGGGATCAAACGCTGCTACCTCTGTTAGCACACATTTCTCCGAAAAGCTACACATAGAATAAAGACTAATTAGGAATACCATCACAACACGCAGTGTTAGTTTCCAAAGCTCGAGTGCAGAGCCAGTGATTTGGGCATATTGTGACAGTGGAGGACCTACACGAAGCTACATAAAGTTTATTTTTGAGGGCTCTGTTTATTTTGATCCAGTTTTTTAATGTTTCACCCTGCTGACACTGCATGAATAAACCTTCTTATATTCTTATTTGGTAATCATACTCAAGTCTTTGGTCTTTGGCAAGCTCAGTCGGCTCCAAGAGGGGTTTTCACGACTCCATGAAACTCATTCAAAACCCACCGTACAATTCAAAAGATGCTGCTCAACGAGAAAATAATTCTGTTGTTCTGAATTGTGCCTGTGTTAGCTGTCTGCGTGCTCATTTATGTGTTTATGTGTGATGTTTTACGATCCAAAAATACAGCAGGGGTGTGATTCAGAAGAGCCCTGAGGTTTCCACAAACCTTTACGCGCCAAGTCTCTTTCAAGGTCCGGGAGTGTATGGAAGTCACTCCAAACTCTGATTGAATAATTTCATAAATATGAGCAAAATGTGTCAAAATGAGGCTGTTTTTTCCAAACAGCTGACAAGGCCGATAAACAACTGAAATCATTTTTCCACTTTTGGAGACAGGAAGACAACTTCACAGCTTGTCTTGAAGTTCAGACGCGCCAAGGCTACAATACTGGTTAAGATTGAGACTGGGGAAAGGTTGTCATGTAAAATTAAAAGTATTTTATCAGCCATTTAAAAGCAGCATCTTAAACTGATGCAACAAGCTTCTTCTCTGTTTGGTGACTACAGAGATTGTTTAGATATGCAGATAGTCAATAGCTTCAGGTAATTTCAGGAGTCTTGATGAAAATTATTAGATCTACGTGCTGCTTTCGGATGTCTCAGCACTTATTGAATGGACTGTCGTGGTTTCCTGAGGATGAATCTTACTGTCTTGGTGATGACTTCTCCTCCAGCGCTTCCATGAGGTTGACATCTGTGATTCTGAGTGAACTGTCTTCATAACCGTTGGATGGATTGCCATAAAATCTGGTGCAGACATTCATGTTCAACTCACATCAAACTTTTAGATCGTCCAATGCCTAATGCCTTCAAAACCTCAACTATACAACTGTGTACCACTGACAAAACAGGCAACTTAGTTTATTCTCCTTTATTCGAGACCTGGCAGTTATTTGCTATGTTCTGGGAAATCACCGTAGGTTGGTCATCAGTGATGAGTGTTTGTCCGGTTGAGCTGTCCTTGGCGAGAAACTCACTGTACTTACTCTACCTGCTCACCAGCTCGCCGTCTAACTCCGTCTTACACTGAGTAACCCAGAGACAGTCAGCATCCGGTTGCACTGTCAGCTATCTGTCTGTCTCTCTGCCCGTCTATTCATAGCCCCCGCAGCAGAGCTTATCATTTCTTATCCTGTAATTAATGCATTGCAGCACCGCAGGACAATATACGACCTTTCCCAGTGAACACAACGCCTCTGTTCTCCAGTCGAACACTTGTTTTTGTCTCTCATCTCTTGTGTCTTCTCGTCCTCGCTTTTTCTTCTCGCCTCTGTCATTTTCCGTCTTTCTTTAACCGACTCTCACGCTAGCGTTCTCACAACACTGCCTCCTTCGTATACACTCAAATCTTCATCTCTTTTGTTTGTTAAATCTTATTCACACCTCGCCCCTCTCTCCGCTCATCTTCTCTCATCTCTCACGTCATTTACTTTTATTTCATGTTCAAGTCTCAGGAAATCTGGAAAGCCCCGGGTGTGTTTTTTTTTCTCAGAATCCAACGTGCACAGATAGACGGGAAGATGACGGCAAGGGTCAGGAGATAAAGAAGAGATGCATTATGAGAAAGTGACCTATGGGCCATGTGATTTCATGATCAGGATTACATGAGTCACCTTTTATGACGGGTAGATCAGTGACTCAGTGATTAGTGTTGTGACCTAGATAGAAGATCCTGGTTCAAATTTTTTAGCCCCGGCCCTTTTGGACTCACAAGATTTCACGTCATTTAGATATTTTGTTATTTTTGGCATAAATGGAGAACAAGCTGTTCAATTTGATATATAATTTGTTAAAATGGTTTAATTTTAAAATATTTCTTTGTACTTTAGCACTATAAAGGCTGAAAACAACATGAAAACCAAACTGAGAAAATATGATGCAGCATAATTAACAATCAACCTTCCTCTTGGTGTCATAAATCAGATCAAAACACAAATAAAACTTACTCTGTTCAGCTATCACTTTGCAAACAAGATTTACAATTTACAACAATTTATAATTTTCCGTCAGTATCGAAAGTGAATCAGTTAATTGTCGTTTACATCCATGGTCAGTGTGGAGTTACTATTAACTAAATATTGAATACTGGTCAATATGGACACACACCTCTGAGTAAATAACCAAGCATTCGTCCAAGCCGCAGTATAAATAGTATTTTATATTTGGAAATGTATAAAAGGAAATCTGGGGGAAGTTAAGTGACTGTAAATACTACTTTTGGATGAACTAAATTTGTAATTTGAGTCCTACATCATTAGTCACTGTTCATAACACACAGGGCGTTTATCCTGTGCTGGACAGGCCACTTATTAAAAATTATTTAGGGCATAAATTAAGAGTGTACCCACGTCTCCAGGCACCATTGCACCGCTGGCTGCAAGCCTGTAAAAGAGGAGAATGAACCCAGACAAAAAGTGTCTATAGTTTTTTAAAAGGTCCGACTAATAAAGTTAAAAGGGAGGTGCCCTTTTGAAAGTTTGAATAAAGTTTCCAGCTTCGTATATAACAAATTTAAAGGACTTCAAAATGGAGTGTGTATTTCAGCTTCATCCCTTTCCCATTACCCTTTACGGGGAGAAAAACTTGAAGCATTTTTGTGCATTTTACTGCCAAAAGCCGAAGCATGCCATTCCTCCTGATTACAAGTGTGTGTGGCGCCAAAAATGTGGTGGCAACAGAAAAAAAATAAATCAGACAGATTGTGGGGTTATATATAGTAAACGCTGCTGGCATTTTTCAGCATACAGTGTAACAGTTGGGAAATAAAATGAAATATTATAGATCAACAGAGTTTTGTGTCTGTCATGGTGCCTGCTGGTATTCTTCAGGCATTTACATACATATGATTAGGAGTTTGGAGATGTACAGACAGGAAGTGTTGGCTCACCAACAGCTTTAAATTACAAACCTCTGCTGAGCTGTTTAGTTATACATTAGATCGTCGTTTAAAGGCTATAGTTTTACTTCAGCGACCGCGTCAGCCACAGGAGCTTAAGTTTCGTCGACCGCTGTAAAACTGTGTCACTCTGTCTAATAACAGGTTAAAGGTTAAAGATTCAGATCGCTGCGCCGTCTGGGAAAATCTGGCTGCGTGAAGAAATAATTAACACTCTTCTCTCCTTAATAACCTTCGAAGAGGTCAGAGTTATCGCAGAGAAACGTTCCAGTGGTTTTCTTGTGGTCAGACCGGCAAACCATCGAATGAAGATGTGGAGTCATGCTGATAACCATTCACACTTAAGGGCAATTTCTTTTATTGTTTTTAGTGAAGTACAGTGTCCTGCCATGTCTAAAGGCAGAAATATGTCTACTTTTTTACCAAAAAGTTACCGAGAATGAAGGAAGGAACTTTTTTTTTTACCATTAAATGACATTTTGATGCTACACTGACATCTAATCCGATGAATCGTGTCTTTGTCATTCCCATTCGGCTCTCTGTACACCTGTTTGTGCTCCGAGTACGATCACCTGCGAGAAGTACGTAACGCTTTCACACGTCACGTCACACACCACCAACTATTTCACTGATTTTGGTGAAACTGGATCATATTTTATGGAGAAAATGTTTTCTGGTTTTGTGATTTACAGAGTTTCCTGATGGACAGTGAAGTAAACTGCTGCCAGCTGTAGCTGCTGTTAGCTCAGTTTGTTAGCCGAACTGTCTGGACTGTGCGCTCAGAGCTCCAGGTGAGTGATTATGTTTGTACCACAGATATTTTGGACCGCAGAGAAGAGGTTTTCAGGCCCAGGGTGCCAGTACTGGAGCTTGGCAAGTGGGCAATGTAACTGTGCTCAGCAGCCCCTGCGGACATATGACGAGGATGAAAAGATTGAAGACGTTGAAGGAGGAAGCTAAGAAGAGCAAAAGAGGCAGTGACCGATCAAGAAGCTGCCGGACAAGAGTAAATCTAGAAGTGACTTTTAGTCGCTTTACTTTCACAACACACACCAAGCTGGACTTCCTCGTTTTGGACACCTTGCAAAAAGATTGCATGCTACTCAAATAATCTGTCAGGTCTGTCCTGTGATCCGAGTGTCACTTTGGTTGATGCATGCTGGCACTTTTAGAATGGAGCCAGACTTTAAAAAGATTTAACACCAAATATTTACAGATTACAGTAGTCTCCGTCTGACTTGTAGTAAATGTTTAAAATTACAAATCACGTGCGGTCTCTTTAATGTCGTCTCTTGAGGCGGGTTGACAAACTCAGGACTCCTCTGAGATTTGGTCTCAGGATTGTGTGGGGAGGAGTTTCTGGGTTGAAATCATCTTGTCACAAACCAGGCTCTTCAGTGCTGACAAGTGGCAACCACATATGACCACATCTGGTACAAAGTATTTGAACCAATTCTTTATTTTTAACAGAAGCACAATATGTGTCTGTAAGTCAGTGGTGACTTAGAAAGTCTTAGAAAGAAACCAGAAAGTCCCGAACATCCACCAAATCATTAGCTTGGTTAGTGGCTCTACGCTCAAACTATGATGCCGTCGTCTGGTGTCATTTCTGGATGCACCTGTCTGATAGTTTGATATGCCGTTTGAGTCAGGTATGAAGAGCAGAGAGGTTCACATATGAAGGTGGAGAAATTGGTCAAACAAACACAGGACTTTCACTATATATATATATATACTGTTTGCATCTAGTTTTTCCCTACAAGTACAGAACACAATTTAAACGATATGGTGTCAGTGCATTAGGACAGACAACAGCTTGCCTCAATCAAACCCTGCCTCTACTTCTACACACAGCAGGCACAGAGCAACATTTACATCCTTGTCTGTTTCTCTTGGAATCAGCTGCTTATGGTTTTATATACTCGAGGGCCTGAGCCATACAATTTATGTGCAGTTTAAGGACCAAAACATATATAACAGATGAAAAACTGCATGGAGCTGCAGAGCTGGTTGTTGATTCTCAGAGGGGTTCAGCAGCTACTAGTAATAATGATAAGACTCTTAATTGAATAAATTTGTGGTGAAACGTGAATGCAGATGTCATCAAGTGCATGAGGGGGTCACTGAATGGTTTGATAAGTATGAAAATGTTGTGCATCACATGCTTTGACCTTTGCAGTCACCACATCTCAACCCCAGTTGACTCCTGTGGGAGAATTTGGACCCAAGTGTTTGGCACCATCATCAAAACACCAAATGAGGGAATATCTTTCAGAAGAATGGTGTTCATCCCACCGCCGGAGTTCAGTGACTTGTAGAATCAATGCCGAGGCACAATGAAGCTGTTCATGTGGCTGGTGGTGGCTCAGCGCTTTACTAAGATGACTTTATTTTGCTTTTTCCTGTCATTTGTTCAGTCTGCACCGTGATAAGCCACGACAGACAACAGGTGACCTAAACTGAGAAATGAAGAAACTGTTGCAGGAAAAATGTGCATGTGCATGTGTTGGGTTTTCTTCGTTTCTCAGCACAAAAACAACAAAAATCAGCCTAAAGTGACCGAGATGGCTCCATGCGGCTTGTGGTGTTAAATGACTATAGGTTCACTAAATACCTACATCCTATAATTTCAATTACAGACTACGTTTACACGACCGTCTACTCTTTCATTACTCATTTATGCCAAAACGGGTTAACTTCAAGATGGTAACGGATGATTGCTGTCAAGGCCGCCATAAAAGCATCAACACCTTTTAGAGAAGATGGAAGTCATATTTCACAGTCGGCTCAGTCTGCACACCCAGCATGTCTGAACTATTTTCACACAGGCTCTTTAAAATTACGACTCAGAGATGCTTGCAGTGGAATTCTTTGAAACCCCACTCTGCATTGTTGAGAGCCACATGTTCTTGGCTTCCTTCACTTACATTCCTTCAGACTGGTACATGCCACTGGCCTACAAGCAGAGCCCTTTTTTTTTTTTTCTTCTAATTTTCAAGACTAGATATTCACATTTGGATTCTTTTAGAATAAAGACTCGACTTTAAATGTGCACATTCCTTATCCTGACTGAATCTGTTTTTCTGTCAATACGTAGCATTCATTCTGTCTGAGCACGAGTTCTTTGTTCTTCCTCTTAGAGGATATTTTCAAGTAGAATTGTTTCTTTGCCAGTTAAAGCACAATGGCAAATAAAGTCATTGGAAAGTGGCAATGAGGTGACAACACGTCCAAGTGATGTACAACAGCTCAATTCTGACTGTTCTGTATTTCTTTAACTTGTCTAAACACTCACTGGGAGCAGTTCCATATATCTGATCGGGTATATTTTGACATGTTAGCAGGAGAACCAACTTTACAGTTGAGGCCTGATCTGCTCTGCCACCCAACAAACTTCACATGCAACCCCGATTCCTGAAAAGTCGGGATCTTTTTTGGAAAATGTAAATTCAGGCCGGAGGACATGGTGTTTATGATTTCCAAAAACAATGTGACATGTGGACCCGTCAGACCACGGCACACTTTATGACTTTCCGTCAGTCCGTCTCAGATGAGTTTGGGTCCAGAGACGTCGGCAGTGTTTCCGGATATTGCTGATATCTGTCTTCCTCGTCGAGGTGCATGGTCGAATCTGAACCAGCATTTGTAGATGAAGCAATGATTACTGACAACTAGTGTTCCTGAGCGCATGTAGTAATATATCATACAACGATGATACTTTTTAATGCTGCCTGAGGGGTCGAAGGTCTTGGACATTCAAGGTTGGTTTTGGGCCTTAGTCCTTACTTGCAGAGATTTCTCTGAATCTTTGAATGGTATTATAGATTGTAGATGGTGACATCCATAACATTCCTCGCCACATCTTTGCGTGTGAACAACTGAACCTTTCGAGGCACCTGATCATGATACCATGACCTGCTGCCAATTACTGAATTTACACTAACTAGCTAAAATATCAGTGAGTGTTGACACAAATTAAGCATCTGTTCAGCTGATGAATGCGGCTGCTGCTGATGCGTGATGAGAATTACAGTTAGGATATAGATTTTTTTTCAGACTTTTGTTTACTGTCGACCATGAGAATTGTAACTTTATCTCATAAACATTTCCCAAGTAGAGACTTCTGATGAACTCAACATTCAGCCCTGCAACTCCATGACCAAGAACAACCCCTGTCATCACCACTACAGCGCCATTCATCATCACGAGTTTGGTTTATAGTCTTATTTACACAAGAACATTAGCAAGTTCCAGCAACACATTGATTCACACAAAGTACAATGCTACACATTCACACTAGGAGCTAACCAGTCTGCCCATAATCACATCAACCCATGCACGTTTGCTCAAGATTTTTCTTTTCTTTTCGTTGTTCTGGCTTTTAGTTTGTTTGTTGATTCATAGTCCTGTTGCTGAAACACTATTTATCATTTATTTATTTTGTTGTTATGTTTTCCACTTTGTACGCGCCCCCGGGATTCAAACTGTCAACTTTCATGTTTCTGAATGAGTTTCTGTGATCGATGCATGTCCTGGCATGTTTCTCGTCGTCATTTATCACCCCGTTTGCAGCCACATCAGCTCTGTGTTTTGTGTGTTGTGCAGACTGTTCCTCTCATGCAGCTGCAGCTTTAAAGCATATGGAGAAAACTGAAAGGCTGCCAGTTTGAATCTCATTCAACTTCTTTTTCTTTTTTTTTTTTTGGAGGGTGGGAGTTGTCACTTCATTAACTGCTGCTTTGAATTTGAGCAAAGCTGTTTAGCACTTTGTAAACTTATAGTTAGACAAGCGGCATGGTTTAAATTTCATGATTATTATTACTTAAAGTTCCAAGTATCACCTTAAAGTATGATTTAGTCTCATATTCAGCCTTCAAGACACAAAACAAATACAGAAAATCAAAGATAATCAGTCAGAGGTTTTGCTGTTTTCCAGGCAATTCTCGAAACAAATGTTTCAAAGAACCGAACCTGCGCATGCCCTTAGTTACTGTTGCTATGTTGGACTTTTTTGTCAACAACATGGTGGCGTCTTTTCTGCAGAACACCTCTTGCGGTGCGATAACCTCCGTAATTTGTGAGGCGCAACGTATCATCCAGTAGTTGTCTTCGGTCAAGAAATCCCTCAAACTAAACAACAAATTATGCTGTTTGTCATTGTATCCCAACAGAACACACACACACACACACACACACACACACACCACATTTTCTGATATCTTAATCACACATCGTTTGTCTGGCACAAAAACAATTATTAAGGAGATCGTCATATAAAGAAATCAGTGCTGGCACACTTTGTCGACCCATCCATCCACCTCAAACTCCTCCCGATGAGATGATGAGAAGACTTTTTGGCCTTGTGTTTGTGTGTGTCGCAGGGCGGTTTTCCCTCTCACCTGTCTGATCACCTCACCTCACCACCTGCTCCTCATCATCCAATCAGCCTCTGCAATACAAAAGACCAACTCAACCTCCGAGACTTTTCAAGATCATTCTTGCAAAGTCCCTTTTGGAACTTGTTTTTGCCGTCATCTCTGACTAACCTCGATATCCCCATGATCCATGAACCCTGCCACCTCCAGCTTAGTGTTGGGAAGTTCAAGTTTTTTTTACTGATTCAGATCACTGGCTCTTAGACGGTAAACTGAACAACTCTTTTGAGCTATTTCGTTCATTTCATTCATTTTCCGATCCGTATGAACAAACCGCCGTGTGCACTGCTCGTGAACGAGAGACTCAAACTTGAGGACGCGTAGTTGAGTCGTGAACTAATGATTTCTGTTTCCTGTCCTGAGCTTATGCAGCTGCCATGTGGTGAGGGAACGTACTGCATGAAAATGAACGAATCACTCACTGAGACTACTCATTACTCCTGAGTCATATAAAAGATTAGTTCATGTTGAACGATACGTTCACGACCGACACACCACAACTCCAGCTCTGTCTCGTCTCTGCACGTGTCTTCTGGAGTTTTGCCACCAGCAGCCCTGCACCATTTTGGATCCCCACAATAAGAGATACCATCCTATCACTGCATCTTCTTAAAGCTCGGTTTAAACTGATTCTGCTCTCTGGCTTGTTTGCTATTTGGGATCCCTTGTGAAGAACATCTTCAATAACTTTAGTTTTGTCTCTCATCCTAACATTTAGGTGTGTTATCCTCCAGGAAAGTTCTTCCTCAGCTCTGATTGGAGCATTGAGGGAAAGGAAAGTGTCACAAAATCCATCCGTCTTCCAGAACCGCTCATCCTTAGCAGGGTTGCGGGGGGCTTAAACCAATCCCAGCTGACATTGGGTGAGAGGAGGGGTACACCCTGGGCAAGAGTTGCCAGTTCATCACCGGGCTGACACATGACACGTGTGACACGCTTAGAACATGAAGAGAACACGCAAACTCCTCATAGAAGGGTGCACAGTGCTAACCACTGCACCAGATGACTTGGTTTTTAGAAAGTGCAGTTGAATTAGAAGACTAGAGGAAGTCAGCGATCCATGTTTGACTCCTTCTCTAAAGGTGTCCTGTTAAGAAATGTTCTGCTGGTAGGTCAAGACTTTTCAACACTGCTTTCACGCGTCCACACGCACAAACAGAAGCAGCGAGTCTGTGCAATATTTCACGTATTCGCTCTTTGTTTCACAAACAGACTCCGGGCCTGTTTAGTCTGTTCTACACATTTCCACTTATCTTATTTTTCCCATTTTTCTCTTTTTTTTTTACAGCTGCTAACAACAACTTTTCTGTAAACTCCCCACATTTTTCTGACTCGCGTTCATTTCCGGCAGCGACCGAATATCTTCTGCCCATCAAACATGTGTTTCTGAACAAGAGAGAGAGAGACGGAGGGAGGGCACGACTACAATGTACACGAGAAAAAAAGGAGGGAGGGGGTGAAACAAGTGGGACTTTGGATTGTTTGGCACTGTGAGAGGAGCTGGGTGGGAGATAAAGAGTTTTTTTTTTTTTTTGTGGTGTTCAAGTGAAGTCTATTTTTTCTTTTGTGGTGTGTGTAAAGTGTGGGTTTTTTTTCTTTTGTGGTGAGCCTGTGGGAACTGCTGAATGAGATGGAGTGATTCCTGAAGTCAATGCTATCAGCCTCAGACACACTCAAACACTGGCCCTGGTTCAGAGGGGAGGGAAGGGGACGATAAGGATTGGGATGGGGCCGATGGTGACCCAAGGGTGATAAGGAATGGGATGGAGCCGCTCAGCTGCATGGAATTTGATCTTGATACCAAAAACTGAACCGATACAAAAGAAGAAACACAATCACACAAATGCATGTAGAATTTAAAGAGCAACATCTGACCTGGGTTCAAAGCTGGTGTTTTATTAGGTCATCTCTTTGTGTCTCATAGTTTCTTCAAAGTCTCTAACTAAAATGAGTTCTCACTTCACAAATTAATGCCTGATCTGTCAGTCCCACACATGCAGAAAAAAAAAGACCACAGAAGACATGCATTCAATTATTTCTGAGGTTTTGTTTTCCTGTCATCACAAAATTGAGTTTGTGAGCCTTTGCTCTGACGTCATGCTGAGTTGACAAAATAATTAGTCTAAGAGGTTTTTTTCTTCTTTCTCTTCGCTTTTGGCAGCATGTTACTTTGTTTCTTGCATCAAGATAAAATAATCACAGAAAAGAAACTTTTTTTTTTTTTCTGATCCGAGGACAATAAGCTTATTGTGTCGAGACCACAAAAATAAAGTTTGTGTGATCGTGAGAAAACAAAAAGTTTCCATACACAATCTCCATATTGAAGGCATTAGCATGTGGTTGTCACAAAATCCTTTACAAGTTAACTTGTCGAGGCTTTGAGGCTTTTTCAGACATACTGTTTTTGATTTTGGCAGCACGGTAGCCTGTCATTTGGTCAGTCTATTTGTCAAACTTTTCATCTGCAACAAGTGCGTCAAAGGAAATCCAGATTATCGTGATATTTGGTGTCAAGTTCCCAGGGTGTGATCCTTTTTAGGTGACCTCTTGACCTCTCTGCCATCAGGTCAGAATTTCCTCTTGTAGACATTTTAAATTTAAAATGTTCATAGTCCTGGGTGGAGCACTGTCGCCTCACAGCAAGAAGGTTCTGGTCCAAGTATAAGTGGTTATGGGAAATGGACGGATGGATGGATTCATGCTCCTCGGAGTATGAATCCTTTGAATTTTGGACACTCCATGACGTTTTTCTATCATGCCGCTCTCAGATTAAATTGTGAATTTTCACACAATATATCTCACAGGAAATATACTGACCACGTTCATGCTCCTCAGATGATGCACCACTAATTTATTACTGTTTATTGCACCTACACAGCATAAACTCTAAGCTTAGCGATGCTTAACCCACACTAGTCAGCTCAATTTGAACTTTATACCTGTTAAGCTTCACTTTTCACACGTCTGTCCTCTGCTGGAATTCTTTTAGGGACTTTGTGTCCCTAGAAGAAAGGTTGGCAGCTGCGAAGCTAAATCAGCCTCCAGTTAACCACACTGAGAGCAACGCAGCCAGACGAGTGGAGGGCAACACAGTGTTTAGATTTAGATTAGTGGGTATAGCGTTCAAGGCTGAGTTATTATTGGAGTCTGTGAGATAGTGTGTTAGGAAGGGAAGAAAGACACTGAGCAGCAGATCTTTAAGATCTAAAGAAATGAAGACGTCAAATGTGGATCATCACTTTCTTTTACAGATTCAGGCTACAGAGCTGGGCTCAGCAGCTGGACAGGACGGGTCCGAGCTCAGCATCTGAGACCAACAGAAAATTGCGTTACACTGCAGAGGTGATTTGCAGACGTTCCTGATGGAAAGTGAAGAGAGAGAAGTGTTGTTAGCTCAGTCAGGCTGTGTAGCTAACCAAACTGACTCAGCCCTGAGATGCCAGGAGCCAAACCAGGCAAGAAAACCACCTCAGCAGGCTACTGCCAGACTGGCCACTGCTGGGTTTGGAGGTTGTGGCCGGGTCTGGCCGTGTTCGCTGGAAGGTAGACGCTAGACACTAGATCATAGCGCTACCTGCAATTCATAGTGGCTCGCTAGGTACTAGGCACAGGTAACATGTCAATATGCAGAAGCAAATAGCACTCTGCTTTCTGTTTCATGGGGACTTTAAGCAGAGTAGCCTAGACGATCTTCTCCCAAGTTCCCATCCTCCAATTTTTCTTCAGGGATCACGAGGTGTTCCTAGACCAGATGGGATATATGATTGTTCTAGAGTGTTCTGGGTCTTCACCCATTTGATCCAGAATAGGATCTGATCAGGAGGGATCATGTTGAACCACGTCGACTTGATCGTTTTTGAATGAAAGAGCAGCAGTTCCCCTCAGAGCTTCTTCTGGATGTCCTCTTCACTGTATCCCTGAAGGTGATCCCTGACATCCTGTGAAGGAAACTGATTTGAAACAAGTTACCTATTAATGTGAGCTTTGTAACGATACCTCAATTGATCTCAGGCTCAGACCCAAAGAAACCTAAAGTCCTTCACAGCACCTACTTCTCAACACAACGGGGATAATCCATTGTTTTCTTCTAGAGTACTATGGCCATAGACTTGGGGGCATACTTGCCAACCTTGAGTCTTCATAAATAGGGAGGATGTTAAAACCCAAGTTGGCGTTCTTTGGGCCATGTCCTGCATTTTGGTGACTTTAAACAACGTCCACTGCAACTTGACTTTTGGAATTCTCAAAAAAGAATGCAAGAATACAAAATGGAAGTGCCTTTCCTTGACAACTTGCTGGAAGATATTCTCCTTTCCAGGACAATTTTGAAAGCTCCAAAGCATTATTGAAACAACCATCAAGGTCTTCGTCTTTCTGAGTCGCTTTTAGTCGACATGTTGCCCTTTATTGCCCCACCAACTGTGAAGCAAGAGGTTTACAGAATCTGAAGCTGGATTCCTGCAAAGTGCTCAAACACAAACACAACCTCAGTCCTAGAGCTAAGCCACTAATTTAAAACTTAAGTACTATCTACTCTACCACTATCCACTTAGTAAGCCAGTGCTCTGGGCTGCAGTTGTTTTGAGTATCGTTGGGAGAACAAAAATGATTTAGCTGTGAAGTGACATAATTATAGTGTTTGTTCTAGTCATTTGTGGTTTACCATTATCATTAATTAAAGCAGAGCCAAGTATCTATGGAGATAAAAAAACAGTACCCTGCTCGATGGGACGCCTTTTGTCTGCTAAGCAGTAAAACAACACCACCTCCATCCCATATAGGCGCTAATTTAAAATCCAGCTAAACACTGTGTAATCAGTCACTGTGTATTTTGTTAACTGGAGCTCTGGGCTGCAGCTGTTTTGAAAGAACAGAGAAAAAGATTTAAGCAGCAATCTCAGCTACTTTTTTTTTTTTTTTCCAAGTCTAAAGTTGATTTTTTTTTTTTCTTTTATTTGTTTTATTTATGTTAAACCACACTAATTACAGGTAACAAAGGATTTAACAGAAGTCACTTGACATGCTGGAGTTTGCATCACATCAAAGACCAGCAGGCCTAATCCTAAAAATACCCAAACCATAGTTTATTTGCTGTAACGGTCTTTCCCTAACCTTTACCACACCGCATAGTTGCCATGTGCAGAGGCTGCGGAAAGTAAGAATCTTTAAAAACGCTGGCATTTGAGGTCATCTGGGGTTTTGCAGACTTGTCCAGTATCAATGAACTTCTGCATCTTTTATATCATAACATCAATCAAATGTTTGGGGTCATTTCTTGTAACTTGTATGGATAATAATAATAGCACAAGTCCAACAGTGAGAAGCCCAGCTCTGCGTCTGTCTTTCGGCCTTTTATTTCATGAAACTTTTCTCTTGCCATCTTCCTCCGTCTTCCTTTTCGGACTCTTCACCTCTGCCGTGCTGTGACTGTGCTGCCCGGTTACATTGCCCTCACCCCGAAAACCTCTTTTTCCTGGCAATCCAATGCTCTAATGAGTGCACCCCTGATTCTTTGAGTTCACAGTCCAGGCAGCACGGATAACTGAGCTAACATTAGCTAACAGCAGCTACAGTTGGCAGCGGTTTACTTCACTGTCCATCAGGAAACTCTGTAAATCGCAAGAGTTGAGGTTGAGCAGCCGGAGGACATCAGAGGGAAAACCAGAAATACTTTTTCTCCATAAAATATGATCCAGTTTCACCAAAATCAGTGAAATAGCTGATGTTGCAACCCACAACCAAAAGTTCCACAGTGTGAGAAGAGATGGGAATGGCAGAGGAACCACTCCTCTGATTACCAATCAGTGTAGCATCAATGATTTCGAATGATACTACACTGATTTTGAAGATGATTTTGTAATTTTAGAGTAGGAAAGTTACATAATGTTGCTTTAGGCTGAGTTTCCTCAGTTGTGTAAAACTGGAGCTTTCATATCTTTCAGTGCCCATAAGATCATTGGGTTTGCTCAGTTTCCATGGAATCGCAGATATTCAAACTTAAAACTTTGATTCATTATATTCAGTAGTTATAGTTAGTGGTTATCACTTTGTGACCGAGCTCTTCTTTCTTCTTCTCTCTGCTGAAACAAACATCACGATTTCACATCTTTTTCACCACGGTCTGTTTTCTAGGCTGTATAGCGTCAGTTTAGCGTCTGAGCGGACAGACGGTAATTTAGCCATAAAGTTGGATAATGAGAATGTTTATTTTTAGCGCGTGCGTTTATCATTTTCTTTTTTACATCATCATTATTGGAAACAGGTCAGCACAAACAGCGACACTCTGTCTTTACCCAAATACAAGTTTACAAGTATATACAGTAGATTCATGAGTGTGTTCTCTGCACGGCCCCGAGCTGTGTGTGTGAAAACACTGCAAACCACTAATTTAAATCCTAAATACTATTTTCTAGGCTGCAGTTGTTTTGAAAGAGAAAGTGATTTAGATGTGAAGTGGGATAATGAGGATGTTCATTCTAGCAATTTATATTCTACAAAACTTGAGCAGCGCTCCAGTTTTATTCTATATTTTAATTCTTACCAGGTTTTGCATAAACCCAAAGATTAATATGCAGACTAAGTTTGTTTGATTCCTGACTTCTTGATGGATGTTTTCCCGCTTTGTAAGTATGACAGAAGATTTGCTAACAGCTGTAAAGAATTTCAACAAATTGTTGACAGTGGTGAAACAACAGGAAGACCTCACAAAATAAAGTATTAAATCTTTGCAAAAATCTTTTTTTTTTTCTCTTTGGTGGACTTTTAAACTTGAAACTGTTGATAGCTTTTCCAAATTAAACTTGATTGACGACTGTCTGCGCTTGTCATGTATCATTTCCTGCCGGTCCAAAACACTTCGTACTTGTATAGCAACTGCAAAAGTAGTTCTGCATCTCCTCGACCCTCCGTCCCACCCAAAAACTGTTGGCCCAGCCATTTGTTAAAACAACATAAACTCATTCCTTCAGTAAAGCCACTAATTTAAAACCTAAGTACTGCTTTACCACTTTCCAGAGGCTGCAGCTGTTTTGAGTGCGGTTGAGGAGAGAGAAAGTGATTTAGAGGTGAAATGGGATAATGATGATGTTCATTCTAGTCATTTCTGAGGCAAAAAACATCCTAATTTAAATGAGGGCAGACGATCTGTGATTAAAGCATGGCAGAGGAGGCTGACCGGCTGAGGGCAAATATAATTGTAGGTGCTATTGCTGGCACTGATTTTGACACTGGTATCTGGTTTTCTGGAATTAACTGAAAAGGTCTAACTCAAAACATTTCAACTTTAACTTCAGCACACTGACATTTTAATTTCTAACTCCATTTATTTATATATTTTCTAGTTTTTTTTAGTTTGTTTTGGGTGACCTGTCTTCATCCACATACCATCAGGAGCTACAATGGAGTCTCAAATCAAATCTGTTTAGCTGAACAGCTGAAGTGCAGAGAAACATGACTGAACATGACGAGGATGGTAAAGACACCAAAAGTAACCAGTTAGTTGACACATACAACCAAATTTCTTTTGGCAAACTGGGAGATTACACCTGCACCAACACTGGAGAATCAGGAATGTTAAGTTGAAAGTAAAACAAAGGAACATGCCATGTTTATAACCTAGGTCTTATTCTGCTGGAGCTAGCTAACTGGGGCGGCTGTGGCTCGGAGGTAGAGCGGGTCGTCCACTAATCAGATGATCGGCCGTTCGATCCCTCCAGTCTGCATGTTGAAGTGTCCTTGGGCAAGATACTGAACCCCAAACTGTGAATGGTTAGCTCCTCAAACTGATGAGCAGTTGGCACCTTGCATGGCAGCTAATGCCATCAGTGTGTGAATGTACATACTGTAAAGCGCTTTGAGTGGTCGGAAGACGAGAAAGGCGCTATATAAGTACAGTCCATTTAGCATTAAGCCTTAATGCTACATGCATTTGCTTACATTAACATGCTAATTTAGCATGTAACCCACCATCAATCATGTTAGCATGCCAACATATTGCAACATATATGCTTTCATTGGCATTAAATAAGTTCTAAAGACGTCTTACTAACTTAAACAGTTGCCGTAGATGGCCGCCCACCAATGAGCTGGGTTCTGCTCAAGGTTTCTGTGTGTTTTTCCTTGCCACTGTCACCAAGTGCTTGCTCATGGTGGGAACTGTTGAATAATGTTATAAAGAGTACGGTCTTGACTTGCTAGGCCAATGTCAAGTTGGTGCATTGGCTGTTTGGGGAGAATAAAGACAACCGTCTAACTGTCGAACCCACCTGATTGATCAACAACATGGACTGGCGTCAGACTCAGGACAGACTTCAGTTTGTCTATTTAGCAATTTATTTTCGGTGTGTAATGAGCATTATAGCCACACGGGGCAGTAGTGAGCCTGTAGACCTGTAGCTTCGTTCAGTCTCGTCCTTTGTCTGTCCAGGTTCTGGACTGCAGCTCAGTTGTTTACATGTGTCATAGTATTTTGGAGGAGAAGGAGCGAGATGCTACATTACTGAGTTCTCAGTGTGGTTTTAAAACGCTGTAATTCACAGAGCCTCCCATCACTGCTGGAACACAGCAGAGAGACGAGAGGAATGCAGTGAATCTGATTTTTCTTGGCAGATTCTTTTTGTTTTTTATTTAATTGTTCAGTTATGTTTGGTGGATTAAGTCAGTCAGTGAAGTGTATCCCAGAGTTTCCAGAGTGTGGTAGGTCGCCTTAAAGGACCTTTGAGGATTACAGCGGTGTCTCTGCATGCTTTACCTAATTTAATACAAATTATGTGTACTTTGAATTACTGCCTACCATTTTCCAAACCAGTACAGTAAGTTTTTATTTTGATTTCCTCCTTTCCAGGCAGCCTGTGGTTTCAGTTCATTTCTATAAAAATCAATTTGTAGAGACTCAAATCCTGCTGCAGACAGCTAATCCATGACAGTCAGCATTTATTTTTGAGATTTTGTCAAAATTACAATATTCTGCAATGGTGCCTTTAAATGCTGTCAGGAAGAAATGTTCACGTTTCCTTTTGTTTCTTATTTTGATTTTTGATTGCTTGTAACTTTCAGAGCTCAGATGTCAGATGTTCTTCCCTCCAGCACATGAATGCATCAGCCTTCAAGAGCTGCGCGCACTATCAACCATTCACAACCTCAATGAATGTATCTTTGGTGAGAATAGCCAGCAAAGTGTCCACTGCCGTGGATTAAAACAGCCACCATGTTCTGCTGTTAATGTGGGTTTCACTGACCTGGACCAGAGTGGCAAAATATAAATGGATGTATGGTGTTTCTTTATGGTTTAAATAACACCATCCACATATTACCAAAGAAAAACCTTGATATTATTATTCTCCAAAGACCCTAGATCAAGTTTAATGACAATATCTGCACATGGCCTCAACATACGTTTAGGTATAAATTGTGATTGTAGCAACTAAAATATATTTGAGGTAAAGAGGGTTAGGTTAAAAGAGAAGCAGCGTACATCGCGTCCTCTAAACATGAAACATACTTTAAATATTAAAAAGAGGTTACAATGGTAAAAGTCACGACCTGTTTAGTGTCTTTCTTTTTTATAGATAAGCAATCTCGACTTTGACTCGCTTGACGCACAAGTCTACACGAAGAGTTGTTGACATTTGAAAGAGAGTTAGATGCATATCACATCAATGCACCGTGCTGACCTCCACACACACCCTCACTTTCCACCTCGCTACATAAAGGACAGTTATTTCTGTACTGGCTCTGAATGTTGAATCGTGAGATGCAGAATTGTCTGATGTGGATGTCATTTGTAGAGTTGCCTGAACTTGAACTGTCAACTTGTGTTGCCATGGCATAAAGAATGCCATGGCAACACAAGAGAAACTAAAGAACCTAGAAAATGAATGTTATAATATCGTATGCTCTGATGCACTGTGTTTTGCACATGTATAGACCTCCTCTTTTTCTTTCCCTCTCTTTCAGTAGCTCTGAATTTCAGAATAAATGTTTGTATCTGCAGAATAAGGATGTAGATTTTCCGTCTCGCTGCGTAACACAGAACAGGTAAGAACCCACAAACACGAAACAATCACGTTCACAAGATTTATTACAGGAAAACGGGCGAGGTACAGAACCAGGAAATCAGTCAGAGCTGAGCGTAAGGCCAACAAAAAAAAAAACAACAATCTGACAAGGAAGGGAATGAGGGAATGAGCTGCAGGTGTCCTTCACGCATTTCCTTGTTCTCATGGCCCTTGCCATTGAAATCAAGGACAAGTGTTTAGAGAAGGACACAGGATGTTTCAGCCCAGGTGAAGGGAATGAGGAGAGGAATCCTGAAGAGAGGGGCACACTGTGTGTAAGACCTCAGCTTGGCTGCACAGACTTTCTCGTACCGTGGTATGTAAAGTAGCCACTTGTTGATTTTCATGAAGGTCGGCAAAATTCTGCAGCTCAGATTTGACTCAATCCGAATGGAAACATACAGGAAGTACAAAGAGATTCCTAAAAGGAGATATGCACTGAAGATGAAGAAAGAAAAAGATCAGAGGAGTCGACTGGGGACAAGAAGAGCACAAACCTATATATATATATATAATATGTGACATATGGGGAGAAATATGAAGGGATGAGAGGGAGAAAGAGGAGGAGTGATGGCCAACAAACTCAGAGCCTCCAGTTTAGTTGGCCACAAAAGTTGGGAAAGTATTCTGTGGTCGCTGCAACTATTCAGAAAATGTTAAAGACGGAGGGAGGGGATGACTGACTGCAGAGAGAGAGAGAGACAGAATGTATGCATCGCATGCAACTCTCAGTGTGAACATACGACACGGCGAGGTGATACGTGTGCAAGTATATAAGTACATAGTTTAAATGTGTGTTTGTGTTGGTGGTCATGTGACATTTCGGTCCGTTTAATGAAGCTAAATCCTGCTACACAACCTCATTTACTCTTTTGCACACGTGTACCATCAGGATGCACTGATGTCCCGATCAAAGACGTTCATGAAGGTGATTAAAAACGATTTATATATTTTCCGTGCTGCTCTTTGGAAGGAGTATTTCTGATGTGTGTAACTTGTTAATGCATGAATGATTCAATAAAAATGTTTTTTCCTTTCTCGCCTGAGCTTTACAACGAGTAGCCAGTGTATTAAAGTTTTATTTTTTTTTACCCTGGATCTCTTAGACGGCATAATCTTGGACTCCAAAGTGACTCATATAAAACCTCCCTGTATATAACTTTGAGACACATGTTCCAGAGGGGATCTGAGGATAATGTGACTCATTTATGGAGTCCTATTTTTACTTGAGCAGATGTTCAAACTAATTCATTATCTGTAAATCACATTCCATTTTAATTTCATTATTTCATCATTTCATAATCCATTTAAATCCTTTACATATGCTACTGATTTTCTAAAAACATGGTGACTAAGACTACGCTGAGATCCGTTCAGATCCACTTGTGTATTAGACATTGAATATAACTTAATCTGTATTTTGATTTACACATTTTAATATAATCTGAAGAAAACATCTGAACTGAACCGCCTGCAGCCTCGGTGTGATTTGCGTCGCAGCGTGCAGCGGCTGAATTCAATGAATCGGTTTTCTCCGAATCAAGAGTCTTCATCTTTTTTTAATTTTTACGTCAAGTGCTCACTGAAACTGTGAAGCCTGGAGGTGGATCTCTGATGAGCTACAGCAGCACAGGACATTTAGTTCAAACTGCTGGAAGGATGAATGCAGCATGTTATCAGAAGATATTGGAGCGCAATTTGAATCCATCAGCCCGAAAGCTGCGCATGAGATGAACAATCCCAAACACAAGGCCGAGTCAGCAGAAGAATGAGAAGGTTCTCGAGTGGCCGTCACGGTCTCCTCGATCCTCGATATCATTGAGCATCTCAGACGTGCAGTTCATGCAAGACGACCCGAAGATTTACAGGAAGAAGAACGGTCCTCATCCACAACTATCAGAAGAAACTGCGAGCTGTTCTGTGATGCCGTATAGTTTGATTTGAAGCCCACGTTTGCTTTCACATGTCCATCAACACACACACACACACACACACACACACACAGTCAGAAAACAGCTGATGGTGCATTCTGAGAGACAAGCACAGGTTAACACAAAAACAAACATACACCCCCTCTGTGTGTGTGTGTGTGTGTGTGTGTGTGTGTGGTCATCACAATGCACACACACACACAGAGCCATGTCACATTCACTCGTCCCACCATTGTCCCGCTGCACTTAGTTCATACACAATGTAAACATGTCGACACACGTGTAAAACGTGCTGCGCTCACTTACACACACACACACACACACAGCTGATAGGAATCTATAGAGTGTGTGTGTGGATGCGTGTGTGTGTGTGTGTGTGTGTGTGTGTGTTGTTCTGGATGGAGGGCAGTTTCTGGGAATTGTGCTGCTGCCACAGTGGGGAGATGCTGAGAGCAGCAGGAGGGTGGAGAGAGAGTGTGTGTGTGTGTGTGCATTGTTTTCACTTGTTACATGGGTAAAGATTAGAGGCCTTTTCAACACTCAGAATCACACACACACACACACACACACACACACACACGGACCACAAAGCTATGCCTACCACTCTGGTCTGACCTATATCCGACTTTGCATGCAAACACACACACACACACACACAGAATAATGAAGGCAGGCATGCTGAAAGAAGACAAAGCGTGTTGCTTCATGACTGTGTTGATGGAAAGTGACAGAGACTCACAGACTTTACCTGATACAACCTCTTCCGACCTGCTGCTGCGTGTCGGACGCAGCGCATGCAGCAACATTAAAGGGACGTTAACTAAAAGAAAGTTTTACTTTAAAGATTAAAAGTTCACCATACTGACTTTAAATTGTTAAATAATTGACTGTACATTCAGAGTAAATTACTGGCTGCTAGCTGCGTTACTTTCACGGTAATTTACTGCGTCGTGTTTTTACAGTAAAATTTTTAAGATTTTACTGTATTCACAGAAATTATTCATGTTACTATAATTTAGCAGAAATAGCAAATGCTGTGATTGTTTCTGTTCATCCGCTCAGTTTTAGTGGCTCTCAAACGACAGTAATTTCACTGGACAAGTGCTTCTATGAGTGCCAATATGATCGTCATCTATCTTAGATTGTAACAAAGCTTCAACAAGGAGTTGAAAAACACACACAAGGAGCAACACTTCACTGCAAACTGCTGTTGGAAACCAAATAAAAAAAACACAATGCGCCAAACAATTCCTTACGTGTCCGTAAAAACACGTCACTCTGGAAACACGAGATAAAGGACGTCATATGTCGACAGTCTTTTTGTCAATTTGGCATCAGTATAATCCATGAAGATAAAAAAAAAACCTCAACAACTCAAAAAAATTCCTCGTTTAGTTAGCTGTGGTATTTCAGGTGGAAATGGCCACAGGAACGACGCGTGCTGATGCAGATTATCATCCACCGTGCTGATATTCAGTATAACAGCACGCCCTGATTCAATGTTGGTCTGCTATCTGGGGATTGGTTCACTTAATGTTATATGAACGTAGCTTCAATGTTAAAACAGCGATTGATTTTAAGTTGAACTAACATTGATTTTATGTCTTTCTTGATCTATTTTTCATCATTGAAATAACTTTTTATTCCAGGGATTTGTTATAACGTTGTACTCACAAAGAAGATTAAAACCACTTTCCTGTTTGTGAAATATGAAACCTGCAGCCATTTAGCTTAGCTTAGCATAAAGACTGGAAATATGAGTGCTGCTCTGTACTTTGGTGGTTTTGGAGGTCATTGTAAAGGATTATTTATCCGAGTCTCTGCTGGTTGTCTGGAAATCTACGGCGACGACAAGATATTCTGATGTAAGCACAGATTTACTGAGCAGTCGTCATCAGGACGATTCTATCCAATAACTCATCGTGTCGATCTTAATTGAACTTAATGGACCGAGAAGAAAAAACAAAGAGACAGACGGACGGACTGACAGACATTTTAAACTCCCATGAGTCCTATTGAGAGGAAGCTGAGGGGGAGGAGGAGGAGGAGGAGGAGGGATGGTGAGGGGGACACAGAGACAGGAAGAAGAAGCAGGAGCAAACACTTTCTCAGTTTCACACCACTGCAGAGCTGCTGCTATTCTTCTGTCTTTAATCCCAGAGGAACACACACACACACACACACACACACACACACACACACACACACACACTGTGGTCAAACAATACATGACACATGAGGACACATGCACAATAAGAGTGACGACTAAACGACATAGGGCAATAAACATCATGACACAGGAGTGTGTGTGTGTGTGAGCATCTCATAAAAGTCTTTAATTTATAACATAAACTTTATTATTTAGCATTTTCTTTTGCAGTTATTCTTTATTTTTAACACACTTGCACATCAACAGTTTCCCTTTTTGGAAAGACAATACTGAGACAATTCAGTCTCCGTGGATTAACGTCTGTATTAGACGTCCAGCGTGGATTTTCAATGCCTAGCAGGAAGTGGACTGACGTTCATATAGAGCTGCGAAGGACGTGAACCCGAAGGCCTCGTTCACTGACAGCGAGCGTTCGTTTCCTTGACCTTACGAAGCCGCAGTGTGCCGAAAAATAGACGTTAAACACGACTTATGAAGTGTTAATATGTCTCTATGAGCATTGTGTGTGTGTGTGTGTGTGTGGACTAGGTATATGAGGGGATGTGAGAGGAAAGTGTGTGGGAGTGAAGCTGCCAGTGCCTTCCCACACACACACACACACACATCATAAAACACTTATAAAACACAAACAAACACACACAGAACAGACACGCACCCACGGTCCACAGTAGACCAGCGGACTTCAGTCCTGCTGTGACCTGGCCAAGAGGAAATCACACACACACACACACACAAACACAAACACACGCAAACACTGTACAGAGCACTGTTTTCATTCATAAGGACAAATCATTTCACAATAAAAGAAAATTGGAAACAGACTGAGAGAGACACTGAAGACAAGAGAACGTCTGCGATATCTGATCTGAAAGTTGGACTGAGTGTTTGACAGACAGCAACACGCTGAGCGACCTGAAAGAACAGGATTTATAATGTCATATTAAAAGTTTTATTGCACCACAAACTGAAATCAGATATGAATTATGATTGTAAGGATGCAGGCCGGCTGCAGGACGACGTGCTGCACACGCATGGAAACATCAGATTTCAATCAAATTTTAGTCGGTTGAATTTTTTAGTTTTGGTTTTAGTTTAGTTGACTCAAATCTTTGAAAGATTTTGAGCAACTACACGGTGAATTCATTCGACTGAAATGGGTTTACGTGTTTAGTTAAAGTGTCATACATTATTTATATTATTTATAAAAGCTTCTCTAGAGTTTCCAAAGTCATTATGTGGAGGAAACATCTATTATGAAAATAATTAAGATTAATTTATGATTCGGTATTTCTGGATTATTCACTTCTCTCATCAGGACAGGACAGTGGTGGTTTCTTTTAGCTTGTGTTGTATATTTGTAATTTAACAAACACACCAGCTCAGGATGCATGATGAAAAAAACTCATCCCTCCCGATTTTGATCCAGTTTTTATTAATAAAAATTAGAAAGAGATTCGGTCATACTTTTTGTCCTCATAAATTGTTTTTTATTTAATTATCGTCGACTCCGTCAGTGAAAAATGCTGTTGATGAAAATTATTAGTCACTGCTACAGACATGTTTTAAGATTTGTAACGGTTCAACTAACCAGCTCAAACAATATTAAAAGCACATGTACTGAACTGAACTGTATTCTTCGTGCTTCAGTTTTCACACCGAACATAAAGCTGCGTACGGTTTACAAATGAGTTGTGATGTCACAAATCCATCCTGTTCATCTGGGTGTTGAACTGAGATTAAAGCTGATCGCAGATATCAAACTCTGGACGTCCTTCTCTGACAGTTAAACATCAGCGGTGGGAAGTAACTAATTACATTTACTCAAGTACTGTACTTGAATGTCTGGGTACTTTTACTTGCTCCTTGCATCTGACAGATGGAGCTACTGTGTGCTCAGATTTGCTGATTTTAAATTAACACTGTACATAAACACAAATATGCTTAGAAAATACAACGCACTGCTGAAGATAAAGCGGTTCCCGACCTTTTTTTTTTTTTTTTTAGCTTGAAACTGTTATGAAACGTCTGGTTGGGGCCCCTTGTCATGTTTCAGATGGGTTGTTACTGCAGCAGTTCCACCAAAGAGACATTTCCCCTCAAAAATGTCCTCAGATGGTTTCATTTAAATAACTGTTCGAGGCCCAAAGAAGTCCACAAAATAGCAAAGATTAGACAAAAGACCAAAAAAATGAATACAAGTATGTGTTGCAGAACTCTGTTTTGTTCTTGTTTCCTCTTCCTTTAATCATCTCAGATGCATCGTAGAGGGGCCCGACTCCTAGGTTAGGAACCACTGGACTAAAATACTGAACTGTACACGACCCCGAATCCAAAACAAAGTTGGGACGCTGTTTGAAATGTAATGTCCTTTTCCATCTATATTCAATTAAATACAGGATCAGATATTTAATGTTCAAACTGGTAAGCCCATATTCTTCATTTGTTCTCTGCACCCTGAACAGGTTCAATAAAAGAGGAATTGTGGAAGTTGTGTCAACAGGTAAACACGTTAATTGGTAGCTCAGCTCAGTCGCTGTCGGTCAAGAGAAGCTCCAACAGAAAAATGCATCAATATTTAATCTAATAATATGACAAATAACCATATATCAGCCAAAGAGGCAATTTTTCAGCAGAATGAGTACATGTGATATTGTTACTTTTGCTTAAAGGTCCAGTCCAGTCTGGCTTTAGTGGCAGATTGCAGCTGAATCATCTCTCACTTCCAAGCGTGTAAAAGAAACGACGGTGGCTGTAAAACCTGTGCAAAACAACATTAATGGATTCTTCTTTTTCTGGCTCGTCACGTTTGCACCCCTGCAGGGCGGAGAATGACTGGACGTGTGCCGAACCAGTGCCACACAGGACCGACGACCTCATTCTCTGTCCCAGGATGATGATATCACCATCATCTTGTTCCTGACTTCCTGTCTCCTGGTGTGGCCGCCTGACTGGAATGTTGGCACCCGGCCGGGAAACAAACAAATACACGCATGCTTGTACACATTGGTACAGCCTCATTCACACACACACACACACACACACACACACGGGCACACAAGGTCAAATGTTGACATCATCACATACATCATGGGACAAAAGTTAGCTGTAATGTGTTTTGCTGATGCAAAGAAGCAGCAGTTTGATCAAATGAATGTAGGATTAGAGGAAATAAAGTTAGCAGGAAGCACTATCACTAACTCGTGGTGCACGTCTTAACCTGCAGTTCTTCTAATGACCACTAGAAAAAGATAAAGAAAGAATAAAGTCCTTTTTTCTAGATTTGCCAAGGTTCTATTAATGTTTTAAGATATAGAGCTCCAAGTTTTTGTATTTCGAATAGTAAACACGATGTGTGGAACAAGTCATACATGAAAATGACACCCTAACTTTATTCTAAATGTACAATTTTAGGGCAGCAGTGCTGTGGTTCGCACTGTCTGTGTGGCATCTCTCCATGTAGTCTGGCTTCCTCCCAAAGACACACAGCTTAATTGGTGACTCTAAATTACCCGTAGGTTTGAATTTGAGTGTGTTTTTTTTCCAGGGTGTACCCCACATCTCGCCTAATGCCAGCAGGGATAGGCTTCAGATGCACCCTGATGAGGATAAGCGGTTATGGAAAATGGATGGATGGATGGATGTACAATTTTAGAACCTTCGAATAACCTTCTAAGAACTCACTTTATTTGATTAACTGTTAATTAATTTGATGATAATTAAATTAATGACCTTTTTTTATTCGGCAGAGTTTTACTGAGGGCGAAGCTCTTTTTCAGGAAAGCCCTGATCACATTCGCACAGTTACAGTACAACCACGGTGTGATCTGAGGGGCACCTCAGTGGTGGTAATGAGCGAGGGCCAAGCACTCTCTTAATGTTACCATTAGCTGCCAGAATAACAGCTGATAGACTTTCCTGGTAGACCATCAATGACAACCTTGATCTTCAGGTTTCCTAGTAACAGTTGCATGACTTTTTCTCATCTCTATTGTCTCCTTTTCCTGCGATCACTGAGCGGTGCAGCGACAGAAGCAGAAACGCCTCACATAATAACAAAGTTGTCAAAAAGGTGAATAAAACGTCATGTAGCACCTTATATTTCCACGGTGACGTAATGTGTGTCAAACTTTAGACCCCATAATGAGTCATTACATCCATGTGTTGGTGCTGACAGATGTGAGCTTGCGCAGTTCAGTCATGTCAGGTGTCAGACGGCCTTTTATGCTGCAGATTGATTGGCCCGTTCAGCGTTTCCTCTTTTTAGAAACAAGGCTGTTTCTTCTTTGATGTTTAAGAAATATGAGTCCATTACGGCGTGAACCTTATGGGTGGCTGAACTTCCGGAATACAGTCGCACCATTGTCCTGCACCAATAACTTCAATGCAATAACTGTATGAACATTTGTATGTATTATTATTGTAAGTACTATAAGCAATTGTTAACAAGTTTTCCTACTCAAGCCAAAGATGTATTAGTTTTACTCGTGTTAAATCTTGGAAAGCAGAACTTGTTTCACACAGTCGTTTGGTGGATTATGTCACATCACATCCAGATATTTCCGACTGCTTTCGTTACATTTGAGAAGACAAACTGTTCCAGGATTCGATGGTGTTTCTAAACGCCACAGAAGATTAAAAGCACTCATTTGACTCAGTGAGATTGCGTATTTAAATCTTGAGTCTTTCCCAACTCAACAAAGCTTCAGTCTTTGTCAATGTGGTCAAACTAATCAAAACAAGCATGAGGAGGTATGATGTGTACTGAGACTGGGTGTTGTCTTTTTTTCTCGTAAAACCCAAAAATATTGTTTGAAAATGTGCCTGATAAATTATAAATCTCAGGTTTCAAAAAACAGACCCGGAGAAGTCACACAAATGAGAGATTTAAACTTTACTGGAAGTGGTTGACTTGGCAAATGTCTGGTTAACCACCTCACCTCTCTTGTGTGCAGCACGCTGTTGCTTCCTTTTGCTTTTCTCTGGAAACCATACGGAACCGTCTCCCATTCACTGGATGACACCGTGCAGATGAGGGAACACGGCCAGCGAGTTTCATGGAATAAAAACTAAAATACATTCATGGCTCAATTGTCCAATCATCACGCCCTGTCGGCAGACAAGACTCTACAGTCAACACGTCAAACCAACAAGCGTATCACACTTTGATTATGGTTACAGTCTTAACCGAAGATTGTACCTGATGAAACCATTTGACTTCCACTTTAGGGTCTTGCTGTTTGCGTCTTTAATTTTGATTTCATCATCCATTTCGTCGTTTTTTTGTTTGTTTTTTATTGATTTCATTTTTGGCCTTTTCAAGCTTTATTTAACAGAGACAGCTGAAGAGTGACAGGAATGACATGCAGCAAAGGGCCGCAGGTCGGATTCGAACCCAGATATCTGATTTCCCAACAACTCTCTGCACATCCAGTCAGGCATTGTTTAAAGTACCAAATCTGTTGTAAGAATCTTACTCACATCTAAGATGATGAAAACAGCCTCTGCTCTGACGAAGCTTCAGCAGACTCATTTACCATCAGAGAGGAAGAAGGAGCCGACTCACAACACAATACTTGGCCTGCTTTCTGAAGGAAATAAGAATAGCCCCATCCATCCAACGGAGAGGAAATTTCCTGCCTGAGGTCATAACGAGCAGTGACTCCATAGATCTAGTATAAGTAGAAAGGACACTTCCTGGTGCCAAGGGGTCAAAATGAACAGCTACAGATCAAGGAGAGTGGGCACTTCCTGCTTCAGATGGTCAATAACTGAGACTCCAAAGATCCATTTAGAGTAGAGAAACACTTCCTGGCGTCAGAGGTGACTTGAATGACTCCATAGATCACAAGAAGAGGGTACTTCCTGAATTCAGTTGCTGATAGCAGGTTTCATTGATCTAATACACACAGAACAAACACTTCCTGGATACATAGATCTCCTCCAGGTAGAACGAACACTTCCTGCTGTCAGAAGTTAATCCTAAAGACTCCACAGAGCACGGTCAGAAAACACCATTGAGAATCCAAACACCATCATTATTTACAACCTGTAATCACAAAACCAAGAAGCAAACTGTGGGGACACCCTTGACATGTCGAGTCATAAGCTGTTAGTGGAAGTAAACAACCGGATGAAGACCAACTGTGAGTCTTCGAGTGAACCCAAGTTCAAGTGACTGCAGTTCGTTTGTGGTGTGCAAGACAATAGACCATCCATTCAGAAGGTAAACTACTTTTAAATCCATCTGTTGATCATGAACAAGCAAGGCAGTAATCTTAAAAGTGATCTGTAAAAACAACGTATATATTTATGGACAGTTTTGGGTATGTGAGTGAGGGGATTGTCCCTGATCAATCAGAACGTGCAAAGGAGTTTCCTGTCCATCCACACGACTCAGACAGGTCAGTCCTACAAGTTGGTTTGCAAAAAGCCAACGTGAACATGAACCAGACCAGAACTAGAGGTATAATTTCTTCCATTGATCTTGACCAAAATAACCAAACTACAGGTGTGACAGTGACCTCGGAGCCCGTCATCTGCAACTTTTATCTAACAACTTATTGTGACTGTTGCCCACAGTTTTCGAAACTGCTAACTCTGCTGACCAAAAACCTTCTCTTATGTCCATATTTTGATTTGTAGAACGCACAGCAAACAAAGCTCAGATGATCTCAAGGAAATCATCCAGCAACTTCAAATGAATAAAATATGTTGTTGCCCTTTTGAGCAACACATGAAAGAGTTTTCTGGTCTGACGCCTCTGGGACAACAACGTTTATCTGTCCATTCTAATCACTTCTGACAAATAAATCTGTTATGCTGTGACAACACTATGGTTAAAGTTTGGTTTGATTTAGGCACAAAAACAACTCGGCTATGGTATAGGGAAAGATCATGGTCTGTGTTAAAATTGCTACTTTGTTAAGGTTAGGGGACCTTCGTCATCATGGTTACAATAATAACCATGTGGTTAAGGTCAGGGGACGAATGCGGTCATGGTTAAAAGAAACCAACGTTGACTGACAGGAAAACAAACAGGGAACTCTTGTGTTCAAATCCGACATTTTGTTGGCTGGTTGAGAGCAAAGACAGCCATGCAGGTTCACACTAACATCGAGTCAAAAAGGTTAACGAGGTTTGGCATACCACAGGGTGCTATACCGGGCCCATGAAAAGAAGACGACATAAGGCTTTTATTTGTCTAGATTTGCATATTACCAGATTGTTTCGTAAATGGACAGTCACGTTTCAGTTTCCAGGAAGGTTTCAGAAAACTACGTCAGCTCTTTCCTGAGGAAATTCTTGCAAAATTACAGATAAAAGGAATAAAGTGTGACTCATTTGTTAACAGAATTTTGACTGATCCACATTTTTCCTCATCCTTTTACCATCATGTATCACCTTAGAGACTGACTGCCTCCCGGATATTCTGATCCCCTGATCTGTTTTTTGTTACTGGAAAAAATCTTCAAAATACTCAATGAATAAACCTCAGTGGAAGCCGAGGGTCTGCACAGAAAAACATCATCAGCGTCATCAAACAACAACTAACTGTTCAAAACTGTGGTTTGAGAACAAGAGGAGAGAAGAAGGAAGTAAAAGAAAGACCGCAAATAAGACAATACAAGGAAAAGAGAGTGCAAAGAACAGGGGAGAAGCTGCAGAAATGTGTGAGGGAGAAGAAGAAAGAGAAAGGGATGAGAAAGTAGATTAAGGAGGAGGTGGAGAAGAAAGGAATGCCTAGAATGGTAGAGGAAGAGATGGAAGGAAAGAGGAAAAGAGGATTGAATGGTGAGAGGAAAGAAAAGATGAAGCAAAGGATGTGGAAGATGGACGAAAAGAATAGAGTAGATGAGAGCAGAAGATGAAATGAACGGAGGGGTGAAAGATAAGAAAACAGAAAAGACAAGATCAATTCTTATGCGCATTTCCCAAACTTTCCACGACGACTAAAAGTCAGTCCAAGATTTACTCTTTTCTGACGGCTTCTTGCTCGGTCACTCTCTCCTTTTCTCTTGTTATAGCTTCCTCCATCAACATCAACATTCCCTCTGCCATCATGTCCATAGAGGATGCTGAAGCGTGGTTACATTGTCCAGCTCTGGTTCTGGCATGACCTTGCCTCTGCTCCCCATCAGCATTCACCCACGACCCCAACCTGAAAGCCTCCTCTTCTTCTTCCCGGTGGTCCAAAATGCTCACAGTCCGGGTAGCCTGGCTAACAAACTGAGATAACATTAGCTAACGGCGGCTACAGTTGGCAGCAGTTTACTTCACTGTCCATCGGGAAACTCTGTAAATCGCAGAGGGTTGAGGCGGACCAACCAAAATCAGTGAAATAGTTGGTGGTATGTGACTTGGTGCCGTAAAGCGTTGTTATTTTATGGTACAAAAGTTAGACAGTGGAGCTTTAAACATCCAAAATGCTGTAACCTTCCTCAAATTAATATATGAAACAAACTTCAAAATTTCACGTTTCCATAAAATTTTCATGCGGAGGAAGAAAAGAAAGAAGAAAAGCAGAAGTGACGATGAGAGGAAGAAGAAGCTGCTTTTGTTTTCATTTCAATCAGCTCTCTCCTCTGCATCTTTTCCTTCCTCGCTGCATACCTCCAGGCTCTCCAGGTTCTCTGTAGTAAACACACACACCTACACATGCACACACACACACACACACCTACACGCACACACAAACACACATTCAGACTGGCAACTATCTCACCCAGCAGCTGTTGATGTCGCTGCCAGCCCCGCTCTGCAGATCTCAGCTGGAGGAGGTTCTTGGCTGCCGACATCAAGCAGCAAGAATTCATGAGACCAAAAAAAAGAGAGAGAGAGAGAGAGAGAGAAGAAGTTTCTCCAAGAATTATTTACTCGTCTGGAATTCAGAGAGGAGAGTCTGATTTAAATTTAGAGAGAGAGAAAGAGACAGGACCACTACAGTAGAGTCTTACTGAGTTGTAGCTGGCAGGCAGTGTCGGGGAAGTTTGTTTAAAAATGTAATCTGTTCTAGATTACACAAGAAATATGGGATGTTTCTATTTATTTTCGCTCGTCGCTGACATAAATAAATAGCTTTTACAAGATGCATCTTTTGCTGATATTAGAGTTTTAGCCTTTAATGGTATGTCTTAAAATGACGTAAGGTCCACTTATCGCAGTTTACGGCCTTAAAGCCCCTATGAAGTCAAATTGATATTCAAATTCAATACATATTTCTGCACTATATCAAATCAAATCAGATTTTATTTGTATAGCCCAAAGTCACAAAGTACATTTGCCTCGGAGGGCTTTACAGTCTGTACAGGGAGTGACACCCTCTGTCCTTAGACCCTCGGTTCGAGTGAGGAAAAACTCAGGAAAAAAGGTGGAAGAAACCTCAGATACTCGAGAATCTGACCCAACAGTAACAAAAAAAAGTCAGATTTGAGTTATTTTCAGGTATTCTTCATGGTATTTTCGAGTTTGTCATTTCCTGATAAACCATAAAAAGTTGTTGATGACTCATCCTGCACTCATCCGATATGGTCGGGCCTCACTGATTACTGTACAAAAACTTTATTCAGTGATTTTGGTGCAACTGGATCAGATTTTATACAGAATACATTTGCTGCTTCAACTCTCTGTGATTTACAGAGTTTCCTGATGGACGGATAGCTTCAGCCTAACAGCTTTTAGAGGTCGTGTTTGTGTTCAACCTACCGATGCCGAATGAAGGCTTTTTTTTTAACATGCAGAACTCCTCGAGAGCAGACAAACATTTGACATAATTTAGAGACTCCAGAGAGGTCAAAATATCTGACACCATCAGAGAATATGGGGCTTATAAAGGGGTCGTGGAACAGGTCATTTACTCTTTATCCGCCCAATAAACAATAGACAACATAAGATAATCAAAAGATCTTGATTTGACTTTATTATTCAGAAATCCTTTTGATTTCATCTTGTTTGCTGAATTCTGTGATGCACTTGTTTCACTTGATTTAAATGTGCTCTATGAATAAAGATAACTGTTAAAATGTTTACACTTCAGAACACGAAGGACCTTCATCGGGTCTCGTGAGGCTCTTCATCATTACAAAGTGTGGAGACACTTCTTTTGACCGAGCTGAATCAAACTGTGACACAAAAACAGTTTCCAGTGAAATGATGTATTTTACAGAGTTTGTCCTGTCTCACACAGAGACAGCATAAATCCACTGAAGGCTGCGATCGGCCCGCACAGGACGAGCACAAAACAACGTAACAACGCTGACATCTAGAGGACGAACACAGGAAGCACGTGCAGGCTGTGTTTGAGTCTTTCAGAGGGAATCAAAATGAAACTTTCCTCCAAAGGAACTGAAAGTTTCCAGTCAGCCATTTCAGATTAAATGGTCTGTCTTCATCTCCGACAAGATGTGTATTTCACCTTTATCAGAAACAACGTGCGATTAATGCATTGCTTAAATCACGTCTGTGTCCCCATTATACTTTACGTCCTTCATTGCTGTGTAGAGAACTGCAGTTTCACTCAACTACACACAGTTCAAATGAAATACTGTTCATTCAGGTTCAGGGAGGATCTACAGTTTATGCATGTTAGAGTAACACTGTTTGTTCTGGGGTTGAAAAGTTAGCAGCATCTAAAGGAGCTGAAGCTTGTTTTGAAGAAGCCAGACACCCTCAATGAAGAACATCTGAAGACATGATTGAGCTGTTATGTCTTTACTTCCACCAGAGAGAGATTTTTTTTTTCAACATGTTCTCCACAGATGTTCAACAGGAGAGAAAATCTAAACAGTCAAAGTGCTGAAACATGTCTGAGGCCGTCGCCAAACTGGCCTTTGGGTTGCAGTCGTCAAAATGAACTAGAAAGTTAAAAGAGAGGAAAAAAAACAGCAGCTTTATTCAGCTGACCTGAGGAGACTCGGACACAGCAGCCAGATTACTGTTTGGATTTTTGTTTTTCCTGTCATGCACCTCCTCTCCATCATTTTGTTTGAATTAGCAGCACGAGCTCTCCAGATGTTTCACTCTTGGCTGTAATATCTCTCAGAGTGTCCTGTGCTTATTATGTGTCTGCATTGATCTGTTGTGGCAGGACGGTTTGGACCGGATTCAGACAGACTCTCTCAGATTAACACAATATGCAACTTCCAGCCGACAGCAGCAGCACTTAGGAAATGTGGTTTCAGCAGCGGAGCTCGAACTGACGTCCGATTGAAGTCGGCTCTTTTCACTGTCAGGTTGATTTTTGTTGCATGCATGAATGAATTCAGAAAATCTCATCTTGGATGACGTGGATCTACGTGGATGACGCAGCAGCTTCATGAAATTAAAATAACTAAATCAATTCTTCCAACAAAAGCCTATAAATGAAATGAAATGTAAATATTGATCCATGTTAATATTTAATGAATTAAAAGAGTCTTTTTCATCCTCCTCACTGCAGGACTGCTGAGTCCCCTTTAAGTTCTGGCTCCAGGCTGAATTTGGACTGAGCTCCCCCTCAGGAGAAAAACTACAACTCCCAGCGTCCCACAGTGTCACACAACAACAAACGAGAGGCAGGCAGCAGCAGCTGGGAGAGAAGGAGTCAGACAGGCTGCGTAAAGAGAAGGAAAGAGAGAGAGGGAGAGGGAGAGGATCTTTCTTCCACACCAATGGGGGTTTCCACCGCAGCAGAGGAGGAGAAGAAGAAGAAGAAGAAGTGACGGAGAGAAAATCCGCTCAGAAAACAGAAAATGGCTAAAAACCAGGAGGTGGAGCGCATCGCCAAAAAACTGGATAAAATGGTGCACAAGAAGAACACGGTGAGTGAGAAAACATCCGCTGGAAAGCGCGAGATCAGGTGATGAGCTCTACCTTTAACTGCTGAGAGCGGAACGTTCTGGAAGCACGCTGCCTGTGTGTGTGTGTGTGTGTGTGTGTGTGTGTGTGTGTGTGTGTGTGTGTGTGTGTGTGTGTGGGCTCTGTGCAGGGCTGTTTTAAACATTTCTGCTGATAAACACACACACACACACAGCAGGCTGCTCATGCTTTTTGGAGATGGTTTGGCAATAAATCATGGCAGCCATTGGTTAAACAGGCGTCCAATTAAAACGGCCGCACCTTGAATCAATTATCTAGTCAGCTCACCTCACACAGCGCACACAGCTCAGAGGGAGTCAAACTGAATGTGTCTGGAGTTAGAAAATCTCATTTGTGCAGCAGAATACTTGTTCTTTTATTTTGGAAAGAACACGAAACATTCAGAGCTTTTATTTTGAAAATAAATCTAGTTCTGTTTGCAAGCTGAAAGGTTTGACCTCCATCTGTGTTTAATTAAATACTTCTATAATTACATTTTTTTTTAAAAATCCACATAGTAATAACTTTAAAGACATTAAAACAATCTGCGTTTGTCAGATGTGAATTACCTCGTTAAATTAATCTTAAAAAGAAGATCGACTTCAATACTTATCATACTGATGTAGGAGAGAAGCTAAAAAAACAAAACTCTGGCAGCCAGAACCTGGATGAGCAGCAGTGAGAGCTTTCCTATGTGCACTGACTGTACAAAGGTAACTTTTCTATTTTATTTAGAATATTTAACATGAACGTTTAACATGTTGACAGCTAATTTTACAGATTAACACGTACAATAATTAGCTAAATAACACTGTTTCTGTTCACCGTGACGTGATTCTCAAATGTAGCCGAGTGGTTTGTATTTGTAATGTGTCGTTTCGTTCGTTTTTGTGCTGTTTCATGGTTGTGACAATCAGTGACGATGCTTTTACATCCTCGCTGCAGCTATGCCAAGGTAAATGAGGAGCTTGGCCTCCGTGACTCAGAGCTGAGCTTGTCGAGAGCTGTTTCTCCTCTCCCTCGTCATAGTTTGTTGCAGAACTAATAGTTGCATTTTTGCTGCATGATCTAGCAGAACTGTTTGATATGGATGCATGTCAGAAACATGAACGCAGAAAGGTCAATTTGATGTTTAGGAAAGGACGCAAGATGTCTTCTTTTCACCTATAAGTCCGTTTTGAGTCTTTGTGGCACGGAAGGATTCAAGTTTCAACATCACGCTTGTGTAAGTTGCGTCTTGAACCGTGAAACCTTGAAATCAGATCTAAGGTGAGCGCAGATCTGACATCTGACTTCCAATAATATCCAGTAACTCTTCTTTTAGCTCAGATTTCTGCGTATGAATCTGGAGGGATTGTGTTGAGCTCAACCTTGACTCAAGGAGGTTGTCACCTGCCATATGCTGCCTCCCCTCCTCTGGAGGGATGGCTGAGTTTGCATCTGACATCTGGATTCGCTGAATCAGCGTGGGTTATGTGATTATCCTGCTGGGACGCCGTGATGCTGAAGGTGTTCTCTGTGATACTTCGGTTCCTGGCAGTGTCGGTAGTTTTCCGCCTGCTGTTCTGTGGTTTGGTTGAAGCCTTGCGGGATAAAGTGACTGATACACCATATAAATACTGTAAGCAGATACAACTACAGCATTTTGTCGTAGTACGTTCTCTGTTACTACCTGCACTGGGGCAGCCATTAGAACAATCGAGTGACAGTTCTCACGGTGTCGTGCTTCCTGGCGATGGCGCCGAGACACAGTAGGATATTCCAGACTCCAGAAGTCCTGTGCAGTGTCCCCGTCTGGGACAGGAAGGGGACACGTTCCGGCCGCTCGGATCACCTCAGGAATGATCTTTGACAGAGTAGAGCTGATCAGTCTGTGACTGAAAACAGCGGTAGCTAAGTAGTGTAAAGTCACTGCTGTCCTTTCCGCCACATTGATCGGAGCCCCCGCATGCTGAGCTTCTCATCTTAGATGAGTTATCAATCCGTCTAAATTCAGGAGGAGACTCTTGAGTGAGGCTGGAATATCTTTTTAAAGCTCTTCGTCGTCAATAAGCAGGACACGTGAGCCTGTAGCTTTACGTTATCTCTCTTCACGTTTTAGCCCGTTTGAATGGATCAGCTCGATACAAAACCATGACTCAGCACCTTTCTGATATTTAGTGATGAGATCTGACCTTGGATTGCATGTATGATGTGTGAATGACACTGCATGCTCCAGCTGAAGCGGCAGACATGACTGAAACATGTTGTTCTTTACCGTGTTTGTATGCAAACAGTTGATTTAAGAATCTACATCCGTGTAACTGTATCAGTGGAAATGAGGCTTAGGAATAATTCACATGAGTGATTACAGTTTTGTGGCTGCTAAAGTATTGTGTTTGTCTGTTACTGTTGTGGGCAAACATTGTGTGGGGTCTTCTTGGCCTCACGGTGTAACAGTAGGATTTGGGAACACAGTTTGTCTTTCCTTTTTTGTACGGCGGCTCCTCCACACCTTTCCTGCTCCCTCCTCTCCTTCACCCCTCATTCCTCTGACCTCTCTCTAAAGTCTTCCTTTGTCTCCATTCGTCCTTGCCTGTGCATGTCTTCTTGTTTCTGTGTTGCTTTATGTGGCAGCGTGGGAACACGGCCAGCTTTTTTCCCCTGCAGGACCGTCTCTTTTGTTACAGGAAGCAAAACTTTCTGTCCCGTTCCCCGTGACTTCGCCTGCCTCTTTTCATGTCACCCTGGCTCTTATACTCTCTTGTGTTTATCAAAGATTTTTTTAAAATGTGAAGCTGCTGTAAAGAGCGTTACATCCCATTTACTGACCAACAGTTCAAGAGATCCGCTCACTAAAATGCAATCTTGTGCCTCCATCATTCTCTCCGTAACCTTTTAGAACACATTGAGCGATTGTCTCGGGGCGTCTGGGTGACAGCTGTTCAGCAGGAACCATGAATCTTCACCTTCAACCCAAAATGCCACCTTGACTTTATCGGTCAGACGAAAGATGTCCACCGAAACAAATCTGTCACTTTGAAACATTTCTGTTCATTAAATGGACCCACCGTGGCAGAGATGGATGATTATGGATGCAAGATTAAAGATGCATTCATCCTCCAGGTGTTCACTCACTGAGGAGTCGACCTCACCAGATTTATGGGTTAAGAAAGTGACGTGTTGGTTTTGTTTATTGTTTCGGCTGCAGGATGGAGCTCTGGACCTGCTGAGGGAACTGAAAAACATCAAGATGTCTCTGGAGACGCTGCAGGTAACTCACTTCACCCTTCTGCCATGTCACTGCTACCGTTGAGTGCACCAGTAATGGTGCTCTTCTTATAGTACCAAGTCTGTTAAACTAAGTCCACCAAGCTTGATCTCCACAAGACGATCAAGAAGCTGCTAATATTTATCATTCGGTGCAAGGCAGCAGCTGAAATTCCAGTTTTGCCTCGTCATCTTACGGCAGTGATGTAGAAGTGTACTTCAGGTGTGTCCGCACGCCATGACATCACTGTTGGGTGTAGTTAAAGGTGCTTTAGAAAGTGTTTTAGAAATGTTCAAACCAGTTCAGATGTTGCACCAAAGACTGGACCAGTAATACTGAATTTTTCCACTGGGTGCCACACTGGCTCAGCCACTCCCAAATAGAACATAAGGCTGGATTCAGACGGGATCCGGCGCTCCAGCGAGGTTTTTTCCAACGCCGGTTAATTCAGTTTGCCCCAAATTGGACCAGTTTAAGCTCGTATATCACACACACACACAGGCTGCACAGTGCACCAGGTATTGGTTTGTACGTTGGTCCCAGGTGAATCCATTTACAGGATCAGTTTGATTTCATCGTTTATATCTCATGTTTGTGTCAATCCTCGTGTCTACATGTCAATGAAAACAAAATGTCTCTGCAGAAGCAAGCAGCTGCACGCTCTCCTCTGAGCACCAGTACTGCCTCGCCGTCTCTGTAAGAGCTAAAGACCAGTATAACTCCACCACGTCTGTTTACAGCTGGTGTTTTAAAAGGCATAGATGTCCGACTTTCATCAACCGAGCTTGTATGGACAAACAGAATAATAGGTTGAAGTCAAACTGAACGTTGTATTCACCATGTGAAATATAAATTAAAGGATGTCACAGCTGTTGTTGCCCACGTAGTGCTCGTCACCGTTTCAGACAAACGGTGTCAAACTCATTTTAGTCTACGTGCGACACACTGTACAGCCCAACTGGATCTCAACTGGCCAGAGCAGTAAATCCACTGCATAATAATCTGTAGGTAATGACAACTTTCCCCGTTCACAATTAATGAACTATCCATACGCAACGTTCAACGTCTCTGAATATAACTACAACATGCATCCATTGTCTTTTCAGAGTATTGACTTCTGGTCAGGGTCATGTTACTCACTGTTTAACTTGTTACTGAAACTTGGCACGGCACAGCGCTCCATTGACAGTTGAAAATGGTGCCTGTCATTGACACCGACTCAGGGAACTTCTTCTGACAGTCAAGTCTCATCAACACCATGAATGAGGACGAGTCGAGCAAGATCTGTAGTGTTCGTACAACAAATGTCTTTTGTGCTTAATTTGACGACAAATCTTCAGCTAATTAAAATCTTTGAGAAGTCTCTCATCAGGCTACTGTTGGCGAAGGCCCATCGCTTGTCAGGGAGCACGGTTTCTGCAGCCTAACAGCATGCATGGCCTCACATCAGTGACCTCTCGGCTCATGAACAGCAGCTGACACTTCGCCTGTACGCAAGCACACGAGATCCATGTATCCAGGCACACAACCCCTAGTGGACGAATCAGGAATAGCAGTAGCTAATAGCATCTAGAGAGAGATCGGACCTTTTGATGGGCCGGTTGTGGCCTTGCATATGTCACCCTGATTCAGGATATCTGTACCTGTACACATGTGGGGACCCATTGTGCTATTAACTTTGTACTTGAAAAGTAGGATCTCGTAAGCTAACTCCTATGCTACTCTTCCTCACTCACTCTCTCTGTAGTCAACCAGAGTTGGCATGTCGGTGAACGCGGTGAGGAAACAGAGTTCAGATGAAGAAGTTCAGACTCTCGCCAAAGCTCTCATCAAGTCCTGGAAGAAACTGCTTGGTAAGTGTGTGTGCTGTGTGTGTGAAGAGTTTTCTTTAACGGGAGTGAGGACGGGTTAGAGGGATTATGGCGGTTGTCTGTCTGTGTGTCGTCGCAGACGGTTCAGAGGAGAAAGAGAAGAAGAAGGATTGCTCTCCTGTGAGGTCATCGTCCACCTCCAAGGACTCTGGCAGCAGCGAGAAAAGGTCTGTCGCATGGTGATGTCCTGTTTCTCTCACTCCAAACCACCGCCACACTTCTTATCGCATCATTTCTCCTCCCATTCAACAGTAAGAAGTCAGGAGAGTCTCCCCCCACCCCAACCACACCCACCGCACCCAACACCCCACTACCCGACCACCCCGACCACCCCAACCACCCTGACCCTCCCACCCCGGATCACCTCCTTCCCCCCTGCCCCCGTCACCACCAACAGCGTGCGGAACAAGTGTCGAGAGCTGCTGGTGGCAGCGCTGCAGACTGACGGTGAGGAGACGCGTTCATATTTTTACAATCCAAAAAGATCTCTACGGAGTTCTGACTGTATTCTTTGGTCTTCTTCAGCAAATTGAACATAGCCAATCAAGATGTGACCTAAGTAGGGTTGCAAAGGGTTTCTGGTAAATTTCCAGCAACTTTCCATGGGAAGATAAGATGGGGAATTTCAGAAATATTCCAAGTCAGAAACCATGGGAATCATGGAAATGAATGTGGATTAACTGTAAATTGTGAGTAATTTAAACAAACTGTATCACATCCAAACATAAATATAAACTTTTTTTTGTCATAAGCAGACATGCAAAATAATAATAATTAAAAAAAAATGCTAAAATATATTTTTCACAACTATATTTAAGTTCCCTGTTAAAGGGCCAACCTTTAATTTGGTAAATTCCCAGTTTATTCCCATGGAAAGTTTCCAACTTTGAAAATTCCAAGAACTTTCCAACCCTAGTGCCGGACTTGTGATAACGAGTGAAAAATGCTTCCATTTGCTGAAGAATCCCGAGAGATGAGGTGCATGAAGCTCAAAGTGTGTGTGTGTGTGTGTGTTCTAGATGACCACAAGACCATTGGAGTGGACTGTGAGCACCTCGCGGCACAAATCGAAGAGGATATCCTTTCATGTCATCGACACTTGAGCTGTGCATGATCCACATGAACAAACAGCAGGATTTCACACCTGAGCGAAAAGGTCTTAATCCGCGTGTGTGTCGACGGGGTGTGTTCCACTTTGTTAGATAAACATTTGAGCTGCTGCACGGTGGCAGCGTGACTCTGAGAGAGTAGCATTTCTCACAGCAGCGTGTTCTCAGAGATCATCTTGCGTGTTTTTGTTTGACTTGTGCAAACTTGGCACGCTTCTCTTCATTCATAGAGAGCGTGCAGCCTGTCAAACATGCAAAACATTTCAAACCTGCAGTGACTTGATACTTTTTAGAGTTTCTTTCCCCCCAAAATACAGTCGCACAGACCACTAAGGATGTGTGCTTCTTGTTCCAAACACGCATCTCCATCCCCTGATGTGTGTACATGTGCTGTGTTTGGTACGTCTTTATGTTTTTTTTGTCCTTGACTGCTCGGCGTGCCCACAGATCTTCCAGGAGTTCAAGTCCACGGACATGAAATACAAATCTCGTCTACGGAGCCGCATCTCCAACCTCAAGGATCAGAAGAATCCAGACCTGCGCGTAACGCCCTGTGTGGAAACATCTCGCCTCAGCGCATCGCCAGTATGACTGCTGAGGTCAGCCAACGCATTTAGTGTTACCGCGTACAGAAGTAGCAGCCATTTGCTCCACAAAAATACATAATTAATTCTCTTCCTCCTCAAATTCAAAACAACTTTATTAATTCCTGAGCAAGAACATCTGGAAATAACATCTGTCCAGATATTCTACAAGATGTCACAGTGACATCCTTTGGTCAGCCTTGTTTCTGTATAGTTGGACAGTTTACTTACTCGTAACTCCCAACAGCTCCCAGATTTCCTTCAATACTTCGACCTTTTGAGGATGTCCGTGAATCATCACGATGTGCCGCTTCTCAAACATGATTTGAGTCAAAAAAGCCCTGAAGTGAAACTCCACACTTCATTTTAGCAGTTGGAGGTGGAGTAAGTGCAGGAAACTTTGCACGAATAGAACCAGGGCTGAGTGTGAACGTACCCAAAGTTACCATGTGTGTACGTATGTGTGTTTCTGTGTGTGTGTGTGCATGCAGGAGATGGCGAGCGCAGAGCTGAAGCAGATCAGAGAGGCTCTGACCAAAGAGTCCATCAGAGAGCATCAACTGTCGAAGGTCGGAGGAACCGAGACGGACATGTTCATCTGCAACAAGTGTCACGGAAAGAGCTGCACATATACACAGGTATTAACACACACGTGAGGAACTGTTTGGATTGAAGTCTGGATGATGAAGGTGCTTCATCAGGCTGTTTGCCACTGTGTGTGTGTGTGTGTGTGTGTGCAGGTGCAGACCCGCAGTGCTGATGAGCCCATGACCACCTTTGTGCTGTGCAACAGCTGCGGCAACCGATGGAAGGTAAAGAAACAGTGAACAGTTTAATATCACACATTTATCATCGTCTCTCGTGTTGAAGGGCATTCTGGGATATGTAGGACAGTATTTAGTGACGTAGACGTACGTGAAGCCAGTCAAGTGAAGGAGCTTTATTGTTCAGTGACAGACTCTCACCACAAGATGGCAGCAGAGACCGGACTCTGCTCCTCTTTCTCTCCACTCACCTTCACTTTCTTTCTTTGTAACTCTTCTTCACTCTCTCTTCCGTCTGTTTCTCTTCTTTCCCAAATCTTTCTGCCGTACATCTTTTTTTAAAACTCATTTTACTTTCCTTCTTTGTCTCCTTCATGTCTCTCCTTTCTTCTGCTTCCTCTTTTGTCCTTCCTCCTCCCTCCACCTCTTGTTTACGTCTCATACCTTCCTGCTGTCCTTTTCACCCTCCACACCCTCCCTCCCTCCATCTCATCACTCCATGTTTACTCCTTCCTCCTTCTCTCCTTGTAGTTTTTCCGGTCCCTCCCTCCCTCCCTCCCTCATTTTGCTCCTGGCTCTAGGTCAAGGTGAAGTGACTAATTTGAGAAGCTGATGGTTTGTGGGAAGTGTTGTTGTTTCAGCACGTTGAGAGGCTGAAACATGGCGCCGATTTCTGACCTCTTTTTAACATCAGGAGGTCTCATCTTCGCAGATCGATTCTCTAAAGCTACTAAATATGATTGGTTTAATTTTAGGAAAGTCTAATTACATGATACATAATGCATAGTGCAGGAGTAACAAACTGTAGCTTGTGTTTTAAGGCGGTCACTGCAGATCTCATACATATCAACATGAAACCTCCTCAGATGATTACTTACGTCATTTTTTGTTTACTGAAATTTTATGTTTGAATATGCAAATGAGCTTATTTGCACACATTTTCTGAAAATTGGATAAATCCAGATTTCTTGCTGTTGACATTAGAGGTTGTTACATATCACTCCATAAATCATAAAATCTGTGACCCGCAGAGGTACTGCAGGGGTCCGCCAATTTTTGTCGTAATAATTGACAATTTTCACCAAAATAATTTGTGAGAACTAAAAATAGAACAAATGTTAATATAAGCTACTTGTGAAAACTGTTTTTAATTATAAATGATTCCATCATGCATGAACGTTTTATCAATCGCAGACACATACAGGCTGATATCCCAGTTTATAAATAGGTTAATAAGGTGAAAGAAAAGGTGAATAAAGTGAATATAAAAGTTATTATAGGGCAGTTTTTTTGTCTCTCGTCCAAGACTCCTGCTTTAAAATATAAAATTCAGATATTTTGAGATCTCACCGTGAAACTTCCCCATCTGATCTCCTTCATTTAGTTCATTTTAAATATGCAAATTTCATGTTTAAAGAGGCTAATGCAAACTTCTGGTGAAATTTACAGAAACAAATTGACAAAGTGACGTGACAGACACTTAAATGTGTTTTATTTTTCCTACTGGCCTGAAGGCAGAGTGACTTTGTTTCAGTTTGAATGGAGAAAAAAAATGTTGAATTCTCTTGATGAATCTTTTAAAGAATGTTTAATCATGATCTTTCTTTGTCTTTCTTCCAGTTCTGTTGAAGAGGAGGGGTGTGTGTGTGTGTGTGTGTGTGTGTGTGTGTGTGTGTGCGTGCGTGTGTGTGTTATCATGAAACAAACTAAAGTGAATTGATTGTGGATTTAAAAAGATGAAAGTTTTTTTTCTTTATTTTGTATAATTTCTTTTTATATATGAAACTTAAAGCTGTAATATATTTAGAGGAAAAAAAAATGCCAGTTCATGTCGTTTATTGGTTTAATTTGTTTTGTACGGAGCACTTAGAGTTTATTTCTTATGATAGATGATAGAAGCTTTAAGCCAGATTGAAATCACATTGTGGAAACAGTGGATGTGCCTTTCTTTGCCATGTTACGCTGCCACATATTTTGCCTATAACATTTCTATTAAAGTTGCTCTTGGATTAAGCCGACACCGCTGCAGTTTCTTTATTCTTCTTCTTTCTGGCTTGTTTGGTTTTAAGAGTGGGCAAAATATATCAACTGCTTTTTGACAGATTTGAATGAAACATTTTTGTCTTCATATGTTGGCAGAAATGTGACTCGAGATCATATATGACTGAGATGTGTTTTTTGTGGGCGGTCCTTAAAGGGTGGCTCGATGACACGCTGAGGCCACCCTGAGCAGAGACATAGAGATGAATTCATCTCAGCTCAGAGTGTTTCAGAGTTAGTCATGTCATTTTCTGAACCGATCTGACACGTTTCAGTCGCTTCAAAATGGCCGCTCGACTGCTCCTACAGGCGGGCGTGCCTTCAGCCCATTCAGAGGACACGCCCCACAGTCCTGGAGCTGAGAGCTCATTTTTACCTGATTCTGACACCTAATTTCATGAACTTGTTGATATTTTTAATCATTCAAATTTGGCTGGGTGGTTAATAACACTTTCTTCTTTGGTCATTTATTGTTACTTTACACAAGAAGTTAAGCTATCTGTCCAACAGGAAACACTCCACTATGGCGGCGTCAGAACAGAGAAAGCGTTTCATTGGTAAAATTAGTACACGCCCTGAGTGCAGCATGACATGATCAACAACTTTTCATGGTTTATCAGGAAATGATAATCTACGAAACCATGAAAAATACTTAATGGTGACTTTCAACCACTGGAGGTCAGAAAAAACAACAGACAAACATCGTACAAAAAGTCGTAAAAAATGACGAAAAAAAAAATTATTTTTAACGTCTGGAAGTTAAAAAAATTATCAATTTTCAAAATGTACAAAATGTTTAAAAATGTTTAAAATGTTAAAAAAATTTAAATTTTTTTTAAATATTTAAAAATGTTCAAAATGTTAAATGATGAAATAAAAACTAAAAACAGATGCACAGAACAGTGGCAGCTGCTGTGTCATGAACATTTTGAACATTTAAACAATTTTTAGCATTTCAAACATTAAATACCAACAATAAAAGACGTTAAAAAAAGTCGCTCAGAATAGTGGCAGGAGTCCTGAACACTTTTTGGCCTTTTCAAGCTTCATTTGACAGAGAGCTCAAGAGTGACAGGAATGTGGAGAGAGAGAGAGAGACAGGGAATGACATGCAGCAAAGGGGCTGCAGGTAGGACTCGAAACCTGGGCGGCTGTGGCAAGGACTGAGCCTTTGTCCATGGGGCGGATGCTCTTCCGACTGAGCTAACCAACACCCCAGAACATTTTGAACATTTCAACAATTTTTAACATTTTAAACATTACATAACAACAATAAAAGACTGAAAAAAAGTCATAAAAAAATGGTGTTAAAGTCGTAAAAAATTACGTAAAAAAAGTTGTAAAAAATTTCACAAGAAAGTATTTTTTTTACTTCCAGATGTTTTGACGTAACAAAAGAACATTTGAATTTTTGAAAAATCGCTATTTTCCAAAAAATCGCATTTTTTAAAATTATTTTTAAATTATTGTTTTGTCTTTTATTGTTTTTATTAAAATGACATAAAAACATCGTACAAAAAGTTGTAAAATTGTCAAAAAAGTATTTTTTTAACTTCCAGACGTTTTAATGTAACAAAAGAACAATTGAATTTTCTGAAAAAATCGCAATTTTCGAAAAACATCGCAATTTTTAAAATTATTTTTAATTATTGTTTTGTCTTTTATTGTTTTTTTATTAAAATGACGTAAAAAAACATCGTACAAAAAGTTGTAAAATTGTCAAAAAAGTATTTTTAACTTCCAGACGTTTTAATGTAACAAAAGAACAATTGAATTTTCTGAAAAAATCGCAATTTTCCGAAAAAACATCGCAATTTTTAAAATTATTTTTAAAATTATTTTTTGTCTTTATTGTTTTTATTAAAATGATGTAAAAAAAAAAACATCGTACAAAAAATTGTAAAATTGTCAAAATAAAGTATTTTTTTAACTCCAGATGTAAATACGAGAATTTTCAAAATGTTCAAAAATGTTTAAAAATGTTAAATATTTAAAATTTTCAAAATGTAATGTATACAACACTGACGACTGTTCTATGAAAAATAAAAAATAAAAACAGATGCCCAGAACAGCAGCAGCTGCCGTGGCAGGTGTCCTGAACATTTTTAACATTTAAACAATTTTTAACATTTTAAACATGAAATAAAAAAGTTGGAAAAAAAGTTAAAGTTTTAAAAAATATCTATCTCATAAGTGATGTTGAGTTGCCTTTTAAAACCTCATCAGTTGGACAAATACATTCCTTTATACCATCACTGTCACGTTATACTGTCTTCAGACGTTTCCTGATCACCTTAAATTGACGGTAACTGTGCATATTCAGTGTACGGTGTGGAATATTCCAGCAGCATCCCACAGAGTCAAACTGAAGAAACTGTAAACACACACAGATCACTGCCGCGTCAGCTTTATTCATTCTGAGCACATTTCACCAAACCAGATGTGCAACGTTCGAACGCTAAATAAAATAAATCACAATTGACTCGAGTATAAACCCGAATGACGCTGGCGGTGCGAAGCGTGTTGACAGAGGTGATGAAAAGTGGTGAGAAAGCAGCGCGGAGAAAGCTCCTGTTGTGTTTGTTGTGGAAACACCAGCTGAGCTCTTTCCATACATGAGCATGGGAGAGAGCGAGGAAGGTGGAGGAAGGTGGAGAGACACCGAAGGGCCTGTGGGATACCAGGTTCTGTTCGGTGTCTCCTTCCTGGACGGAAAGCAGAAGTCTTGTGGTTTAGACAGAATGCAGGGCGGCTGGATCACAGAGGGAAATGGTTACTTAGCAAACTAGCAAACAGGATACAAACCGACCACGTAATCTCTGATTTTAACCATGTTTGGTTTTTACGGCGCGGTTGGGCGGAAAAATCTTCAACTGGCCATTTTGACTTCAGTGGAAAACTCTTCTTTGTCACCAAGTTGAAGTCGTAGTCACCACTTGATCAAAAGCAGTCACTGTTTTTATTATATCTATAAATGCAGAATCTGTAGACAAAGGACCGAGATTCCAACATTCAAAGTGTTTCGGTTCCAGTTTGTAGTCTTGACCAGGAATGCATTGACTATTGACGAGGATTGAATTTTTCATTATCTGTTTACAGAGATCAGCCTAAATGTGTCTTTCTCGTCATTCTCCTGAATCAATTTTCCGGATATCTACCACAAAGAAAAAGCTACAAGATGATGAGGACAACATCTAAATTGTTGCTAATGCTTAACGGTCAATGTTCTTGGTTGACGTGTATTAAAATAAATGAACATTAATGTTCTCTGAAGCAGTAAAAGTATAAAAGGACAGAAAACAGAGTTATGAGCAGGAAAAGTGAAGTTTATCATCAACAGAAAACTAGACAGTGGAATGCTGGGAAAAAAAAAAAGTGTGGGAGTGTGTGAGAATGTGCAGTACATACTGTATATGTGTGTGTGTGTGTGTGTGTGTGTCACATGGAGAATGAATCCTAAACACAAACATATCAAGTTACAGTTTAACTGTGGAAAAAGACCACACCTGTGCATGTTGGTTTCCTTTAGGAACTCAGTGTTGGGAGTATCAACAGTGAGAGTGAACCGCAGCAGCTCCGCCTGTCTCCGCTCCGTTCACGTTCACACCGAACCGTCCACTCAAAGTGCAGCTTCGCATTTAGAAGTGTCCGTCCGTTTGGATCGCCGCTTTTCAGCCTGCAACCATTTTCTGTTCACACGGCTGGGGTGGTGAGGTTCATGTGTCAGCCTGTCTCTTTAGATCATTTTAATTACTATAAACATGTCAAAACACAACAGATAAGGCAGTAATCTGCATTATTATTATTATGAAGAAAATGCTTGAAATCAGCTGAATTAACTGGACACACACTGAGCGCTCTTTGCAAACCACACACGACATTATAAATGTAAGTAATTACATTAATGTGTCTGATTTTAATGAACAAAAATCCATGTACCGTATATATTTATTTTAATATTTATTCATAAAATCTTTCCTGGTGTGCGATACTGGAAAAATACCACTAGAGGTCCACAGATCTCAAGTTGTGATTGTTTTTCAATAAAGAAGCAATACCAGAAAATAAAATTTAAGATTAACTGGACGAATGGAGGAGGGGAACACGCCTCGTGTGAATGGCTGGGAAGCCAGTGAGGGATCATGTGCGAGGGTTAACGTGCTCCAGGTGTCTGTATTCACATTTCAGTTTTCTGTTTCTCTCCGGGTCCTCCGGCTTCCTCCCACAGTCCAAAGACGCGAACCTTACCAGGTTCATTGGTGACTCCAAATTGGCCGTAGGTGTGAATGTGAGTGTGTCTGTCTCTATGTGCTCTGTGGCGACTTGCACAGGCTGTACCTATAAGTCAGCTGGGATAGGCTCCAGCTCACCGTGACCATGATGAGGATAAGCAGTTACAGATAATGGATGGATGGATTTAACCAGGAAAGTTTCACGCTGATCCAAACTGTAGACAAGCTCTTACTGTGAGTCATGCAGCGGCCTATGGGAAAAATGAATGCGACCTCTCAACACGACCGCAGTGTAAACTAGACGATGCTATGAGGAGAATGTGAGAACTTCTGTCTTTACAGTCAGCCTGGGAGTCCATTTTGATTTTTTTTTCTGAATTATCTGCTGGTTTGTGTCTCATTTTTCTGTTTGTTTGTGTGTGACGGTTGGGTAACTATCCGGTGAGTCCGCTGTTTACATCTTCATATCGTGGTTTCAATGGTTACAGCGTGAGGAGTTGCACTTTTATGGTTATTTCTGTTTGGATGAACCTCAAACCTCAGAGCGCACGCACGGAGAGGAGCAGAACCCAACATGACGGTGCCACAGATTCTGAAACCGCCACGGATACGGCGCCCATTCTTTAAACTTTCAGCGGTCAAAACACGTTAGAAAATGTATTTTCACAGCTTAAAATGTTGAATTATTACGAACGTATAGTTTTCAGAAGGGCAGAGAGAGGTTGAGGGTTTGATTCCCAGGTAAGAAATGAAGCGATAAACACACACAAACACTGAACAAACGGCTTCGTCTGGATGTTCAAGGGTTTCCGTTTATATATGTACAATTAAAATCACAGTTTTAACAAAATATAAAATAAATAACATTAACAATACTAAGATAAATGCATTCTGAGCGATCAGTCCGGTTAAGACCTCGGCATCTTTTTTTTAAATTTTTTTTTAAATCTGTTGTTTCTGCCTGCGCAGACAACTACAAACATTTGTTTTCCTCAAACTACATTTCCCATGAAGCACTGGGTGTAAGCATCCCATCTCACATATATCTTCTTTTTTTCTCTATATATTTTTTATTAGTTGTTTTTCATTAATATATCTATATATATATTTATATATATTTTTTTGCACCTGGGATTTCCTCCCACCCCTTCCTGAATCGACCAACCACAGTTCAGCCCTGCAGCCTCCCTGCAGCCAATCAGGAGCAGGTGTCCGAGTGGGCGACAGACAGTGGTGAGGTCAAAGGTGAGAGGTCACAGAGGCAGAGGTCAGCAGCAGCAGTGCCCAGGTAGGCCACCCTGGTGTGTGTTGTGTGTGTGTGTGTGCATGTATTGTGTATGTATATCTGCGTGTGTATATTTGTGTTACTATACTTATGAGGACAGCTTTGACTTCTAGGTTTAAAACTCGGCCTCCACATCATCTCCTGCAGGGGATTAAATTAAGTTTAGTCATCTCGAAGAGTCGATCTCGGTTGATGAGGCTGCCATCGGTTAATCTGCACATTATTTTTTGATGCTTTAGTCACGAAATATGAAAAATAAATAAATAAATAATTGAGAAAAATGCAAATCATATTCAGTTCTAAAAAGAAAAAAAAAACAATTTTCACATTTTGTTTTGGTAGACGTGGTCGTATCTGTCTGAGGGTCGAGACAGAAGAAAAGATCCCCTGAAGTATAGTAACACAAACTCAGTGTGTGTGTGTGTGTGTGTGTGTGTTGTTTTTCCAAACTCCAGTGTTTTATTGCACCTGTCTGTGGTGTCTGTGGTGTTGTGTCGGGTGGGGATCAGTACAGTCTCAGAGGAATCCTCCTCTTCTTGCAAAAGAAAAATAAAATCCAGGAAGGGGATCGAGTGGGAGAAACCAAATAAACAAAATCAACATCATGAAAATGTTTCGTATAGTTTTCTCTTAAAAAATAGACGTCTCGTCTGTTTGTAAATCAGTAGTCGGAAGGAAGTGACATCCATCCATTCGTCCGTTTTTGTTTGTCACAGGAGTGAAGTGATTGATCCAGCAAACGAGGGAGGGGGGGGGTTAAAATTAACGCTAAAAATAAGACACAAACTTTTTTTGTCGTTTGTAGCGGGGGGGATGGAGGGAGCACCCTGTGTTTTCCAGTTGAAAGAGAGAAAAAGAAACAAAGAAAGAGAGACGGAATCAGACAGCATCTATCTTTTTCTTTTGCCCCTCCGTCAGTCCCGACGTAGATGACCATAGGGTGAAAACAAGGCGATGAGGTGGTTGGAAGTCCACCTTTAACTGGCTCTTAAAGGTGATTGGATGGTCATGAGGGGAGGGGCAATTCAGTAAAAATCCATGGCACAGGTGTGTGTGTGTGTGTGTGAAATGTATCAAAATCTCCCAAAGTAAGCGGACGATATCCCAAAAGAAATATGTCAACATCCAGATCGCTTCCTTCTCCGTTCAGGAAGGAGGTGAGGGAGGAGGAGAGGTTCTAAGGTAGAAAGGATGGAGGTGGAAGGATAGAAGATGAAGGAGCGTCTGCAGGACGGGATGGTAGCCGACAACCTGACCAGTAGAAAACACATTTTTTAGACCAAGTGGGCCAACATTAGCTCACAGCTGATGTACGAGTATCACCGTATAAGTGAGCCGATAATTAACGAGAATTTCAGCACAGAAATTCCAAAGATACGTTTGAAATTCAAAACCAGCGTCACCGCCAAGCACTGACAAGTTTAGCAGTGATAATAGACCCGTGTCAGCCATATTTGTTGATGTTGGATATCAGTATCAATATCGTGATCGGTGGCTCACTCTGACTCAAGGTCCACTTACTTAGCTTTTTTCTGGACCTTTGAACCACATCCTTTCATCCTCAGAGAGGACAGAGTTTGCTCAGAATGTTAAAACGGTGCAAACTCCATTTATCGGTATAAAATAGTCAAATTTAGAATATTAAGATGTCTTTCTGATTACAAACAGAAAGAATGGATCAGAGGATTCAACTGGGGAGAAGTGATGAGAAGAGGAAACAGGAGACGGGAGGACGTGTTGGCAACAGTACCAAAAAGTTCAGGATGTGGAGGGGAAAAAAAAAATAGTGAGGAGAAAGTCTTGGCAGTAATCTGACAGATTTGGGATTCGGAGAAGTGAACTGATCATTTCTGGAAAAGTTTGTTCTGGGAGGAGTTTGTGTGAGGGTGAAGCGATGAAATGGTCTGGCGTCGATCCCGTTTAGTGCAGGATCAGAAGAGGAGAGGTGGACTAGGACTCGGAGGAGGTACGCGAGCCGCCGTGAATGAGCGACTTGTAGATGTTGGAGGAGAGGAATCGTGGGTAGGAGTCCCTGTGCATCAGCGTGTAGATCTGTAGCTGGGCGTCTTCGAACGCGTGAGGCGTCGGGTCCTGCATCTTCCTGTTGATCACCTCTCGAACCCGGGCGTCCAGACTCACCTGGAGAGAAACGGTCAGTTAGTAAATGAAAAGCACAGGTGTGACAGGACAAAGTGCATACGGGGTTCATTCTACGGCTTAAACTAATGATTATTTGTATTATTTATTCTGCTAATCATTTTTTTTGGATTAATCAATTATTGTTTAGTCCATACAATATTAGAAAATAATTAAAGCTGCAAGCAGCATTGACGGCCCTCGCACATCCGCGTCGCCGGGGCTGGCACGTCGGGGCACCGGGCGGAAAACACGCGAGCCTTCAGCAGTTTCTTCAAACTGACCACGCGCATTAGCCAGAGTCGGTCAAACGGTCAAAGTCGACGGACCGCCACGCCACACCCTTTCATCAAAATTCGTAATTTTGATAACTTTACTCGGAAGTCTATGTGAACGCGCCTACCGATTTTGAAGTCGATTGGATAAAATCCCTAGGAGGAGTTCGTTCAAATAGGACCCCTTCTCAACCATCCCGAAACACTAAAAATGGGTCAAACGGTCAAACTTGGCGGAGCGCCACGCCCACACCGTTTCATCAAAATTCGTAATTTTGATAACTTTTACTCGGGAAGTCTATATAAACGCACCTACCAAGTTTGAAGTCAATTGGATAAAATCTCTAGGAGGAGTTCGTTCAAATATGACCCCTTCTCAACCAGCCCGAAACGCCGAAAACGGTGATTTTCAGTCTTAAATATCTTGCTTCCTGTTCATTTTAGGCCATTGCTCCAAGAGACTTTTTTGTAGGTCTTGCCATGTTCTACAATATGTCTGTGGTTTCATAGCTCTGTGTCCAAAACTGTGGCGGGCTGCCTCAAATAAAAGTTCAAGGGGCGCTATAGAGCGCTTTTGCCCTGCCCCTAATTAATTATGCAGCCGAAATTTGCATAATATTGGTCTTAATAAACACAAGAAATTTCAGACAGCTCTGAGAAAGTATATGAAAGCCCAACACTTTTTCCTGAAAATCAGCCCAAAAGTCAATGGAGTCACAGATTTTTCAAAAATTCGCCATTGTTGACTTTGAGGCGCCACGGCCACGCCCTCTGATGAAAAGTTGAAATTTTTTCTCAAATGTCAACCCCAAGGCCTTGACAACATCCACACCTATTTTGAGGTGGATATACTCAAAGACTTTGAGAAAGCTATCGTCAAAAAATATGACACTTCCTGTCGCCAACAGGTGGCGCTGTGAAAATCACCAAATGTTGTCATGGAAATGCATTCTAGGCCGGACTGCCATTATATATCAGAGGTTTGGGAAGATTGGAGTATTTTTCGCAGTTATAGCACGTCGAAATTTCATGAAAACACGCCGATTTCGTGGCCCCGCCCTCCCACACAGTAAATCCAAAAGTCACGATTTTGATAACTTTTCATTGTCGAGGCCTGAAGAACACACACGCCAAGTTTCAAACAGATAGGATGAAAGCTCTAGGAGGAGTTCGTTCAAATACGACCCTGAAATGACCCAAAACACAAAACGCCAACTTTGAAACAAAATGGACGCCGTGACATTCGCTGTAGCCTGGGACACCAAGAGACTTTTTTGTGTGCCTCGGTATGTTACATACTTGCTCCAAATCCACACGTGGATGAAACCGCGAGGGGCTCCTCGAAAACATAAATCTAGGTGGCGCTGTAGAGACATTTTTGTATGTCCATGTCTGAGACCCCTAAAATACTTAATTTTACGCCCAACTTTGGGGGGGTACGCAAATTTTCGTGAGTTTTTGAGTATATATAGGCCGTCTAAAATGCGATTTACTTTTAGAAAAGCAATTACAAGTTGAAGTCCCTGGGATAAGATCCCTAGGAGGAGTTCGGTCAGTTAGGTCCCCTTCTCAACCAGCCCGAAACACCAAAAATGGTCATTTTCATGCTTAAATATCTCGCTTTCTGTTCATTTTAGCCCATTTCTCCAAGAGACTTTTTTGTAGGTCTTGCCATGTTCTACAATTTGGCCGAGGTTTCATAACTCTGTGTCCAAAACTGTGGCGGGGCTGCCTCAAAGAAAAATTCAAGGGGGCGCTATAGAGCGCTTTGCCCCGCCCCCTAATTAATTATGCAGCCGAATTTTGCGTAATATTGGTCTCAATAAACACAAGAAGTTTCAGACAGCTCTGAGAAAGTATGTGAAAGCCCAACACTTGAGTTTCTGAGAATCACAAGCCTTCAGCAGGTGATTCCTGACGATTTTCTTCTTTGAATCATTTCATGGAGCGCCACGCCCACACCGTTTCATCAAAATTCATAATTTTGATAACTTTTACTCGGGAAGTCTATATGAACACGCCTACCAAGTTTGAAGTCAATTGGATAAAATCTCTAGGAGGAGTTCGTTCAAATATGACCCCTTCTCAACCAGCCCAAACGAAAACTGTGATTTTCAGTCTTAAATATCTCGCTTCCTGTTTATTTTAGCCCATTTCTCCAAGAGACTTTTTCATAGGTCTTGCCATGTTCTACAATTCGGCTGAGGTTTCATAACTCTGTGTCCAAAACTGTGGCAGGGCTGCCTGAAAGAAAAGTTCAAGGGCGCTATAGAGCGCTTTTGCCCCGCCCCCTAATTAATTATGCAGCCGAATTTTGCGTAATATTGGTCTTAATACACACAAGAAGTTTCAGACTGCTCTGAGAAAGTATGTGAAAGCCCAACACTTTTTCCTGAAAATCAGCCCAAAAGTCAATGGAGTCACAGATTTTTTCGAAAAATTCGCCACTGTTGACTTTGAGGCGCCGTCACGGCCACGCCCTCCGATGAAAAGTTGATTTTTTTTCTCAAATGTCAACACCAAGGCCTTGACAACATCCACACCTAGTTTGAGGTGGATATACTCAAAGACTTTGGAGAAAGCTAGCGCAAAAAAATATGACACTTCCTGTCACCAACAGGTGGCGCTGTGAAAATCACCAAATGTTGTCATGGAAATGCGTTCTATGCCGGACTGCCATTATATATCAGAGGTTTGGGGAAGATTGGAGTATTTTTCGCAGTTATAGCACGTCGAAATTTCATAAACACTCGCAATTTCGTGGCCCCCCTCCCACACAGTAAATCCAAAACTTACGATTTTGATAACTTTTCATTGTCGAGGCCTTGAGAACACACACGCCAAGTTTCAAACAGATAGGATGAAAGCTCTAGGAGGAGTTCGTTCAAATACGACCCTGAAATGACCCAAAACACGAAACGCCAACTTTGAAACAAAATGGACGCCGTGACGTGCGCCGTAGCCGGTCACCAAGAGACTTTTGTGTGTCTCGGTATGTTACATATTCCCCAAATCCCGTACACGTGGATGAAACCGCGTCGAGGGCTCCTCCGAAACATAAATCTAGGTGGCGCTGTAGAGCCACTTTTCTTCGTCCATGTGCGACACCTAAAATACTTAATTTTACGCCCGACCTTGGGGTACGCAAATTTTCGTGAGTTTTCAGTATATATAGGCCTCCTAAAGGCGATTTACTTTTGGTAGAAAAAGAAAAAAATAAAAAAATAAAAAAATAATAAACATTCGAAATTAATAGGGCCTCGCACCGCCAGTGCTCGGCCCTAATTATATTTTATAATTTCATGGCGTCTGTGTCATCAAAATACTTGTCAAGCTAACAGTCCAAAGTGTGCCGAGAGACGCGGCATAATTGAAAAGCAGTGACTTGAACTTAAAATGACTGTTTCTAGTTTGGACATTTGGAGCTCAGAGAGCTCAGACAGCTGTTAGTGAGCGCTGAGCGCCAGCCAATCAGGATCCAGCAGCCAGAACTCAAACTGTCTCTGTACAACAAGTTTATTAAAGTTGTTTGGTACGCTGTAGTTTTGTCATTAATTAACTGGCATAAAGGCTTCATTACATACATACCAGCACTGGAACACACACACACACACACACACACACACACACACACACACACACACTCAGAGTGGCCCTGCAGCAACAGCACCAGCAGATATTTATAGAACGACAAGCTTTCTCTTATGTTTTCCCTCCGCTCTTATTTAGGAAAGACACACACACACACACACACACACACACACACACACACACACACACACACACACACACACACACACACACACACACACACACGAAGGAAAGAGAGATAGGCATCCCACCAAGGTCAGACATGCAGACAGACAGTCAGGCATGCATCTTCTCTGCCAAATTCACACGTCTGGATATCTACATATTTCAGTGTGTGTTTCTATAAAAGCATCTACAGCCAGAAGGTGATGAGAGCAGCAATTTATAGCTTCCTGTAAACACACACACACACACACACGCACACACACATGCAGACAACTGTACATACAAACACACCAGTGTTTAAACATGCCAATACACACACACACACACGTACACACTGGTGATGAAGCCTGACAAGCAAAGCCTCCAGCGCTCAAACTAAATAAAGCAACCACTGTTAAACACACACACACGCACGCACACAGGAAGTTAAAAATAGCAGTAAAGCAGACAATGTTTCCTCCGTTTCTCGCCAGAAAAAAATAAATTTTAACACATTGACCACATTGTGTGTGTGTGTGTGTGTGTGTACGCTACAGTATGACTTGAGTTTATAATCGCTGGCTCCATCAGCACAGCTCGCATTTTTTTTTTTTTTTTAAAAGGAGGGTGTTGGTGTGAACACTGAGCATGTGCAAAACAGCTGACAAATTAAAAACCTTGAAATGTGCAGCGTGCACCAAAACTTCAGCTCAGATAAAGAAGCAGAAAAACAAGAGCTGCAGAAGCTGCAACATTCTCTGTAACTATCATTATTATGGTTATGATTGTTTGACCATTATGTTTTTGTGACTTTCCTAAAGCTGAATTTAATGTGATCAAATATCTCGTTTTGTCTGACCGACAGTTCAAATATTTACTTCGCTCTGATGTAATACGACAAAGAAAATCAACTTCTGCTCACATTTGAGAAGTTGGAACCATCAGATCTTTATGTTTGATTGTAAAGACCTAAACGCTAACCCTAAAGCGATGTAAAGGGTTCGCCCTCTGGGGAGCATGATGTGCTCAGTGGCACGGTGTCCACCCATTTCTCTGGAGGACTAAATGAATTGTTATTGTTGACGCGTTGTGGCTCAAAATGGTATGAAAGACCAACTGACTGACGGATGAAGCAACACGGACACATCAGGCCGATCTTTCATAAGAAAACGTTTTCAAAACTTCGTAGTTCCCTAAATTAAAATCATCTCATTTCTGAGACATGAGAAGAGACTCTTGAGCAACATTCGCCCGATTGGTTCAACATCCTGAAGTGATTAACGAGCAATAATCTCTTGGAATTTATACAATGACACAACCCTGCAAGCTACTGAAAACCCAAATCCACAACGGCCTTCAACTGTGTGATTTAGGGTCTTTAATGTTTGTAACAGTAAGAATGGAAAAAGTCTTTGGAATTTATAGTTTCAATCCAAACTTGAAATCTTGTCATAGGTTTTTGGAAACTTTCCTGTTGGGGTTGAATTGGGCGTGGTTGTGCTTCAACATTTATTGCAGAAATGATGCAATTCATTCTGTGAACCAATCGTAAAAACGAACGCGTCCTCTCTTTCATCCGACTAAGATCGGTTTGATTGCCTCAAAACACATTTTATTCAACGTCGATGGAAACAAAATAAAACTCTTGATTAGTCTATCCACTGTTCCGACAGTCACAGACGGTAAAATGACTGTTGTTGAGTCTGGTCTGGTGGGTTTGAAGAGATTTGCCCGTCCACATTGCGTAGGTCTCTTACCTCTTTTGGCGACAATATGGAAATGTAGTCCTCGTAGATGGAGCGCGCTTTCTCCTCGATGGTGTTCTTGTTGATTTCCTGTTTGAGGTCTTCGCAGGCCAGCCAGAACAGCATGTTCTCTCGCTGTACTCCGTCCGCAGGAACTCCCGGAAAACATTTCGACCCGCCGGGTTCCTCATCAGTTTGTCGAAGGACTGAGACCAGAGCCGGATCTCCTCCGCTGAGGGTTTGGTGCTGTACAAACGAAGAGAGGAAATGTGGTTCATTTCTTGATTTGTTTGTTGTTGAATGACTGTCACGATCTCAAGACTTACTAACACATCAATACAGTTTAATATGCTGTGTTTTAATGAAGTAATGAAACTTTTCTGAATCTGCATCAAAATACACATACTGGCAGGAAACCGTGACATCTTTGCACAGAACATCATGGTCCCCAGAGGATGAATCCCAATGACTTTGTTGATCTACGATCTCAAACAGCTCAAAAGGTCCCAACATGTGAATGCTACATGACCTCATGTGAACTTTGCTAATTTATCTTGACACGCTTGATATGGCATACTACCTGTTAGCATGTCAATGTGCTATCTACACACACACATACATTATTAGCATTTTACATGCATCCAAAGGTGGTAGTGGTTGTTGTTGTTCTTTGTATGATGGCCTGATGCATGATATATATATATAACAGGGCCAATAAATTATCGTTCTATAATAATTTATTTTTAGTTTTACATCAAGTTTTTTGACCTGTTATTTGTTTTTCTCGTGTAAACAATGGTGACATCAGTTATCTGTCCATATTTCTCACCCTCAGGTCTGTATGAACTACAGGTCATGAACTTTTTTTTTAAATTAATTAATTAGGTGAGAAGGTAAAAAGGTGAAATTATCAGTTATCGAAGAAACCCACATTGTGCATCACAAACATTTGATTAGTGAGTGTGTGTCAGCGCTGCGGACTCACCAAGCTTCACAGTTTGGTATGGTTTCCATCTTGGTGTCCTGTGATATTCTCTTCCTCCTGCGCTCCGTCTCTCGTCTTCATTCCTGATGGTGAAACTGACATGATAAAACGGCACACACACACACACACACACACACACACACACACACACACACACACACACACACACACACACACACACACACACACACACACACACACACTAAACCACAGCTGATAGGAGAGTAATTGCTCTCAGAACTATAAACACATGTACAATTACCCACAAGGATGTTACCACCACCATTTAATGGCAATACTAACCACAGGTATGTTAACAGTAGGGTAAAGCAGCAGCTACAGGTGTCTGCACCTGTGTGTGTGTGTGTGTGTGTGTATTCAACAGAGAGAGAGGGCTATAAATAATTAGTTCCCTGTGGGAACTTTATAGACCTAATCACTGTACACTGTCTGACTGACTCAGAGTGTGTGACGGTGAGCAGGTTTGTCCAATGTATTTCTGTGTGTGTGTGTGTGTGTGTAGTCAGACTAGACTGAATGCAGCACCAGAGCGGATGTGTAAGTCCTAAAAATGTATGTATGTGTCAAAGCCTTGGTGGCTGTAGGACGAAACACAGTCAGCGATCACAGTTCCTGTGGTTTGCACTTAGTATATTTTCAAAGTTTCAGATGCCGATGGAGACTGTTGCAAGTGAAGATAAAGCAGCTTAAAACATTTTCTGATGCAGCAAAACTATCTGGAAACTTTCTGCTCCCCAGTGATCGCCGCTTTCTATCACAGAGTGAATTAAAAAATATCAAAGTATCCACATCCTTACATAGCCAACCTTCTTGAAAAGGTGGAGCTGACTCAACTCTTAGCCTTGGTTTTCGCCTCAGTGCTCGATTTGCTCTTGCATTCTGATGTTGTTCTATTTTATTGTGCCTTGACCTCAATTCTGCATTTGACACCATTGATCATAACAATAATTCTTATCTACAGACGACATCAGTGTGTGGGTATGTACTTGAATGGTTTGAGTCATAGCTCCTAAAGAGAGAATGTCCTGTGTTATCTTCGGCTCCACTGATGTGCGAGGTGCCACAGGGCTCTATTCTTAGTCCCTTTTTTTTATATCCTTATCCTTAAATCCATTAGGAATCAATATCAGTCATGTTATCGGAGGTTTGCGTGCGCTGTTACGCTGATGATATGCTACTCTACCTGTCCTTTTACCGTTAGCCGTCTGAGCAGTTTAAGGGAGTGCTTAACTGCCACTGAGAAATGGATGACTTGTAACTTTCTGCGGCTAAACTCAGATGAGACAGATGTTATCATCTTTGCCCCAGTTTCACCCAGCAAACGCATTACAACCATTCATTAGTCCACTGGCAGTCTTTCTTTCATATTGCAGTCTCAACTGAACTTCAGTCTCGTTAAACTGAAGAAATATGACTAAAATGAAATCAGCTTTGTCTTTTCCCGGACTTAAAAAGGATTCCTATCTTTGTCTTTTCATGCTTTGACTATTGCAATGCACTGTTTACATGCATAAGCACTCTGCAACCTTGTTTAGATAAGTGCTCCACTAATAAAGTTATTATTATTATGACTCCTGCTGTTAATAACTGCACAGCAACAATCTCTTATTCAGCAGAGAGACGAGGCAGTCACAACTAAAAATACTGTATATCTGTGCAACGGATGCATCTACAGCAGGATGTCTGTCACACTCAACACAGAACCGTCCTTCTCTGAATGAAACTAAAACTTCATCGTGTCATTGTTTTTATTGTTGTTAATGAATAGATAAAAAGGAAGCAGACATGCCCAGCGCTGGTGACACAGACAGCTGAAGTTTTACTGACACAACAGATAAGTTGTCAAGGCTCGGCGAGCCTCGCAGATGTGGCTGAACACTGAAACTCTGATAAGGCAGCTGTGTGTCTTTTACAGCTGTGTTAACAGGACCGCAGCACTTCCACAGAGCCGCTCGGCCGGCGTGTGTTTGCTTGCATCAGAAGTGCACATGTGCAAGTGTTGGTTTGTGTGTACTTGTCTGTGTAAATGCAGTGTGTGTGTGTGTGTGTGTTTTGTGTCTCCTACCATGAGCAGCTGCAACAGCAGCACCAGCAGAAGCAGCAGGCGTTGGGCCGTTGGGAATTCTGGGTAGTGGCCATGGCCCGCCCCCCTCCCGTCCCGCTCAGTGCAGAGGTCTCGCTGCGACCTCCCCCCATGGCCAGCTCGCCCGCTCGCTCGGCCGGGATCGGACCTGTGTACTGCAGAGACAGAGAGAGAGAGAGAGATACTGTCATGTCTCTAACTACTTTATATACTGTTAAAGACTTTAGTGGTTCCCAACCTTTGGGTTGGACCCCTTCTAAGGAGTCACAGGACAAATCTGGAGGGTCATGAGGCGATTCAGAGGGAGCAAACGCAAATTTTACTTCACAACTTCATGTTTAGTTTCTCTGGAATCGTCAGCTTTTATTAACAATAGACAACATGCAGAAAGATGGAGAAGAAAAGAACGTGTTCCTGAAAGCATGATAAAAATGTGTCAACATATAGAATGTGTTTCTGATGTGGAGAAACTTGAGCTGCAGCAACACCGCTGCTGTTAGAGGCTAAAAATGGTCTTCACATGGTCACGTTTTGTTTACAGTAATCATACCGAGGTAGCACGGTTAATATGGCAATCATGTGTGTGTGCCAGTGTTTTGAAATGCCACACGTAGCATGTTTGCCTTTACACATGATTGATGATTATCAGAGTTTCAGCTGAAGTGAAATAATAAATATTCTCCACTGGCTTTTTAATAAACTTTAAAATTTAGATTTTATGAACTTCTTTCTTCATTCGTCTCTTTCTGCCGGAGGAGGAGGAGGAGGAGGAGGAGGAGGAGGAGGAGGAGGAGGAGGGTGAAGAAGAAAGAAAGATTTCACCAGCAGATTCCAGAGACTTGAAGGCAAAGTTATGAGCACTGACTGTGGACAGAGCTTCCAGGTGTGTGAAGTGAAGCCGATATGGAAGTGTCTTAAAGCTTCTTTCTAATGGCCAGCTTCATTGGCTGCAAAAATAAGTCTATAGAGTGTATAGAGTCTTATGGGGAATGATCCTACTTCTCACTTGATTATTGACCTCAGTAAACAGTTTAAAAAGGTCTCAATCTCTAGTTTCAAGTCTTCTTCCACACAGCATGATGTTCATGTTATAAATGATGTAACGCATGGACTGTTTCTCTCCTCAGATGTTTTCAGAAACATATTTTAGCGTACTGCTTGAAAAGTCCAGCTTCGCGTTCGCGTCCAAATATGGTCACTTCTGGCTCCAAAAAAAAAGCAAAATGGCCGCGGCCATAATGGCAGACTTGAGACATTAAAACGGTAGCCCACAAACCAATGATTAACGTCAATGTGGGTTTACACACGAGCAACGTCTCTGCTGTCAAATCTGAAAAATGTAAAAAAAAAAAATGTATAGTGAGGAATAAAAAGAAAGGTGAGAGGTAAAAGAGGACAAGAAAGAGATTATAGAGCAAAAGAGGAAGCAAAAGATTTACAAAGAGAGAGAGAGAGAGAGAGAGAGAGAGAGAGAGAGAGAGAGAGAGAGAGAGAGAGGAAGAGAAAGAGAGAGGGTATGGAGACAGACTGGGTAATGTGATGCATCATGTGATTGAGCTGTGATCACACTTACACACAGGGAGAGATCACACAAAGATGATCACACACACACACACACACACACACACACACACACACACACACACACACATAGGTTTCTAAACTTTGGACTTGGATCGTTTGATATGCAGATGATGCACATTTGTTTTTTTTTAATATTTAACTTTTAAACGTCTACTTCCGGTTTGTATAGATTCTATTTAAAGCTCCCTCCATCAGAATACAACACAAACTCCAAGCTCAGATTCAGACTGAGAACTTTGGGAACGTATGGGGCAGATAAGAGTTACAGAAAACACACAGCCATGAGGGCAAATGTACACATGCACGTGCTGTATGGTCGCACACAGTAACACATGTATGAGCACATAGTGTACATCCACACGCAAATATGCACACATGCATACACACACATAAAAGGTGCATTCAGATGTACACCCAGCGTGCACACACACACACATGCATGCACGCACACAGACAGTGCAGTGTGTGTGTGTGTGTGTGTGTAGATAATTCCATGTCGATGCTATCATCGTTAGATTTGATGCGTCTGTTATTTTTACTTTTCTCGAAAACTGTGAAACTACAGCTCAGCTGACATTAGCCTCCAGCTGTCGACTGTCTGTGCGTCTGTCTGCCAGCACAGGGGCAGAAGTGGGCTGCTGACCTGTGTGTGTGTGTGTTTGATGCCAACACTCCAGAGAGCGAATGAATGAGACAGAGAATGGTCGGTGATGCTGGTTAACAGTGAGTGAATTAGTGAATGGAAATGCTGCCTGTAGTGACTAACTGATAAAACAGAGCTGCGACTCAATGCCGTCTACTGTTGGAACACCAACGAGCAGTTTCAATTCTTCAACTTCAACAGACGCATGTGCCAAAACTATTTAAAAGCTGCGTATTATCAGCTTCCTGTGCGTGTATGAAGGTATACCACGCTCAGTTTTGGAGAGAAGTTTGAGGTTTGTGGTCATGAGGATGCAGTGCTCCTTAAAACAAACGCTGAACAAATACCTTACGGATGAGAAGCATCTCAGAGAAGCTATGTCATACTAGTACTTAAGGTTGGGTTGCCATACACAGAGAGTACTCCTCTAAGTTAAACATCATGGCTCAACACAACAGGCAAGTCCATGGTGAGTTGGAGTGTCTGCGGCTTGTTCAGACCAAGCGGCAACCTCTGTTTCAGTAAAGTGAAGCCAATACCGAAGTGCCAAAAACTGCAGTTCCTCAAACGTCCACTTGAGGCTGGCTCCAGAAGTGAGTCAGTCTCCATAAGTCCCCATGTTCAAATGTCCAACTTCACAGCAGAAATAAACATGTTTACAGCCTGGTACAAAAAACAGTTTTGGTCTCTGTAGCTAATTTCCCTGTTCATGACAACTGTACTGAGGGTGAATTTATACACAACTCACCTGTTCAGATTATATTAAGGCTTAAAGTTATGCAGGATTAGGAGCGTGGACGCTTTGATTGACAGGTGGGTGCTGTTACAAGTGGCTTCTTTAACCAACCAGGCATCATTCAGCCTGCAAGACAGGACTACCAACATGGACTCGTGAACTCTGTAAAAGTTTCTTTTTTAATGGTTGTCTTCGGGGAAAATACTTTTTCGCCTGCAGTACCGTGGTTGGCCACTGGGACAAACTGGACAGACCACAGAGAGAAAACCAGCTCACAAGTTTCTCTGTTAATGTGTGTGTGAGCGAGGCAGCCAACTGTGGTGCTGCTGACAGGTGTACAGTGTGTGTGTGTGTGTGTGTGTGTGTGTGTGTACTCACTGCCAAAACACACACAAAATACATACACAACCACCACCACACACTTTCAGGATCACACACTGCACTGATGTCACAGTTTACCTGCTCAGCCAGAGCAAAGACGGAGGAACACTCCCTTCCTCTCTTTATCACCCGCTCCATCTTTTATAACACGGACCTATCACGTTTCTGCCTCTGTGTGTGTGTGTGTGTGTGTGTGTGTGTGTGTGTGTGTGTGTGTGTGTGAGAGAGAGAGAGAGAGAGACGAGGCAAGTCTGTACAAAAGGAGGTGTGTGTGAATTCATGTTTTCCAGAGGTGATGACTGCACACAGCAGAGAAGTTCACTACCAGTTTAGTTAAGACAGAAAGCAAGAAAGAAGACAGAGACAAAGAGAAGAAGATGAAAGAAAGAAAGAAAGAAAGAAAGAAAGAAAGAAAGAAAGAAAGAAAGAAAGAAAGAAAGAAAGAAAGAAAGAAAGAAGCTCATGTTTGCTTTTGAGCAGATGTCTCACTTCCTCTTTTTTTCCACGTGAATTTCAGAGTGTGTGTGTGTGTGTGTGTGTGCGTGTTTAACAGGATTTGGGTCGGAGTGTTAATCTGATTAAGCTAGATGACATTAGAAACCACACACACACACACACACACACACACACACACACAGAAGGTAGTTCACTTCCTTGTCATCTTAACGCCGTCTCTGTAAATATTTTTTTAACCTTTATTTATACTGTGAGGTTGACGGGGCACACATGCTGTTTTCCCGCAATGCTCTATTACACACACAGAAACACACACACACACGGGAGCCAGTAAGAAACTCAGCTGGACAGTTAGGAGTATAAATGCCTTGCTTAAGGGCACAGGCTACCTACTGACAGTTTGTTAGCTGCCAGTCGAGCGCTTCATCACATTCTGTGTGTGTAAATGTGAAAAGTTCTGAGCACTTTTTATACGAAATCTATCGGCCACTTTGTACAGAGCCTTTCTCTGCATCTCGGCGGTTTGTTCTCCGTCTCTTGCTCCGCTCCGGCTGCACAGATGGACTCGCATACCGTGCCAATAATGCAAGATGAAATTCAAATTCAGAGAGAGACACTGCCGGGGATTTTGGGTGCTGCATGTGCAATAACCAACACACACACATATATATATATATATACACACACACAAAAACACACACAGAGACACATGCACACATATGTACACACACACACAGCTGCACCTGCCAGCAGGGTTTAAGTAATTAAGTGCTCATTTTAAGTATTAATCTGAGAGATTGCTGCTGCATAATCTCACCACCTGATCGCCAACAGCCCTCTGTTAATACGTGTGTGTGTGTGTGACAGAGAGGTGGGGTCACAATGACAGATCAAGAGACAGAGTGATGAGATGAAAGAGAGGAAGATGAAAAAACTGACCGTCTGTTCGATCTTTTAAAAATGTGTTTTTCTCTCAAACCGCCAAAATATTGACCAAACTACTACAAATATAAAACATAAAAATCAAATCAACTGGTCGCCATGCATTTAATCACATTCATGCTCCCTTGAGGAAGAACCCTGAGTTCTGAGCAGTAGTTCGACCTGCAGACGAGATATCGCGACCTGCGCCACCTACAGGCAATGACAGTAGAAGCGCCACCTGCAGGCAACCACTGCAACAACTACACCTGCTGCTCTCCTGTGCATGTTTACAGTATGTGTGTGTGTGTGTGTGTGTTTGAGGTTTAATATTTGACATTATGGAAGTTTTGTTAACAGTAGCACATTTTTTGCTGAATAGTGGGAAGAGTACAGAGTTCAACTCTTCAACGAGGGTCAACAAGGACACACGAGTGAGGACAAAGAAGGGACCCACGCCGATTCTTTTATTTCCCAGAATAAATCAAGACAGTGAAGCCGTCAGTGGAGTCTGACTCAGATCTGTCATGAGAGCCGTTTAGTCATCTGTGTTTCGATGTCTTCCTGTTGAATGCTGCACTGCAAACACTTAAACCGCTACTGCAGGTTTTGCATGTTGTTTTGTTTGCTTAATCTAAAATCAGGTTTTACCACACAGCTGAACTGTAAACTGCTAATTTAAAGCAGCATTGTGTGATGTTTGTTCCTGCTGTGTGTAACTTTGGGCTCCAGGTCGGGAAAAGTGTGATGCCTTACGGCAGTAAGTCACGCAACACTAACTATTTGGACAAAGCTTGGACAGTAAAACTGCTTTGAAATGTAGCTGCTGTTAGCTAGTTAGCTTAGCCATATTGCTTAGGGACAGGGTGCCGAGAGCACCGGTCATGCCAGAACAGGAGCTGGGGCAAGCGGGCAATGTAACCAGGCTCAACAGCATCTATGGACATCACTAATGGCAGGGACGAAGAGACTGAAGATGACTTTGATGGAAGAGGGAGTAAGCAAGGAGCTGCCGGACGAGAGTAAACCTGGGACTGACTTTTAGTGGTTGGTGAGAGCTTGGTGAAATAAAAGGCTGAAAGACAGACGCCGAGCTGGGCTGACTGCTGTTGGACTCGTCAGTAATATCAGCTGATACTTGATGTTTTGCTGTTATATGAATACACGTGTACAGCTGTTCACATTTACGAACAGTGGTGTTGCACTATGAAACCGGCGATGATAAATCGCAAAAATACCAATTTTTAACGTAATGTTGTGATGGCATGGTAACAATTAATCACAGATACTTCAGCTCACTCTCTTGTTGTAGGCCCATTTTCAACAAATGTGACTCATGCGATGCTACTTTCATGGACGTAAGAAATTTAACAACATCCTACACTGCATAACACATCGTCTTACTGTACTCCCTTCAGGCGTTATTACCTCACTGGAATCAGAGGTCATTAAGGAAATGCCTGCCGTGTCCTCGCATGTTTTGTTTGTGGTTATATGTTGCGGAACAAACACCTGTCTATCAGAAACACCTGTGTGTCTACCACTTTAAAGATTTCACGTCAGTCTGAAGTGAGCCAGAGCAACATAAATATATTGATAACTATATATATATATATATATATATATATAGATTGATCAGTCAGAAACCTCTGAAAACACAAAGTCTTGGTTTGCTCAACCCAGAGTCCAAAACCCAAAAAGGTTTTCTTCAGGAAAGAGATCAAATGTTCATATCTGAGATGCTGGAACCATTTTTACTGAATAAACACACTCAACATCTCCACCACATTTCAAAAGTCTGTTGTTTTTTATGTTGCTTAATTCTGCTGATCTCCTACGTCCTATGAAAGAGTTTGCTTGGCCAACATCTTATTTTCAGTGTTGCGATGAGTGGCTGTTAAATGACTTAAATCGATAAATTCCCAGCTGTAGTTCCTCGAGTTCCTGCCTCTGTTTCCCTTCAGTTACACAGTAAATTTACTCAGCTTTGGCTGACCCTTGTTCCAGTGTGTTTCTGTTTATATCAGTGTGAACCTTGTGTGAACTTAGTGACGTGGAACGTGCTGTTTCTGTTCTTTAGATTCCTGTTTTGTTGTTTGCTGCAGTACAGGTGAATTTTAGTGAGTGACGCCCAGGATCCAGCGCAGGGAGAAAGAAAAATGTTTTACAGAGGAGTGGACGTTCTCCAAACTCCTGCCCTGACATGTTAAACACTGCTAAAGCTTCTCTAATGCACTGTTCAACACACACACACACACACACACACACACACACACACACACACAAATTAGATACATGCTCCTCTCGCTCTTCATTTACTCTTTCTTAGGAAATGTTGCACACTCCCTCAGTTTCACACTAAAACTCTGTCTTACTTCACAACACACACACACACACACACACACACACACAACAGAGGGCTGCACCGGCAAACCATATCAGCTCCCAAAAATTCATCTCCTCTCCTTATATGGACACACACACACACACACACACACACACACACACACAATTACAACTGTTAGCACACGTGCATATAAAGTTACGATAGACAAACACACTGCGATTGCACACAATGGCAACAACTTGCACATGTTCACACACAGACCACTGCAAGCACACAAGCTGCAACACACCCAGTTCAAGAAGATCTCCATAAACCAAACAAGAGGATGATCACGAAGAAGAGAGAGAATGCCCAGCATGAAACACGTGTTCACACAAAGGCTACTGTTAAGTCTGAGATTTGTGCTCTAAACCATCTCAGAGGAAATTCTGAGACAAATCTGAGACATGAATCAAGTCTTTTTTGTTCTCAGCTCACAGGTTTGATAAAAGCAGCAACACCCACCGTGAACCTGACGCTTCCTGTAGGTGCACCGATGCAGATTTCAAACAGCTAAACACCAGCAGCTGTGGTTAGTGGTTAGATCATTCCTTCAACATGTTCACGATCCGCTGGCAACATTTCAACATTTGCATGCCAATACTAGCAGTCTGTTGACTACAAATGACCTTAAAGAGACAGGTCAGATCATTTTAAAGTGGGGTTATATGAGGGACTCGTGCAGGCTCAGAAGCAGAGTCATGCACTGCTGAGGAGAGGGTCAGGGTTTGATACAAGTTTTCAGCTGTCGGTCAGCCTTCTTCCTAATTGCAGAACTTCCAACTGAGGTGTGGGCTGTGTTACGCCACAGATCAACTTTTGGGTCAGAAAGTTGCGATATCACACCGAAATCAAACTTCATGTTTCTAAAGATTTCAAAGATGGCGAGTGTTTGTGTTCTGCAACTCTGATCTGAGGTGTAATGAAGTTGGGCTCATGCAGAGGAATACGGAAGTTCTGTGGTTAGTGCCAAAAAAAAAAAAAAAAAAGAGGCAACACTTCAACAGATTTAAACGGTTGAGCAAGACATACACACATTTTTTCCAAAGTGGGCCTTTTTTATGTGACTAAAATCCATTTTCATCAGCTCTGCTGCTTTAACTGGATGAAGAATGTGACTTTTGTCATTTCTCGCATCCAACTCTTCAGCCTCAGAGGTTGGAGCATCCTTGAAGGGACCGAAACTCCCCACAAGGTGCTGCACTGAGTTTGATGTAATATTGTAATATACTGTATTGTAAATGTAAACACATGATAATTCTCCCTCGTTTTTTTTAGATATAAGTTGTTGCTATGCGTGGAAGTAGATCCAAATAAACCATAAACAAGAATCAATGCCTGCCTGGATTTGAAGTTTTTTGTTGTTTATCAGCCAAAAATATGCAGAAAAAACCCCAAGATGTCTACTTTTCAGGAACTGAGAAAACAGTCTTGTCTAAAGCTTGATGACAACGCATTTTCACATTTATCTAAGAGGGTGTTGAAAGAGTTTCATCAGAGAGACAACTGAGAATTTCCTCCGTAACCCGCAGGCAGGGTTGTTAAATCACGTTAATTTGAGTTTGGTTTGGTACACATTCTTCTAAACTACATGTACAGACAGCGAGGGAAACCACAAACCCTGGTACTACCTTGTTCTATCTGTTGAGCAATGAAGTCACAACTTTTAAGTGGCAAAGCAACCAAACTCTGTTTAATAACCGGCACATTAAACTGTCAGCACACACAAACCACTCAACGGCAAAGCTCACCAGAGACGAGGCGATTCAATGGCGGATCGACGATGGACGACTGAATGAAAGAACAAAATGGGTCCTTCTTTTTTCTTAATAGCTACGATGGGTCCATCAATCAACACGACCTCACTCCAGTAAAGGAGGAAGAGAAGCGAAAGCAACAGGAAAGGATGGAGAGAGAGAGAGAGAGAGAGAGAGAGGCAGGAAACAGAGTCAGAGGTATTGTGACACATAGGGCTTCTTGGTTTCTTTCTGAAACTTGATGAATCAGACCTGGTGTCTACACACACACACACACACACACACACAAACACCCACACACTAACCCAACCCTATCCGTTATGGCTGCGTGGGCCTATTCATGCCATGATGGCTTACAGAGAAAAGCTCCTAAAACCGGCATTTACATTCTTTCTTCCCCTAAACTTCGACACCTCGAGTCCAGTCTAGGCATGTCAACGACACTCTCTTTCACAATGGCGCCAAACTTTACAAATCTGACTGTGAATTCCTTAAGCTACACGTATGCTCCAGGCATCCATGCATCAGACAAGAACTCTTCACATTCTTCGGTAGCTGTTTGCAGGGCTGCTGAGAGCAACGTTGCATACTTTAGTGTACTTTTTTTGTCCGGGTCTGGTTGTCATGGTTTGGGTCCCTTAGTTCCAAAGACAGTCATCTTAATGCTGCATCATACAGTAATAACTTGGACAGAAATTTAGGGGAAGTCCCCTTTTCATTGTTCAGCTACCTTGTTGTAGCAACTTTAAAATTTAAAAAAAGATCACTTCAATGAACCTCGCTCAACCAAGTCGCCATCAAACAACCGGCCTTATGGACACAGTGTACACTCATAACCAGCATGTGTGTAGCTCCGTTGACATCAACAGGGAAACATTTAAATGAAGGATAGTAGGAAAGTAAAGATGAGAGCGTAACAGGCGAGTGTCGTGGAAAAGAGAGAGGGAAGGAATTTGGGGGAGTGTGGGAGGAAGAAGTAGAGAAAAAGAGGGAAAGTGAGATAATGAGACGGGGAAAAAAAGAGTGGAGGGAATGGGAGAAATGGGGGAGAGTGAGATAAGAAAAGAAGTGGGGGAGAAACTGAGAGGAAAAAAGCATGAGGGAAAGATAGAAGGCAAACAGAGGGAGAGAGAGAGAAATGACAGGCAGATATGAGGAGACAAGCTGACAGCAGTTATATATAGTCAACTGTGGCAGTGACATGTGGAAATTAAATGACAGTTTAATTTAGGAGAATGAACAAGAGGGGAGGAGGGGGAAAACAGTGAAATGACAAGTACAGTATAGTCCAATAGATTTTTAGATTGATACCAATATCAATATTTGAAAGCTACAAATATATGTTTGAGCTAATTAAGTAAATCAAAGTTAGAGACTGTATTTCTTATCGGTCCGGTCTACAGAGGGTTCAGCTAAACCAGCGACACTGTCCTGTTCTCAAACTGCATTGTTGTCTTGTGTATTTGTGTTCTTGTGGACACTTGAAATGTCATCAGTCATGACCCAACTGCTGTTTCAAGCACTGTTCAAGGTCCACAGCCGACTTCGCATCCACCAACGGCAATGGTGGAAGATATGAGCGAGACTCGTAACAGTTACAGCTTACGTTCTACAACTGTCATGCCTTCCAGCTCGATGCGTAGATCCCCACCTACACAATATTGTTGGTGTATTCTGTACTGAGATCAGCTCATCTTCATCAGCCTGTTCCTTTGCTAGATGTTGCAATTACCTTTCCCAGACACTGAAACAAATAAATTCAGAGAGAGATAAAGAGATGAACAGAGGAAAAGACAAGTGAAGAGAGGAAGAGGTGCAATTGGTTTACCAGTACGTCCGTCATGTTGTGAGGGCGGGCAGTCGGTTAGTGTGCGAGTCGTCAGCGATGTTAGCAGGCCGGACACATGCATGTCATCCCCCCTTCTGCCTCGGACCTCTCCTTTATAAACACACACACACACACACACACACACACACGCACACGCACACACGGAAATGCACAAACGTACAAATGTGCAAACATGCGTTCACACAAAGATGGCACACAGAAGCACAATACAAACGCATCACGTGAACATACACAGTCATACATGAGTGTGTGTGTGTGTGTGTGTGTGTGTGTGTGTGTGTGTGTGTGTTTGTGAAATCCCACAATAACATGCAGTCAAGGACCAAAACCACAATTTACGTGTAGACATAAAAGCATGCACAGAATAGAACAGCACCGACAAAATGTAGGTATGCACATTTATCCACAAAACATTGGTGTGCACAGGTAACAGCGCACACACACACACACACACACACACACACACACACACAGGAGAGAAAAAGGCCATAGTGAGTGTTGGTACCAATCATCCACTTTATTGTCACTTTAAGGATCTTCCATCAATGATGGATCATCACACGATACTCTGAGAAAGGCAGACATTTTCAAACATCATGAATTAAATGAAACAAATGATTCTATGACTCAGGTGTCTCCAATGAAACCATTGATCAACAGTCACTGACTTTACTGGGCACAGGTGAGTGTGGTCAGTGTTTCAAATTCATTAACTCGCTGTTGGCTGCTCACTCTGCCTGTTCTCATGTTACATTATACAGAAATGATTTCAATGGGTTCCATGCAGTGAGGCAGGTTTGGGGAAAAGAGGGGGTCTGTATTGGATCGGTACTCTGGATTGGCTGATGAATTGAGTTGAGGTACCAGTTTTAGGAGCAAAAGGGACATTTGTGTGCATTCATGGCTAAAACAGACCAAACCAAGGCTGCAACACCACAGAATATTGGACCAAACCATGGCCAAATGCTCAGTGAATACCGGACCATACCAAGGCTAAAACACCACCAAATAATACACTGAACCAGGTCTAAAGGACCAAACCAGGAGTAAAACCTCAGTCAATACTGGACCAATCCAGGGCTTTAAAACCAGTTCATACTAGATCAAACCAAGGCTTAAACACCACCAAATACTAGACTAAATCCCAATGAATACTGGACCAAAATGTGGCTTGGGCACCAGTTCATACTGGGCCAAACCAGTAGTAAAACACCAGTGAATGCAGATCCAATCCTAGACTTTTGCAACAGTTCACTGTGGACCAAACCAGGCCTAAAACACCACCAAATATTGGACTAAAACCAGGTCTAAGCAAGGACCAATCCAACACGTTGACAACAGTTCATATTGGTCCAGACCAGGCCTTAAACACTAGTGAACCTTAGATTATCCCAGGGTTAGATAATCAGCGGATAATAAACCATACCAGGCTGAACAACTACAGAAAATTCAGTTCAAACCCAAAATCAAACAAGTCGAGTTCCAGATGTTGACAAAGAAAACAATGTGTGTCAAAAAAACTTTAAGAGTTATGAGCTGCTTACAATGCGGACGTTTACCTCTAGGGCTCATTTTTCCTTTGAAATCCTTCTGAAGTGAGTAACTTCAATTCCAAATTGAAACCATGAGACAGAGATTAGTGGCAAGGTTGTTGCTCATCATGCCAATTAGTTTCAATAAGGAAAGCTAATGATGCTAAGAAGTCATATTGGATAAATAGAAGAGACTAATTTAGGCACTCTGGCCTCTAACCTGACAAGTGTGGCAGTCAAACAAGACTTCATAGACAGAAATTCACTGTTAGTTCAAATTTCACATTAATGTCCCATAAACAAAGTGTGACTCAGCTCATTCAAATATCTTTTAACTTGTGGATATTTTTACCACTGTGAGTGGCCTCATACATTTCCTGTATTGTTCTGATTTTGCATTTATTAGAAGTTGATAGTGAAGAGACATACAGGAAACCAGGGATGAAGAGGTGTGACGTACAAAAGAGTCCCCAAATTTTGTTGCGGCTGATCTTATCAGCCAGGCTGATGTATTTGTTGTATTTTCATATCCGATTTAGGCCAGGTTGAAAAATGAATCTGATATCTGTAACTGCATATGTAATCCAAATACACTGATTGTTCAAGCCTGCCAAGATTTACAGCCATCAAAATAACTGACGATGAGCTTTCGGCGTTTTATAGTCATATTTCAAGCACCAGTAGCTGTTTCCATGAACTTAGAAGAGTTTGCGTTCTTCTAAAAAAAGTTAATGCTCTTAACGGTAGATGGAAACATTAGTACTGAAGTACTGATGTAGCGAATATTTAAATCACATGACTGATCAGCTGTTTCCGCTCCGACAGTCTCCTCCTCTCTATAATCCATCCGTGTGTCTGATTACATCCTGTACATCCCGGCAACGCTTTCTTGTCGCGGCCTCTTCTTCTGAGAATGGGCGCCACCTATTGCTCGCTTCATGGGAACAAGCATTTATTTGTATTTTATTTTGCCAAATTACTCCAACTTCAGTTACAAATTTTAGCAACTATTTTCTGACATTTCATAGACCAGAAAATAATTTGAATCAGCTTCATCTGCAAATTCAGCTTCATCAAACTTCCTGCAGCTTTAATTTCACTGCTTGGTTTGTTGAATAGTCTCCAGAACAAACAGCACATCACTTGTAACTCCAATTTTGGTGACTTTTTGTTGAGCTCATACTATTCCAAGAATGACACGGTCCTCTACGGGCTGAGAAAACTCTCTGACCGCTTCATGTGATTCTTTCAAAATCCCAGTGGAACCTCAAAAATGTGTGGCGGTCAAAACTAAAAATAAGGCAGGTTTTTTAGGTTCCCGCATTTGATCTGACATCAGTGATGGAAATGCTGGTTTGGTGTGGATTTTTATGGGCTTAAAACATCAAAGAGTGACCAAGAAAACCACCAGACACTTGTAGCACAAGTTGACAATGAAGACACACATACACTTGTGAGAACAGCAACCACATGCATAACACACACACACATTTCACTACAGTAAAAAAAAAGAGAGAAACAATAAGAGGCTAAAAGAAAGAACAAAGGGGGAAACAAATCGCGAGAGAGATGCAGGAAGGGAAGACGATGACCAACTTTAAAAAAAAAAAAGAGGAAGCAAGGAACAGACACAATGAAGAAAGACAGGAAGAGGAAGTGTGTTCTGGCAACAAGAAGTAGGAAAGAAAACTTCTCGACTCCTGATGGGTAGAAGTCAGTATCATAGAGGTGGTATGTTTCTTAATCTCGGGGTCAGGACCCAAAATTAGCCACAGAGTTCCTTTTTCTGAAAGCTGATACTGTTGATAACGGTTTCCATGGCGATGCAGTATACATGGGCTGCTTTGGGGTCAAAAAATGAAATAAAGGACAGATCATATAGAGGAGGAATGTGCACGCTCGTGATTTCTGAGGGCGTTTTCACACCAAGTGTGTTTGATTAAACTTTTCCTCTTTCAGCTCGGAGTGAGTCACGTGAACGAGAGCATCCACAAACAAATCTCACTTCTCTTTCGAGAGGATTTTTTTTTTTTTTTGGTGTAATTCAAAGCGGCTACAGGAAAGAAACCCAAAACACGAGGATTTACGAGGACAGAAAAGGAGCTGGATGTTGACATCCGATAGCCAGCAGTTCCACATGCTCGGACACACCACGTAGAAAACGGGGAAGTAATGCAAAGACTTTCAAAATAAAGTGACACGTCTGATAACTCCTTCCACCTTTTGATTTTGAAAGCACCTTCCTGTGCAATGCCTTCACCTAAGGCCATCGAGTATGATTCACGAGAAGGAATTTACTACACAATTTAAAGGATGAGTTGTAAAACACTGTCTCTGTTCAAATTAAGCGTACATTAACGCAACCGCACATTCATTTCTGCTTTTTTTTTGTGTCTCTTCCTCTTTAGAGCGCCTCACCAGAGGCCACACCTTATATGGTCATAGATAGGAATTATATAAGAATCCTACAAGTCCCAACAGGAATATTAAAGTCGTAGTTTATACTCAGCGTGTGCTACACGAGAGAATGTATACAATAAGACTATACTGCTGGACTGCTGTAGGAGTAGCATGTAGGAACTTCATAGTGTCAGTTTATACATAAACATACCATCAAGTACAGCAAGGTCAAGATAAACTCAAACCACAAAGACAGTCAAGGTAAAGCACCTTCACTTTACCTACACTGTCTTCAACCCAAATATCAGCTGGAGCTTTTTAATGTGTGGAACGTTTTAGGTTGAAGGGTTGAATCTCTTTGGACAACACGAGTTTGGGGTCCCATGTTAAAAATGTATGCACTCGTAGTCCTATGAGGAACAGCGATTACTGACACCTTTTCTGTAAAAAGTGATATGATGGATCGCTACAACATGAAGACCTCAGTTATATTCTAGATTTTCAGCTATTAGATATTCATCACGAGGTTGCAACCTTGCACAATTCAGATAATACATAGATATCAATATTACGGCACTTGTTTTCGTGATTTAAATCAACCAAATCGGTCAACAGTAGCTGATGCATTCAACCTATCACCCAACACTCAAATCTCAGCTACACAAACAACTTAGTACATAGAACAGAGCCCAATATAAAGGATTGCCTCATCGAGCAGGTTTAAACAGGAATTGTTGTTCCAGAATTGATGATGGTAAGGAGTGAGCCATCTCGCTTCCCATCTCTGCTGAGAGTTGCACATGCGCAATACCGGTCAGACGCACCATCTGTGGAAATGGCAGCGGCTAAAGAGAAATCTATGAACTGAAGCGCAAGCGAGTTTAGCTGGGTGGCGTTGGAGGATGTAGACAAAACTCCATTGCACACTTTGCCGTATGCTTGAGAGCAAGACGGATAAAACAAGATTGTTTCTCGAAGGCACGCTAAGTTTCCGAAAAACGTTGCTGCAGTGCCGTAACAAGAGTCGATAGCATCTTTCTCGCATGGCAGCTAAAAGTTGCTGGTGCTATTTGTTAACCACCAAAGTACCAAAGAACATGGAAGTTGCAGCAGGCCCCTGACCTAGGTTTTAGTGCCGCAACAATCTCTGGCCTCGTGCTACCTTTCCAAATCCCAATCAGTACTGGAGCATTCCAGTATGAGGAAATCAATACCTTCATTCATCCTAAGAACAAATGCAAACAAAAGGAGAGAAAATCTCAAAACTCAATGCATCACAAATCCTTAATGTCAACCAACCAGAGATCAACGCAAGGAAAATATTTATTGATGAGAATTTGTTTTAAGAAGATGACAAATCTCAGTCTGTTGGTATTTAAATACATATTAACATGGCAGACAAACCTCCCAGCTGACTCTGTGGTGACACAGGTAATAAAGGCTGCAATCAAACCATAATTCAATCGTCTTGAATGATGCAACGTTACCTGATGTTGCCAGCTAGTGTTGCACATAGCCGAACACTTGCTTAATGATTGGTGAAAACTGAAGCATTGGCGCAGAGTCAGTCCTGAGATTAGAGCCCAGCACCAGAAGCTACCTTGCGTGCTGGGAAATTGCTATCTCGCAAGCTAGCAAACTCACTAGCTAAGTAGGCAACATCTACTAAAATCTGTACCGTTGAGGTTAGCGCCCAGCACCAGAGGCTACCTCTCATGCTAGATAATTGCTGTGTCGCAAGCTAGCAAACTCAATAGCTAAGAAGGCAACATCTACTAAAATTTGTACCGCAGAGGTTAGCGCCCAGCACCAGAAGCTACCTCGCTGCTGGGAAATTGCTATCTCGCAAGCTAGCAAACTCACTAGCACCAAAAGCTACCTCTCATGCTAGAAAGCTGCTATCTCGCAAGCTAGCAAACTCACTAGCTAAGTAGGCAACATCTACTAAAATCTGTACCGCGTTGAGGTTAGCGCCCAGCACCAGAAGCTACCTCGCGTGCTGGGAAATTGCTATCTCGCAAGCTAGCAAACTCACTAGCTAAGAAGGCAACATCTACTAAAATCTGTACCGCGTTGAGGTTAGCGCCCAGCACCAGAAGCTACCTCGCGTGCTGAAAACTGCTATCTCGCAAGCTAGCAAACTCACTAGCTAAGAAGGCAACATCTACTAAAATCTGTACCGCGTTGAGGTTAGCGCCCAGCACCAGAGGCTACCTCTCATGCTACCAAATTGCTATGTTGCAAGCTAGCTAAACAGCCAGAAGCTAGCTTCCCTCCATTTTCGGATCCGCGATGCGACTCAGACGTGAGCACAGTTTGCTAGACGGAAACTGAGGCGCTAAAGTAAAACAAACTGTAAAAACAAACAAGAACTTGTTGCGGATTTATTGCGTTAACGCAAACTAAACTAAAATCAAACACGCTAAAATTTGACACCTCTGTGGCTAACCTGTGTTACAGCTAAAACCGTTCTCACCTGTAGACCTCATTTTGCACCTTTTCAGGTGAAAAAAAGCTCACTTCACATGACAACTTTAAATGAAGACACACAGAAAAGTAAGCAAACAGAAATGAAGTAAGACCCTTCTTGTCTCCTTCCTCTTTTTTTTTTTTTTTTAAGCTTGTTTGTTGCTCGTCTCACAGGAGAAAGACTGACTGGTGTCATTAAGAAAAGCCTTTAAAGAAAGGAGACACGCTCGACTACTTCTTCTTCTTCTTCTTCTTCTTCTTCTTCTTCTTCTTCCCCCAAGACTGCCCGTTCTTCAAGGAAGGAACCAAGGAGGAGAGAAAGGAAAGAAGGAAAGGAAGGAGGGGAGAGAGAGGGAGAAGGAGGTGTGGGGAGGGTGGGGGATCACGGAGACCGACCTTTTCCTCAACACACCGCGGAGCGAGGAAAAGCCCCGCCGCTGACTGGAGACCAGGGAAGGAGACGAAGGGGGAAATGAACCTGGAACCGGCAGCCCTCTCCTCTCTCTCCTCTCCCCTCCTCCCCGCGTTCAAACCCGCTTCAGCAGCCGATCAGATACTCACAATCTTGGCATTAATAAGGTCCGGAGGGCGGTATCCGCTGCGCTTTCGGAGGCACATCCGTGTGGCTTTTTTTTTTTCTCTCTTCCTTCCTCTGCCGCTCCGCACCGGGAGGAGGAGGAGGAGGAGGAGGAGGGTGGAGGGAGGGTGGGTGGTGCGTGGATTTTTTTTTTTTTTGGATTTATTTTTCTAAATATCCTGCCGCCGCCACCGCCGCCGCTGTATCGGAACAAGAAGAAGAAGGAGTCCGCCTCCTCCCCCCTTCTGCTGCTCTCCTCCTGCTCGGTTTTTTCCCAGAGAGAGAGAGTGATAGAGAGACAGGCAGAAAGTGTGTGTGAGTGTGTGTGAGTGAGTGAGAGAGAGAAAGAGAGAGAGATCACAGAAAGCGGCACAGCGCATGCGCGTGTTCACACGTCCATCCAAGCAGCAGGAGTTCTCTATAATAAAACTTTATACGCTGCAGATATTAACTTTTATTTGTCGGACATGTTATTGCACGCCATAAAATATCGTTTAAAGTGATAATTTATGCACTTAGAACAACAGTTTGAATGACATATATGTCTTCATATATCATCTATCAACACATATAAGCTACTTTTACATTTTTTAACACACGTTTGCATGCATAATGAAAGATGTAAGTAGTTTAATATAACATTACATGTGCATTAAAAGACATATATGTCATCTTATGGAGCAAAATTTTAAAAATAGCCTACAGTTTCATGGCTTTTGCATGTTTTGTGATGCACATGTGCATATATATATATGTCTTGTCAGCTCATATGTATAACTTATGCCCACGTACGTCACAATAAACTTTAAAGTTTATTATATTTTAAGGAAATCATCATTATTTTGTGACCTGACTCTAAATCAGACAGCAGATCAGTTCCACGTGTATAAATTCCTCCATAGTTTGTATAAGTGAGATGCTGAGCGATAAGCACCGACGTCCACAAGTGACCACAAGTTAAACTTTTCAACAATACGCTGCTTTGCATACAGACCGCAGATCAGCGTTACACATTTCTGGGCACACGTTCAAAAAAACACCGGGCCTCCTCTTCTGTTGATATTTAAGATTTCAGTGGAGGCCATTTTTTTTAAAAGTCTGGCTCACACTCACAGCTGGATTTACAACATTTCAACGGTCTTTAGGGAACTCTGCAACGCTCTCTGCTAAGCGATAAATTGATAATTGATAAGTGACTAAAAATGAAGATGGATACCTAGAAAGACGAGGAGAAACTGCACTCCTCCTGCCTCCTTCTTTCCAGGAATCTCAGACAAACATGTTGAGGAGAGTTTCTTTTTTTTGAGAGATGGACCATCAGGTTCACCTGGTCCACCTCGAGGCTTAGTTGATGAGTGTAAAGAATAAAATGACGCTCAGTAACTGAAGGCGTGATGTCACCAGGGTCAAACTAATCAGCAAAATATCCAAATTTAAGAAACCTTTAAGAGCTCTGAGCACAGAGAACTGTTTACCCATCATCTAGAGAATCAGTGTCAGACACAGCGGGGCTTGTACGTGTGTCAAATCACCGTTTTCTCTGTTTAAATGTAGAATTTGATGAATTTAAAGAGAACTGTGAGTCCTGCTTCAGTGTGAACAGACCAAGAGCAACAGGAGGGGGCGCCATACACCAAGAAGAGAGAGAGAGAGGGGGACACAGAGGGGTGGGGGGACAGTGAAGAAAAGACATAATCAAAACACATAAACTGTTTGAGAATGTATTTCGTCTGTATTTCATCTATTTCATTCTAATAACACTCTTACTGTAATTCTGGTTTTTATTGTTGAACGGCACTTCCTGCATGGGTAGAAGTAGCTGATACTTATTCTGGGACACAAATGCAGCCTGCACTGATACTCTGTCACACATAAACAAGCTCTAATTGTCAAATGAACTATGAAGTCCGTCGCACATCGCTGCCAAATGCTCTTATTTCCACTCATTTCATGAGCGTGTCCCCTTCTACTACAGGAACACACCGTCGTTTCACTTTAAATGTTGGACTGTTTGTTCTGCTCAGCGCCCCCTGTTGAAACGCCATCTCTAACACTTACAGGAGTTGGCTTCAGTCTCCACCGCCGTGCGTTATCAGAGGTTGACCTTTGGTCAGTGATACAATTCTGAATCGTATCTAGAGGCACAAATCTCCTCTGATATGTGCACGGGGTGTGAAGTCTTATCGAATCCATTTCCACTGCCTAAAGCATATCTGCTGCTTTGTGTGCATAAAAACATTCACGAAGGCCTCGGTGTATTGTAAAGCTCACTTTTTACTACAACACAAGGCGTTAACACACACAACGTGGTGGCACATTTGACACACATTTCTTGTATGTCAGTGTGTTTACAACACGCTTAAATGAACCAAGAAGCTGTTGGAAACATCTATGTATGGCCGTTCTTGCTGTTTCCATGAACTACACTCAACCTGCCACTTGTTGAATGTCCTGTGTGTAGTGCTTTCTGTCACCACAGGGGGGCACTAAAGCTGCATATCAAGTCGTTGACACACATGCAGCAATTTGAGGTTATGCAGATAGTCTGTTGTTTTGGGTTTTTTTTTGCAGACAGATATTGACTGTTGCATTCAGGATGCATTCGCTGTCTCTGTTTCAAACATTTGATTCGTCCTCAAAGGACCGAGTGCAGCTTGTTGTTGTTTTTAAGAGTTCTGTGATCCAGGTAAGATCGACTAAGCCTGGGATGTTCTGCCTCAACAACACCCTGAATTCACTTTCACATGATCACCTGAGTGCGTGCCTACCAACTCTAATCCTATAGTGATTAGTTCCGCTGGGACACTTAGGGCTTAATTGCTTTGCCCGTGGATAGGACTAGTCATTTTTTTAAGGAAAGGCTGAGTGTTTCTCATCGAGTTTCATGTGTAGTTAATTTCCCTCTTCATCACTAGCGCGTCTCAAAGGACGTCACTGAGAAAGAGCCTGCAGAGATCGTGGCAAGTCAACAAAACAACATCACACAGACGATTCTACAAGACGATCGAGTCGAAGGAAGGCAACACAAACTGTCAGAGAAAATGCATCATGTTTCAGTTTTTTTTAAAAAAGGAAACACAGCAACTACAAGAGGATTTCCAGCAGGAGTCAAACATGAGTCAAACATGATGAGGCAAAAAGATGGAGATTTGTGCGACAGCAGTGGGCTCAAAATAGCGTGATTCACCTCCAATCAAACCACATTAGTTTACATGTACCGAAATTGAATTAGCCCATGTGTGACATCACTGGATGTGAAAATGGATCTGCTGAAATGGAGTGTCCTGTTGTGTGCCGGCCATTTAAAACTACAGGGAAAATAAACAACCCCTTTTAGCATAAAACCTTTTTGCTGGGTTTAATTATGTCGACAGGATACGACTTATTACACGATAGTTCAGGTCAGGTTGACTTGGCAGTGAGAACAGAAGCTAAACGTATCAAATGACACAAAACACATGCTCACCCAAACTCTGCTACCACCATGAGCTGATTTCGGAGAAACTGAATTCAACAATCCACAGAGGGTTTTTTTTTACCTGAAGATTTTATCAGGTTGAAGTTTGGTTGGACTAGGAGGAAGTGAAACCTCCACCCATGTCTGCAAAAACAGGAAGCACAGCAAACACACGCACGCATGCATGCTTGCAGTCCTATCCCCACATACGTTTAAACACAGTTTCAAAGAACACTGGAGACATTTTGACTTAATGATTGTGTATTTCTGTTGTTCCAGTGTTGTTAAATACATTTTCTGTGGCACAACTTGAAGCTGCAATCGGCAAGTTCCCCCGTGGAGTTTGGAAGAGTGACTGCAGTAAAGTGAGCTGCAGATTTCTGAGAATCATTCACACTTAAAAACAGAGTGTAAAGTCAGTGGAGGAAGTATTCCTGCACTCAAATAAAACTGTTAAAACCGCACTTCTTATTTTGTTCAAACTGAATCTCAGTGTCCTCTGACAGACAACTGAGTCACCTCTGAGTTTCCACCGAGCCGCAGGGATGACCAGAAATGACTGGTCAGAGGACCTGAGTGAGGTATGTGGAATTTAAAGTGTAACTAAAACCTTAAATGCTGCTAGCTCCTTTAAAAAATGCAACAGATGACTACCACTATAGTAGGTATGGCCTCATGGCTAGTGACAGGATCAAAGGACCCGCTGTCATCCTAAGGATGTGGCAACTGGGAAGTGGGATGCTGATAGATTCAAGCATCAAGAAGTGTTGGGACATCCAGTCTTTAATGTCAGTGAGGCATAAACATTAATATGTATATTTGCCATGTCCCACTATCTGCAGGTGACAGCATGCACTTGAGCTGACAGGTTTATATAAAACCTGATGACCCAGTTTATCACAGCGTGATTTGACAGTGCCCCGAAGAGCTTCTGGTGATATGACAGAATATTTGGCCTTCTCAGGTCTTCAACCTCAGTAAGGGTTGAGATCAGGTGACTGCGGAGGAAAGTGTTTGACGGTCAGGACTCCTTCGTCTTCTATAGTCTTTAAGTAGTTCTTATGTGTTTGGTTTGCATCTTTGTAGAGAATGATTCATATTGCAGCAGGATGATGATCCCAGAGGGTGCAACATGTCTCTGAAGAATGGGAGTGCTACTTTTCTTCGGTCAGGATGAAGTCAATTCCATGTAGGTGCCCAAATAGGCAAAACATCCCCAAAATCGCATTACCACCATGTTTCACTGTGGTTTTGATGCACACATTCTCTCCTACACGAACCCTTCTGTTAGTACCAATCTCACTCTTGGATTCATCAGTAAATAGAATTTTTTCATTCACTCTGAAATGCTGGTACTTCTTAGTTCACCCCAAGTGTTAGGGTCAGGCCTCCTGAGAAGTGGTTTAAAACTGCTATTCGTCCTCCGAGACCGCTACAAGACAGCCATCTTTTGACAGTACTCTCCATCTCTCAAGGCACTGAGCTTGATGTATTGATCTTCTGATGGTGTTGTCACTTTTGGTCTCCCCTGGTCGTGCTTTGAATACAACTAATCCAGTTTCTGTAAAGCGTTTTAGAGGTCCATGTACTGCCCCCTGAGAAACCATGATTTCATGCTGTGAAAGCCCTCTTTGCTCGGAATAACGATTTGACTTCTGACACTTGCACGCGCTCTGAATCCTCAAACTTTCAGATTATATATCCAGGTTTCACTGAATATGTTAAAGATTTTCAGTGCAGCACACACACAGCACAGGTATGAGATAACACGTGTACTGCACAAACAGCTCTACTGTATTTATATACATCAGCACTGCAGACACAGATGCACATACATCTCTCACATACATGAATTATAAATGCAAGTTTGCATGAGATGTCTTTTGATCACGCAGATGAAAGACTGGTGAACTCCATTTGGAACTCTCCTCGCGATGAAAACTCTTTGATTCTCAGTCTGACTGAACGTAAAGCCAAAAAAGAGTTTGTGTCTGATTTCGTTAAGTCAGTTTATCTGGGAAACATGGATTATCAGTAAACTAACTCATCAATCCAAACAGCTTTTAACTCAGACAGTTACTGTGATTGTCAGATCTAAGATAGGTCATGTTAGTTAGTGGATCATCACGTCATTTTGGAGAAGACATGGTAATACTAGATAATGATTGGTGCAATTGTCTTCCACCTGCGTCAAATGGACAAATGCAAAAGCTCTTGTCATGTCCAATAGACATGTAGAGTTCTACTACCTGACTCAAACCTGACAGGTCCTGACAAAGTATTGGGTTTTCAGATCAAATTCTGGAAGGGTTGTTGCGAAAAGTTTCATGCACGTCCCTACGTGACATGTGTTGCAAGGAGACACACAACTCCCAGGGGGGAAGTAGAAAGTGACAGAGTGAAGCCAATGCCTTGCAATAGCTCTGCAAGTTAGGTGTCAGTAACAACTAAAATAGATGAAAAATATTCCCTCAGGTCCAAGGTCTGTTTCTGGCTCCAAAATTTGGCAATGCCAGTCAGGGATTGGCCAGGTACGTTCTTAAAGGCTGGGTTCAGGTCTCAACAGCTACTACACACAGAGGCAAGTACCACGCCATGATTATTATTCTTGCTTCTTGCACATGAAGAAAAAAGTTAATAGGGGAATCTTCATATCTCACATCAGCAATACAGTGCTACAGAATAATACATAAATGTTGCACTTCTTTCACTGGTAGTAAATGTTGCCAGGGAACGTAAACCAGACAGCGCTCAGCTTCCCATCATCACAATGTCAATGGCAGAACAGATTAGTTGTGTAAGCGTCGTAGGAGACAGGGTTGAGATAACAGTATGAGTGTCCTTTCATCACCAAAACATGACGGAATAACTATAATGACAGTTTGTCTGCGCGCCGCAGGTGTTCAGGGCTGAAATGTCTCGAGGGGTAAAGGTGGAAACCACGCGCGTGGCCAGGAAGGAAATTAACTGACCTCCCCTACAGGTACCAATCCCGTCTAAATGGAGTTCATGAGGTGGTACAACATGACACAACAGACCACTGATGTTACTGCAGCTTCTTCAAGAGGACATATAGATAGTTAATCAGTGTTGTGCTAGACATAAAGATCCAAACACAAAACAACCTTCTCTTGCACGGATCCAGATGAATCTTTATGAACACTGTCTGTTTTTTTCATTTGATATACTTCTCATTAATCATGTTTTCTTTTCCTATCTTTTCTTTTCTTATTTCTGTCCTTGTGCTGCTGCAGCACCTGAATGTCCCGTCTGGGTATCAATAAAGTCACATCTTATCTTATTAAAAAAAAAAATACCCACACTAAAATGACATTCTGGAAAATAGAGGTGGGTTTAAATACAAGAAGAAACAGGAAGGTTTGATTGAAGATATGTCGTCATTGTGAAGTGAAAACATCTTTTGAAATGTCAGGCTCAAAAACAGCTCTGCTTTCAGTATGATGACCATGAATTATTAATTTGACTACCTGATCGTGGAGCCAAGCGGTTATAGAAGAAGAGGAGGAGAACCTAAACCTTGAAAATCCCTAAAATAACAAGACCACACCAAAATTTCATCTCTAATGTCAGGTTTTATTCTCATTTTGACCAAAGACTGATATTTAATTTATTACTGCCTGCTACTCAGTATTCAGATAGACGCATAAAGGACTTCTGTATCTCAGGCTGATTGCTTTTCTTCTCCTGTCTGTCACACATAAACATGTATTACTCAGAACAGCCTTAACCTGGAGAGCAACGCAAAGCAAAGTGCTATCAGTGTGACTCACTCAGACCAAATCACTGTGCATGTGCATGTGTGTGTGTGAGTGTGAGTGTGAGTGAGTGTTCATCATCAGGTCTCAGCTTTAAAATCGATGTTAGTCCTTGGTGATCCTCCATCTTCTATTATCTCCTCCGGTTTCTGTCTCAGGAGAGAAAGAGGGAGGGAGGAGAGGAGAGGAGAGGTGCATGTATGAGGGTGAGTCAGAAAGAGTCGAGAGTTAGAGAGAAAATAGAGACAGACAGAAAGTTAATTATCGAGGCAAACTGGACTCTGGATTGAGAGACAGTGCAGTTGGCTGCCAAAAGAGGAAGTACTTAATGGACGTCTAGACAAAGTCTCAGTGCAACATGCTTCAGTGTCGAGGTCAAGTCAAATGTCACAGATCAGACAACGGGTGATTAAAATGATTGTGAGCTTTTAATTTAATCTCCTTGTCAAACTGCTGCAAGTCCAAGACTTGTTCCGCACATGACAACCTCGACACTCAGACCTTCAGTTCGAATAAAGAAAATGCAGAAAACGTTTAACAGGAAACATATTACAAGAACAGAAAGAAGCGTTTCAACATTAACCTAAATGGACAGCCAATTATTATATCAACCCTCTTCCTGTGAAGGACCGGGACATATGAGCTGTGGTCGCAAAATACCGCAATGTGATTCTGTGTGGTTGTGCACGCAGTAGAACCTGTGTGAAAGTCTTGTGTTTCCCTAACTTAACCCTAACCCAACCCATGATCTGTTCCTAAACATAACCAAGTACTCGTGGTGCTCCGATCTGCAACCTTTTCATGTTAACGTATTGTATTTAACTTATGTTACATACGTAAACTGGCATACCTACTTGATGAAGTTTACAGAAGGTGAGCTGAACACAAGTATGTTTGTATGAACAAACATGATTCCGGTTCAAATACCTGGTTTGTGACTTGACTGTCCATTTACTGTTTTCGACAGTCAATGATGTCATGTGTTGACGTGAATGACCAAAAACTGCAGTTCCTCAAATGGCCCCTTGAGGCTGGTTACAGAACGAGTCAGTCTCCATAAGTCCCCATGTTAAAATGTCCAACTTCACAGCAGAAATAAACATGTTTACAGCCTGGTACAAAAAACAGTTTTGGTCTCTATAGCTAATTTCCGCATTCATGACAACTGTACTGAGGGTGAATTTTAATGTAAATCACTAAATCAATCAAATTATATCACGCCTTAGAGAAGAAGAGCGCAGCTTCATTCAGCCAACATTCTGCCTCAGCTCCATCTATGCTCCACGTCTTCTGCCCATCTTTGGATCATCCATGGACCTGAGCAACCACTTTGAGCCTCACAACAGCTCTCCAGAAAAACTATCATCGCTTGATCTAATCCAACCCAATCCATAATTTAATCCATCCTGTGCAGTTGATTGGCTGAGGAGCTCAACAAGTGACAGCCTGCTTAGTAACCATCGCACCATCATCATCATCCTGTAACCCTGTCAGTCTGTGTCTCTCTTAAACTCAGCAGGAGTCTCTCTTTTATTCAGACCCAGTCTTGTGACAATGATAATGACATGACATGACAAACCCTATGTGCCTCTGTTCTGCTCTGCCTCTATCCTCTGTTGGTTCAGTATGTTGTTATCGATCTACAGAATGTGGACAGAGGAGAAGTCAGAGACCGAGTTGTAAAGGTGAAACAGATGGAAAGATGTGGTAAAGAATAAAAGGAAGGAGAGACGAGGCTCAAAGAGGTGAGAGTCTCCTCTGACACAGTGATGATTGGATGGATAACGCCGCTTCGGTCACATACCAATCCATCTCGCACCTGTCCCCCTTCTACTCTGTCCTTCATTTCTCAACCCTCTCACTTCTCTAGCCGTCTTTTTCTCCCATGAAATTCACCTCTTTACCTCACATAGTGTAACATTATTCCCTTTGTTTGATTTCAGAGGCTGTGCTTGAACCTGGTCCACTCCTGAGCTCCTGAGCCCGGTTCTGTTGGCCTGCTATCTGTCCTGATGTGCTCATCTGCACAGCCTTTAGGAGCATTTTGGGGTTCAGTGCCCAATGACAATACTTCTTCTTCTTGCCTAAGGACACTTCGACATGCAGACTGGAGGAACTGGAGATCGAACTGACAATCATCTGATTACTGAGCCACACCACGAGTAACTCCGCTCCGGCATGAGAGTTTCCCTGAATGCATGATGAGTCATCAATAACTTTTTATGGTCATCATAATTTCATTTTATGGCATCAGAACTGAATCTTGTGAAATATATCACGCTCACGTCGTTGAACTGTATTATTCAAAACTTTCTGGACCGTCTTTCCTCTCCGGTACCTACACGCCCACACCAGTGCAGCGCCTTTTGTTGCTTTCTGAACATTCTGTCCTCCTTAGTGTAGCACTTGTCTTCCTCCGATGTTTTCTCTTCAATACAAATCCATTACACTAATCACCTCTCTTCTCCTCACCTCATCACCCTTCCCGCCCATCTCCTCAACCTCGCAGTCCATCCTCTCCTCTTTATCTCCCTCCTCTTACTGCCTAATCCTTTAGCAGTATTACGCTTCATAAAACATCAATGTTATATCTTTATGTAACAGAAACCCTTTTAATTCTATTGATTGATGTTTCTATCTGGGGCAACAAACCAACAGGGACAAAACTGTAAGAATATTTCACTTCTGGATCATTAACCACAGACAGTTGGCAAAAGGTTAGTTTTTTTTCCTGAATTCTTTCCAGCAATGATCCATTTGTCAGCTAAATTTCTGCTACTGCTGTGGCCAAAATAAAGGTTACGATTAAAATCCCATTTATTTAGTTGTTAGAAGAAGTTTAGTGCGATAGTTAAGTTGGTTGAGATTTGAATGTTGTCCAAGTCTTTTCTTAAGCGACTATATTGTTGCACAGTCTCACTTTTGGGGCTATTTTCTTCCTAGATTATGTCTATGTATGGCCTCTCTTATACGTTTGCATGGTGCTGCAGCCTCCATCTTTCTAAGTCAGTAGTAAGTAGCTCACATTTAAGCAACGTTGTGTAACTTTCCTACCATAAAATAACAGATTTTAAACAGGTGAATGATGTCCCTGCAAATCTGCATTTATTCATGACTCATTGAGATCAAAATCACTTTTCAAAGAGAGACCTAAGAACAAAGCACACACAGACAGAAACAAAACAACAAGGAATTAGTAAAAACAGTTAGAATATAAAAAAAAACATCAGATAATAAAGCTTTAAAACCTGCAGCTCTGTGATATACAGTGTCATCAAGGACAGACATGAATGGTTGACTGCACAATAGTTTTACAGGTGAAGGCTGACAGAAAACCTTCTGGTTCTTGACAAGAAACCCAGTTTGATTTTTAATTCTTCAGTAAAATGTTAAGAGTCTCAAGTATTCTCAGTCTCAGTCTGAGTAATGTGGGCACCGTTTAAAGTTTTAACAGCAGGATTCACTGGCGGAGGTGGAGAATACCATGTACTTGGTCTTTTACCCATTGAAGTTGATCAAGGAGTAGACCGAAGATGAGTCAGGACCTGGTCTGGGGTGGCACGTATTGAGTGAGTCAGCAAAAAAATGGACATTAAAGTATTGATTATGAATATTTATGTTATTTAAGCAGTAGTGGACCAAGGATATAGCCCTGTGGCATCCCATTTCTGGTAAAATGTGTTGTTATCAGTGTCTGAATCTCAACGTTTAGAAAATGTTACCAGTGACTGAAACTGCAGCTGTTACTGTGCTGTGCTTAAAATGAGCTGGAAGGTGACAGGAATGTGAATGTTTACCATCACCACGGTGATCAGTGATGCTTTGACTGTTCCTAAACTCGCTTTCTAAGTCCACGTCCTTTGGAAGAGACAGAGTATGAAATGGGATGCAGCATCTGGCTGTTCTCGGTTGAAATGACCCAGACGCTCCTGTGGCGTGACAGCTAAACACTTCCCCCTTAATATAAAGTGACCATGACATTGGACCGGCATGGCTGTAACATGTGTCCTCCTCCACATAAAACCATGCAACCAAGGACACAAGAATGTCAAGAGTATGTGTGTGTTTGTGTGTATTGGCATGTGACTGCATGCCTTTATCCATTTGTTTGTCTAATTTGTAGCCTGTATTAAAAAAGATAAGTCATTACCACACGTACTTCCAGCCTGTGTGTGTGTGTGTGTGTGTGTGTGTGTGTGTGATTGAGTGCGAGCCGACAGATGTGACTGACTGGGAATACTAAACAGGGAGCCGCAGAGCACCATGACTGACGGAGGAAGATAAGGGCAAAGAGACATACATGGAAAGACAGACAGCGAGATAGATGGAGGGATGAACGGGACAAAGAGAGGCATGGCGAGAGAGCAAATGAGAGGATGGAGAGAGGACAGCCAGTCAGCTAAACACAAAGTTGTAACGTGAAGTTGTTTTAGGTTATTTGGTTCATTATTATGTCGTTATATCCAAAACTGAACAGATGCTTAGTGAGGCCTGGACTTTGCTGTCTTTGTCTGGCCTTTGTTTTAGATTATACATTATTTTCTCGCTGGGGATACAGGAGGTTAGTTCACTAAGCCAAAGAGAGGGTGGAGGTGGGTCTTCACTCTTTAATTTAAGAGCTATGTCAAAGCTATTCTTATAAACCTGATTTTGTTGCCCCTCACAGGCAGCATTGAACTTTGGTTCAGGTGGGATATTTATTTTAGCTATCTCGGATATGGTTCTAAGTATTGTTTCTCAGTAGTTGGACAGTTGTGAACAAGACCAGAACATGTGAATAAGTCAGCCAACTTCAGATTTACACCTTGGACAGTATCAAGAGATTGTCTGGCTTATAGCTCGATTCAACCATCATCTTCAAAGTTGTGAAATAAGTCAGCCTCCCATTTCCCCCTAACCTAACAGACTGTTAATGCCATTATACATGTGAGATATAAACTCCTTGAGTTTTTTTTTTTGCTATCTGAGTTGTAGGAACTTGAAGTGCCTCTTGTCAAGGCTGTATTAATCCATTAACCATTAATCCAAGATCTTCAAATGACTCTAAGGCACCATCTTAAAGTCTTGATTCTCTTTGCATGAAAGGGAGTATGGTTTTATAAGGACTGATTACTTTGTTATTCAGACCATATTTTATAGGTTTGTTATATGAGTGGGTTTGTTTGAAGTTGTTTGAGTGAAGGAACATATAGGACTCAAGCAAGAAACATCGAATTTACATCATGCTGCTCCATCTTTACCTCCACATTCTTTATAGGTTTGTTCACTCAAACTGAAAAAAAAAACCTGTAATAGATGACTTTATCTGTCAAGTGTCTCACAATGGAGGTAACTGGCCTTTGGTTTGCAGTGCTCGAAGCATTACTTGAAAAAAACTTGACTCTTAAAAACTCAAACATAATGAGACACTTTAAAAATACTAGAAATCATTTCTAAAAGGTCAAGACGCTGAAGCTCGAGATTAGTGCGCATTGCCTCGGCTGCAGTATCTTTAATATGAGCGTGAAGAGAGTGAAGACATTTCGTCAGACAATGCTGCACATCACGTACTCGTCATATTCTTGTAAACTCAGGTGGGCTTCTGTCAGGATCCTGAAGGACTCATGATTATATGATACGCTGATGATACTTTTATATACAAATATGTTTACCTCACTTTTTTCTTCTTCTTCGTCTTGGAGGGTGAAGATTTCGACCTCGGTCTTACTTGTGTGTGTTTGTGAGAGAGAGAGGAAGCGACAGCAGGATCTATTGAGGATAATTGGCTTGGGGAATGTAGGTGTGTGTGTGTGTGGGTGGGTGTGTTCAACAGACTCTGCGATGTTTTACAATGTTTCGGTCAATTTCTCAAATCAATACACAGTTAAATTGGCTCATTTACTTCCCAACATTGAATAGAAGGAGACATCTAACACACACACACATACACACAGGTACAGGTCTCATTCCCTGGACCAGTTTCTATCTATTATGTGTGTTGCTGTGTGCACTATACACAATCATTACCTTTCCACCTACACGGTGGACTGGACATTAATCACTGTCTTGACACAGTTAAACAATGTTTACAGTATGTTCGCCTTTCTTTCGCCAAAGCTGCTAAACACAATCATTTTATTTATTCTAAAACGTCTCTGGAACAGGTTTAAGTATGAAACTTTGGTCACATGGCAACAGATGGTTTTATATATATATATATATATATATAGATGTATATATATATATATATATATATATATATATATTGAGGAGGTCATTATCCCTCTCGCTGTAAAGATTGCCTCTGGCGTCAGAGGAGAATGTCCTCCTCGATCATTCTCTGGGCACTGAGTCCTGATTATTGCCCTTTGACTCCCCTGTCTTGGCTGTCAACAATTTTCTTTGCCGTGTTCCCGTACAGTACCAAGCTGGACTTGTGAAAGAAGAATTTTAAAAATGAATGAAAATGATCAATGATCTATCTCCTGTCTCATAATACCACTTTGTACCTCAAGAGGAGTCCAATAGTATCTATAGCTCAGGCCTCCCTCTGTAGTTTCACCTGAGATATGCTACGCTATGTTTCACAAGCTTTCTTTCTTTTTTTTAGCAGAATAAGTAACAAAATAAACTCACAAAATGTCAAGAAAGGAAATATTCTTACGTCTGTTTTTCCTTATCAAACAGAAAAATAAACAAAATAAAACTCACCAAAACCGTCCTGGTCAGTCTTTCCACTGTTTCAATAACCACAAAGTTCTGCCTCTCTGATGCCTAACCTCCCTCTCCATCCTCTCCAGTCCCCACCTGAATCTGTTGTTGGAGTCCTGGAGGACGGAGCCACTCCATTATAGCTCCTCCAAAATGTAAAGCAGCTACAGAGAGCTTGTGTTTTCTCCAGCGTTTCATACGGCGTATTGCTGGATGATGACAAACTTTCATGTTTTCATATAAACTCAGTTACATCTACAGCTGGAAAGCTCTCTTAACTGTGAATAGAGGCCAGTAGATTTGATTTATGTTGCAGGTGTTGGACAGATGCAGAAAAATGAGACTCGCTTTATACTATATATCACACTGTCGGTAAGCGTCTGCCATGTGGCGTTTTATTACTGCAAAGCAGGTGCAAGAAATATATCTGTGTTAACGGAAATCAACAACTAGTGTGAAAACATCTAAATCGGTTCGGCGTGCTCGTCTTCTAAGCCTGTTTAATAATTCCAGCAAATAACAGGAGAGAAATCAATGACTGCCCCGTGCTCTATTACTCATCAGGATGTTTAATTTACATGCAAATTGTTAGGAAGGAGAGGAAATAAAAGCCAGCGAGATCACTTACTTAAATGTGACAGAGACGAGACCTGCAGGTGACAGGAACAACAATAAAAACAGAAAAAAAAAAAAAGAAAAGATGGAGGGCCAAAGAGGTGAGACGTGTTTGATGGATTGTTTTTCATAAACTGGACCTCGAGTCAAGTAAGAAGAATGAACGAGCTGCGTGTCTGCAGACAGACAGAGAGAGAGAGAGAAAAATCATCAGATAGTGATGGAGGGAAAAGAATGACAGAATAGATGAGGAGATGGTAAGAAATGGAGAGGAGTGAGACGACTGCAGACTGAGATGGAAATAAAGTGACACGGCGAAGGGAAAAAATTTGATTGAATGTGATGTCGGGAGAAAGTACAGCGACCGAAAAACAAAATAAATGGAAGAAATAGATGATATGAACAGATTTGTGTCCCGTGAAAATGGAAGAAGTGTTACAGAAGACATCAAGAAATAATAAAAGACAAACAACGCCTGAAAATGCTTCTTAAAATTTTTTAATTGGACTAAGCTCAGTGTAACCAAGGGAAGGAAGACAAAGCTGTCCCCCTCCTCCAGTCATTTATCTCCTTTACATACTGCTGCTCAGCTGTGCTTCCCTTTTGTTTTTATTGTCTGACTTCAGAGCTGCAGCGCAGCAGTTTTCAGCAAGAGCTGCCTGAGAAAAGACAGCAAATTACAGAAAATAATATGCAAATAGAATGAATCATAGGAAAAGTGCGAGAGAGAAATCTGCCTACTTTCGTAAGTCCCCACCTCCGTGATGATTTATTCCACGACACAAAGTAGAAGAGTTTGTCTGCAAACATCTCCGCTGTGCAGACGATCTCACGCAGGAACTTTAAATAAAACCTCCATTTTTCATCAGAAGTTGGCGAAACTTCTGGATCTTTCCTGTAAATGTTGATTTTGTCACTTCGTTTTCGACACCAGGATTTAGTGGACAAATTAGGTGATTCTTCAGCATCACCCTCGACGCGCAGTAATGAGACACTTTCTCCATTGAAGCTCGACTTCTTGATTTTAATGGCGCGAGCTTCGTTGGGTATTCTTCCCTCGTGCGGCTTTAATTGTTGCACGATGTCATTTCGTTCCACCGTGACTCATTACAAAAAGACTTCCTAATTGAAGCCTTTTCTCCTTTAGATTGTTTAAATGAGCAATTTTAGAAGATAATTTATTCATGATGCAGGTTTCTCCATTCAAACGACACGTTAGCGCCACACTTTGATCGCCTGAAAACGTCCGTTCACATCCAAGTTGTTCCGGATTAGAACTAGAGCCTGGAATCACTGTGGATATCTGATTTGATATTACGCATGCATGTGTGTGTTTGTGAGCTGAGGGACTGGAGGTAAAGGCACTGAGGGTCCAGACAATGCTGCCTTCATGCCTCAATTATTAAACACTTTTGATCAGTTTGACTTGATCTACAGGTTTGTAATCAGACAGAGATGTGGCTCTACAGATATTTAAAGACAGAGAACGGGCTGAAGTCACTAAAATAACTGATCCATTTGATGCATTAAAATGTTTCTAGGAAATATTAAAACAAGCAGCATACAGCAAACAGTCAGTCCAGTCCATCTACGTTCCGACCCTCACTTATGCTCACAAGCTCTGGATAGTGAGCGAAAGAATGTGCTCGAGGATACAAGCGGCTGAAATGAGCTTCCTCAGCCCGGTGGCTGGGCTCAAGCCTTAGAGATAGGAAGTGCAGAAATGCTAACTCATTTCTGGGACCCCCTTTTTCTCTGCACTCTGTTCTAGACTGAGAGAAGTGCAGTGTTGAAGTGCATGAAGAAAGGAAATGTCAAATGTAAATTACAGAGTCGTGTGCTGTGTTTAGGTCCTGTACTGCACATGAAAAAGGACTGTGCTCGGAAACGTGGATCGGACCAGGTCAAAGTTAAAAACACAGTTACAACGATTATGATGTTGTGTTAATAAATCTGGGATGTCCTGATTATTCTGGTCCTATCAGTATTTTATGCCATGAGCATAGTAGTGTAAATATGTGCATTCTGCCAGCCTCAGTGTCTTAAAGTCACTATTTGTACAGCCAAATCATTTTTCACATTCACACAAATTTTCACCCTCAAATGTTCCACTGCGGATAAAAAGCTGCAGCATGCTGAGGTGAACAAAACACAAACGGATTGGTAGACTACCCCGCTGACTCACCTCCATGTTTTTCCTGTGAAATGTACTCAGACCTTTGATGACAGCAATCCATCTCTGATTGACTGACATGAAAGTTAAATTAGAGCAAATATCTCCCAGGAAGCGCTGACATTACACTCAAGCATGGATCAGATATGGGTCGAAGAAGAATAAAAAGGTTGAGTTTGCATGCTTGACAAAGGAAAAAGGTAAATTAATGTTGATACAGGGGGAGTGGACGCAAGAGGACGGCTGCAGCCGTGTGAGAGGACAAAAGAAAAGAAAAATACACAGAAGAGAGATGCAAAAAAAAAAAATCACTTGGATGGCAGGGTGAGAAATATTGGCAAGATGTTGTAAACTAAGGAGAGGAAGACAGGAAATGCAGATGATAAGACAAGATGAAAGGGTTAAATGAAGGGAGGGAGAGTGAATGACAGACAGGAAATTAAAGGTGTTGACAGTCATATTAGGATTAATGAAACAGGAAGGGTGAAGCCTCTGGTGAGATTTTAATGAAAAGCTCCTTCAGATAAGCCTGAAGGTCATTTAAGGATGGAAGGACTCATTCTTATTCCACTGAGATTACAAACTCGAGGACCTTCAGTGTCCCTGCGGAGGGTTTATTTGCCATTGACCGGTCGGCACACAAGCAAATGTTCAATTTATTTAGCTCAATATTACGTGCATGTCTCACAAAGCATACCACCGTCATATGAAGTCATACATGATGTTATGTTACTGATAATATAACTATTATTTCATCTAAACATAGCTAGATTTTGCATGATTTTGTATGGAGCTCGTCGAGGTGGTTCAGGCATCTGATTAGGATACTTGCCTTCCTTTGGAGGCCAACTGGGAGAAGACCCCGGGGCAGACCCAGAACTCGATGGAAGGACTGTAAAGCCCATGTAGCTTGGGAATGCTTCGGGATCCCCCAGGAGTGTAGGTATGAATGGCATCGTGGAGATCCAGACTCAGAGGCCAGTGTCATTAGAGCTGTACAAGGAACTGGGTCACTTGATGCTCTATAATTGCTGCAGGAGTTGTCACTGAGATCAAAGAATGGAGATCCATGGACACGGCGTCAGTCCGACCTCGCTTTGCAGCCATGCATTGCTGGGAAATGGACACCTGGAAGGCCCTGCTAAACCTGCTGCCACCATGAACCAACCCCAGATAACTGGAAGAGAATGGATGGATGGATGGTCAGTCCAAACTATTTTCATTCACATTTTATGTCCCAACACACACCAGGAGTTGTTGTACATCCCGCTACAAGAAGATGATGATCCTCGTAGTTCCCTGTAACATCAGCAGCTCAGAAAATGCTCCCATAGAGAAAATACTTCCAATGCCAATGCAGGGCATGAAAATGCAATCTTAGCTGCATTTCTCAGACTCTTTAGTACAGCACAGCGTGTATCCATCATAATGTCATTTGAGTTGAAATTTAATGATTCCAATATTTTGAAACCATGAATCTGAACTGCCCAGGGACATAATTACTGAGTCATTCAACCTCTCTGACCCCCCACCCAGAGCGATCATTTAATGCTCTGTGCAATAACTTCTTCTTATTACCAACTTGTATTTGTATTTCTATTTTAATCATGATGCACTCCGTCTTCAGTTGCAACTAAAATCCAAATAGTTGCTAAGATTTCAGATCTGCAGCTCCGGGGGTTGAAGTCAGGCAGGGATCCAATTACCCAGCCGGAGCTTCAAGGCTTCACCTTCCCGCTCTCTGTTGTCGCAAGCAAACGTGTCATTTTCTCAGCAGAAATTGATTATCGTGTTTCATGGCAGCGAATGGCCATTAGAGGAGTATGATGGTGCCAATTAAATGTGATCCTCCATCTCTTGTGGCGGTCGCCGTGTGACGCCAAAAAAAAAAAAACACAAACAAGAAACAATAACTTGAAACTCTCGAGGGCGAACTGGTGACGGTGTAACATCTGAATGCAGCCGCAAACACCGGCCATGTTGTTTTCCATGAAACTGATCAACTGTATTATTTGGAGACATGTTGTGGAAATAACATGGAGCAAAGGGTTGTTTTGTTCCAGAAATGGAAAAATGCTGAGCTTCTTGCTTACCAAGCAATCAATAGTTGCACACTGACCTGATGCCAGAAGAGTTTTTAATTACCACCACCCTGCAACAAATACATGTTACTGGTTAATCGTCGTCTGATTTTCCTGTGAATTAAACTGACTTTGTCACAAAACTACCCGCTTCTGAAGATCATCGAACAAGTCTTTCAGTTTCCTGCTTTTAAAGAATTTCAAAATAAATCTCAGACTCGTATTGACAGAATATTGGTCAGTCAGAAGCTGCAGCAACATTAAAACAAAGAGAAGCTTTGGAAACACACACACACACACACACACACACACACAGGAAGACATGCAGTATTTACTGCGATGTACTTCATCAGCAAATCACTGCATTGCATGTGATCTACGGTGTGTGTGTGTGTGTGTGTGTGTGTGTGTTGCCTGAATGTTCGGGTAGGCGCGGCCTCTACATCACTTCCATGTCACCTCAGGAACAAACACTGAAGGCGTTGATCTACACTGTCTGTCAAGAGCCAACAAGCTGAACAAAGTCACTGCTGAGTTCGTACCCCCCCCCACACACACACACACACACACACACACACACACACGATTGGTTTGTATAGGTTTTTCTGTTACCCTGGTAAAAGTACACACACGCACACCTGCACATCGACTGGATGATATTTTTCCTGGACGTCTTGACAGCTCAAGAAAACATCGCTGACCATGAAATGATGGAGCGGTCCATTTGGAACTGCACCTGCTGCTAAGCGGTAGGTGCAAACACTTTTCTAATTCACACATACAAAAGTCTGACTGGAAGTGACCAAAAAAAAAAGAAAAAAACAGCCAACAACCTTGAAACATCAAGGCCGACACACTGGCTACCACAATCAACTCCAAACCCAGCAGCTTACCTCCTAATTCAGAGACCCAGGCCTAATGACTGTTGTGTTGCCAGTGCTTCAAAAAGAAACGAACCACACATATTTACCACTGTTGCTGCAACATGAGTCACATTTGCAGCCAACCAGCTGGACTTTGTTAACTAATGAGTTTTTGACGCTTCTATTTTGGACTTCCTATGGTGACACCGTAGGTAAAGTTGCACCTGCTTTCCAACATTTCACACTTCAGTCAGAGACCTATGTTTGACTAATGCCGTGTTTGGACGTGTCGTGGTACGGCTCGGTTCCAAGTTCAAACACTGCAGACGTCATTTGATGATGATTATGATGACTCACATGTCCCAAACCCAAACGGTGTTTTTTGTCGTCCCGCTGATATCCTCCATTGTTTCTGTTTTTGTGTCGAGTTGAAGATGATGCACCAAAAGTGAGTCGCGTTGAACCGTACCGTGCAGTGGATATACAGCTTAAGTTATAGTTTTTGTTCCAGTTTGCTGGATACACTGCAAACAAGTACATCTTCCTAGTCCAAGCACAGTGCAGCAGGACAATGATTTTGAGCATACAGGCAAAGCATTTCATTTGCATCATCCAACAGCTTGTCAGCTGTCTGCCCCACGCATGTCATGCTGAACAGACACACTCCAATTTTAATCAATGCAATTGTCAGCTGGATTGATGGAAGGAGGATGTTGGAGGAGTGTATCTGTTTCGCCTGACACGCGAGACAACTGACAAGCTCATAGGTTCCGACCATTCTTCTTTCAGATTAGCTACATTCTTAGCACAGGCAATTAACCCTCCAGACTCCAGTCGAATTCTTCGATGTTGCTGCAGTTCTTCGAATAGGAAAAGAAACGTTCATTTGAGTTCATTTGAGTGATCTCAATCAACAACAACTACCTCAAGAACAGAAAAGACTTTAATTTGACACCAAATATGTGGAATTTGAGTTAGACTGGCCCTTTTGCTGTGGTCTGTCACCTTTTTTTTCAGCCTCAACATCCTCTTTTCCCTTCTCATGTGATGTTTACTCTGCTGGTTTGGACTTCTGTGTTGTGTCTGTTGTCCTATTCCGATTCTTATTTTATTTTCAAAGGAATTAATTTGTGACTGATGAAACCGATGTGATGATTCATCCTATGACTGACACAGAAATACAAGAACATACTCATATTTATTGACATGAAAACTGAGCAGAGGCCACAGGCATCTCGGGAAAACACACAGCGATATTACCTCAAAATATAAAAACCACCCAGAGACAACACATAAAACTTAGCAGCGGCGTTTCAATGATGCTAAGCGCACTTATTTTTCTGCACTGCAGCACACAAATTGCCAGTTGCGTGTATATTGTTGTGTGCATGTGCAGCCGTTTCTCTTAATGACTGAAACAACACTTTGTAATGCATAATCTATAGAATAAATGAGCTCAGCCAAGTCAGCCAGCAAGTTCGACACTGTTATAATGGCACTGTGTTCTCCAGAGAAAAACTGGCTGATGATCAATATGGAGCCGCAGAGCTGTGCTCACATTCATATATCGTACAGGACAAATTATGAACAATCATCACAAATGAGCTGAGAGACTGTATATATATATTTTTTTATCACTCTCAGTGCGCTGCGGGAGCTGTCGGATGATAGATCACAAGACTTTTCTCTTTCAACTCTCTCTGTACTTACAAAAAACACCCTCTGCGTGTGCTATATGTCATGTTTTGACATGTCTGTCGCCGTTTATGCTGATGCAACCTGCAACCGGAGAAAAGATCATTAAAATACGAGCAGCCACGATCCAGTGTGTCGGGTTTTAGGTGGCTCTATTTACAGCATATGTCAGAAATGGAATATAATATTCATAGCTATGTTTTCAATTTTCAATTCTAAAGACGGGTCCTTTAAACCTCTTGGTTTATTAGCAGGACAGAAATGTCTCTAATTAGCAGCTATCTGATCACAAAGTGGAGTCCAAATGAAACTTTTGACTGGATGATTGTGAAAGATTGAAGGTTAAGTGTTTCCCAAAGTAATTACAAGTCATCCTCAGGGGAACATGTGACCAGATTTCATGTCAATCCAAGACATTTCACTCAGGACCAATAATTTCAGCTTGATATTGGCACTTGATGAAAGATCTTTATGATTCATCCTCTTGTGATCAAGAATGTCTGCATAAAATTTAAAATCCATCATGCTCACATTCACCCCAATGGGCAGTTTAGAGTCAACTCAGACTGTAAAGATACTTCATGTTTTGTTCTCTTTAGAAGTTTCCTTCTACAAACCTGCTGAAATCTTCTCAACGGGGGGTCCTCGAAATTCTTGCAGCTCAGTTTAAAAGATTTACTTTATTCTGCTACATTTTACCCTCAAAGTTTTTCCATCTTCCGAAACCTGGTCTTTATGTACTTTGCATTTAAATGGGATAGCTCTAAAGATTCACAGCCTTCTGTTAAAAACAACTCTGGATCAATGTGACAAAGTAGAGAATGGTTTAACAACAATAAAGGAGCTCCATCAACCATCTTCAAGAGTTACCGGATAAAAAGACCACATCCTCATCCTCATATGACGGTTAAACAAAAAATCCTGACTGAACATTTGCCTTTATTCAATGGTGTTCGAGCATGGATAGACCACATTCGGAGTCAGTAGTGGTTGGAGAAGTGGGCTTGTGACTGGAATGTCGGTCGCTCCGGACAGGCACGATAAATCCAGATGGTAAAAGTGAGAGAACATCATTAGCACCACTACGGTGCCCTTGAGCAAGGTCTTTAACCCTCAAACTATTCCAGTGGAGCTGTTCAACAGCTGTCAAATCAGACTGTGGCTTTCCAGGGCAGTTTCTGGTGTGAATGAGTGTGAACACAACCTTCCTGAAATAGAGAAAATTGCCCGCAATGATACTGCACTGGTAAAAACAAAGGTTAGAATTGGATGGATGTTGAACCCAAAAGAAATACTGTCACATTTTCTTGAAGTCTGTAGGTGTACAGGCGGACCTAAGGTTGAATCTACAAATCTAAAAAAGCCAAACTCAAACTTTAAACTAGGAACTAAAGTCCCTTTTGGGCATGTTTTGTGTTTCTAGTGGCTCTGAAGATTCGGGAAATTAAACTGAGGAGGCATCAAAAAACAACAGCAACATTTGATAGAGTTCCAGTTGCCTAAAGTTAACCAAATCTTAGTAGTGGTGACACATGAATTATTCTTGTAATGCTGATATTGGTTAGTTTATAAGGTGCTGATGTCCTGCTGATAGGCGCATCAGACCATATCTTGGGTAGGTTTAAACATCACCTGGAGGAAGATGAATATAAATACTGCTGGAAATAAATGAATTATATACTAGCTTACCCACTTTCACCCACTCCCCACATGTAGTGTTCTATAATTGTTTCCTCAGGCCAAATTGGAAGCACTGCCTGCTAAGTGGGAGGTGCATAGAGTACTGCAAACGAGTGTGTTCACATTTTTTTGCCAATCACTTGAGTCAACAAGATGACAGCAAAATGAGACCTAACTGGGATTATTTTTAATGGATCTGGTGGCGCAGCGGGCAGCAGAAAGGTTTAAATATTCTGTCTTTATTCCTGAGGCAAAACAAGGTTAAGAAACTAGTCTCTGTTCATTTATCTTCCAGCAGACAGCCAGCATGCTACACTGCTGGCCTGGATGCACTAACAAGTTGATTAATGGCCGTGGTGTGTGGTCCAAATTTCTCTCCGTTGCCTTCTTTGCCATTCTCCATCTGCCAGCCACAATCGGCTCACTGTGAAGGAAGGTTATCTAACAGGGGCCAACAAGCAGTGTGGTGCGGCTGTGACAGAGGACGGCATCTCATTCACCTCCAACACAAATGAGCAGCAATATTTCTTTGCATTGGCTGGAGTGTGTACTGTTTGCTCAAGGACATGTGGCGAGAACGAAGACATTAACACTAAGTGCTACATTATAAGAAGTCAACCTTCTGCTTACATTCAGTATAGCTGCCATGATCCCCTCCTGTGTTCCCTCACCTGATTTAAACCCACTCCTTCCACTCTGTCTCTGTCAGATTGTCTTCAGCAGCATGCTAAGGCTCTCGGTTTCGACCCTGCCTGTCCCTGACCAGGTAACCTGACCGGCCTTCCGTCCCTGGCTCTTCTGCCTGCTCGCCCCTTGCCTGTCTCCTGTTTGCTTGGATTCCCTCCCCGTAGGTTTCTGCTGGAGAGCTGGACTGTTTTGGCTGGCTCTGTTGTGGATTATTTCAGGCAACTACTCAGAGCTTGTAAGTGAAGGTTGAATTGTCTGGTCAGCTTCGCTCTTTTCAACAGTTTGGCACCACGTCTGAATCATTGCTGATGCTTTTGACCTGTCGAGTTTCCATTTTACCCTGACTATAGTGAACGAGACCCGAGATACTTGAACTCCTTCACCAGGGCAGCAGCTCATTCCCATCACAATGGTAGAAATTCATTCTCTATTACTTGACTGCAGCTACACATTCTGCCTATAAAAACATCATTTACTTGTAGAAAACTTGGCTAGAAACCAAAATCTGTTAACAAATCTATCTATCTATCATTTGTTCAAATGGAAAAGTACCTAGGTGAGGTTTCTTCAAACTAAGACACGTTAAAAATAAGGATTAGAAATAAGGTAAATAATTAATTAGAAGATTATAGGATGGATTTCAAGCTAGCAGCTCCCATGGACGTGAGAGACATCCATACATCAACTGATAAATGCAATTCACACTCACTCTCCAGAATACACTTTCAGAGTTTGAATGGACAGAAAGTAGAAGCTGCTACTCCACCTATACGGCAGCTCCATAAAAACGAGAAAATATCCCAGGGCAAGGTAGCAGCGCATATTCTGCGGAGTGAGCTGCCTAACTGACAGGAAAGTACAGCGAGGGAGAAGACGCTGCTGTACAGGAGGATGGAGGCTGCACTTCAATATAAGAGTGGAGAGGAAGGTCATGAGAGTATGTGAACTGAAACCTTCCTCAAAGAGTTCTCAGGCAGTGATGAGCAGCTCATGAAAGTCTTTCTGACGCTTGAATTGAAACAAGAGGGTGATGTTCTAAGGACGTTTTGGCTTTGACATTTTTCTTTTAAAAACTTGAATTTTAAGCCGAAACAAATCTCTGATGGCAGCCTCTGTCAAAATGGCTTTGAGCTGATATTGATGCAGCTAAACTACATCGCTGTGGCATGAAATGGCATCTCTTCTTCAAATGTTCTTGAATTTTAAAGTCCTTTTATTCCTCACCAATCACTTGATCTGCTCACCTGGCTGCACAACTGTCCCTTCTCATCGCATTAGTTACAGTTTTTATGTCATATCCCCCTTGAACTCTGTGTTTTCTAGTAATTCTTGTAAAGAATATCTTTTTTGGCAAAGAATGAATAGATTACTTTGAAAGTAATAGATTACTTTGGGAGGTGCAGAATTTGAGAAATGCTATATAAATAGCCCCAAAAGTCCATTAATCATCCATGTTATTTACGGAGACCCAACATTTCCCACCATAAGCAAGCACTTAGCGACAGTGGGAAGGAAAAACTTCCTTCAGGAGGAACTTGTCAACTTGCACAGAAGTCGTCTTAGATCTTTTACTTTTCTCATGAAAAATGGGAGCAAAAACAAAAGCCTTGCGTTTCTATTTTTATTCACTGTAGATGTCCTTAATTTCCCACTTGGCACTCGTTTCATGTGAAACTCAAAGTCGTTCTTGTGGTAGATGAAGCTCCTGAAGATATTCCTCTGAATGCAAAACACTTAGGGGTGAAACTGCTCTGGCCATCTCTGGGCGTGATCCGTGATGTTCCTGCTTTCAGCGAGTTTTTAGATGACAACCCATGCACAAGACATCTCAACATTCACATGGAAGATTGCCAAGAAATCTGGTATGGATATTCATCATTCCTCAGAGGATAAACCCTGTCCTGGCCTGGTGACTTCTTTGTGATACCACCTCCACACCTTAAGTGAAATAGTTCTCATACCCGCTCCCCGAGGCCCACAATCCACCAGGCTTTATCTTCTCACAGCCTGTTAACTATGTTCCACTTTCATCACATTTGTAGATCAGTCCCTGATTAATTCTAAGGCTACGGTGAAAACCCAGCCGGCCACGTAGTCCTGAGGAAGAGAGCTGAGGAGGATTAATGAGCAGAAAGAATGAGAAGTGGGGACAGAATCAAAGATGCCAAGAGAACAATTTAAAGAATGAAAAATAAGAGCAGAGGAAGAGACCGTTCCTCGAGTTTCTGATGTACAATTCATCCGATGAAGGTATCAATCGAGTTTCCAAAGGCCCATTCACATTTAGAAAGAGATAAAAATCAAATCAGTGTCAGGGTTCCCGGTAGAGCCGTAATCGTAATTATAACTCACTGAGCTCAGGTCAGACACTCACAGGGGAAACAATTCGTGTTGAACTAGATTCACTTTCATTAGTAGAATTATGTAGAGAAGTACAGTCGTTGCTATAGATTTGAACTTTAATCAGTCTCTACATATGTGGACCCAAACCAGCGATTTGATTGCTACAGTGTCACTTAAATAGCATCAGCATCAATGAAGTATGCACTTTGGGTTTTGGATAGAAAGCTTTGCATGACAGACCAATCACAAATAACTGATTTGTACCCAATATGTGCACACATGCTTTAAAACGACTCACGTTAACGTAACAGTAACCCCCGGATCTCACCGGGCACACTCTGTGATGCCACGACAGCCACGTATTCTCCATGGAAAAGAGTGCAGAGCTGCTTATGGGATGTTTTTGAAACGTGTCGGGGAGCTTCTGGTGCAATCACAATCATCGTCTAGAGGTAACTCCAACAGCTCTGGCAGCCGCGGTGAAGATGTGCATGGTGGGATTGAGCCCTAAGAACTGAAGTTACGGTGTTGTGTTGCAGCTGTGTCCTTTGTACAGTACGGTGTAACTTGGGCAGAAGTCGGTTCACCAGAGAAAAAAGAAACATACATCATCAAACATAACGCACTGGACATTTATAGCTGATTGTATAAAGACACACACACAAATGGATCTCTAGTTGTGTTTGGGATTAGAGGCTCTGAGCTCGATAGATCTCCCTGAATGAATCAAAGCAGCATGTGAGTCCGGTGACCATTAACACACTCAAAGGCTTCATGTTGAACCCTCAGTATGTTTGCTGGAGGTCGAAAAACTGAGTCGCTTCAGAGCTGCCGAGGCTGAAAGATGGAGAGCGGATGTTAGGAAGAAGAGGGGATGAAAGGGACTGAAGAGGAGGCCACAGCTGTGGAGGAACAAGTGTCTTTGTGTTGTTCCTCCCTCTGGCTCTCAGGGTGGAGAGATGTCTTAATGAGGACGCATCTGATGCCCCCCCCCTCTGTCTTAACAGCGAGAACCCAGATATCCCCTCTGATTCTGTTCATCTCTCTGCCACTCTTCATTGCGGCGCCAAGGTTCTCGAGAGACACTTCAACACCTGCATGTGCTGCAGAGATCCAGGTGTGACAAGTCATTACAACCATGTGGAGTCTGCCTTATATTAAGCTGCTTGGAGTTAACATGAAGGGGAACAAAAAAAAATGTTTTATTCTTCTGTTCATAAGAATGGAAATTTTTCAACATGCATTATTGTCTACATATGTGAAAGTAAAAAAATGTGTAACAATGAAGTTAAAACTGTAAATAAATGTAACATATTTCCTACCTTTGAGCAACCGGGGCATAAATTTAATTTACCACAATCCCATTTTTTTCAGATCACTCCAGGTTCGTAGTTATATTAAAGTTAAAACTCCCTCTTTTCCCCCCCAATCTGCTTGATGACACCTTCGGGACGGGGTGCAATATCCTGTCTTTTTGTAATTTCCTGTCCAATCTGCAAAACTCATCGTTGGAGACTTGGAGATCTGTGACTGTGCAGCGGTGGAGAAAGGCCTTAGAGGAGGTCCATACAGCCTCAATCTGTGCTCGGCATGGTCGTGTTCAGTTCAGGGTTGCTGCACTGCCTTCATTTGTCTAAAGTTAAATGTTCCCAGGGGTAGACTCTACTTGTGATCGATGTATCGAGTATCACCTGCCTCTCTAAGCTCACTCATTTTGGCAATGTCTTAAACTGTCCACTTACTGGAACAACAAGAATCTCACTGGAATTAAACTCAAGGCGACAACTTAAGCTAGAGAAACTGAGACACACAATACATGGCCCTTCTGATAAATTTGATTAAACTATAGTTTTGAGACGGTTAATACATTTCTGTGCCAGTTCCAATATTGCGTGAATGCAAATATTCCAGTATCGAGGAAAAACGAACACACATTTGCATTTCCCGTTTATCTTTGAAGCTGATCTAATCTACAGGAGGATAATTGGATGGAAATGCATTCATTCATTGGCTCAGCCATCTATCATTTATTTTTATCAAATTCTTGAGCTTGACTTCTTTTGTTTCTCTTTTCCTTTTATCACAGCGTCATTATCTGTCTGTGTTCTCTCTCTCTCTGCGGGTTTCACTGTATCTCTCTCTCTCGGCTCTTATCAGGAGAAGCAGCACACCTGAGAGCTCTTCACACTCCCGTGTAGAGGGTGCATCATGTGGGAACACTTGGGTGTTTCCTCACATACAAACACAAGATGAGACGAAAACATCATCAGTAATATCCAGTGAAAGAAAAGGAACTGCTGTGCTTTCAAGCTCTGAAATAAACAGTTTTCCAAACATCAGAAACACTAATTTACTTTATAGATGGAGGAAGTGTACAGTCAGGCCAGCTGGCCCACATGAGGTTACAGTACATTACAGACCAGAAAATGAAATCACTGTAGTGCAACAACTAAAGCAGCACAGCTGCAAAGCTGCATGTTATGTAGCTTTGTGTGTTAGCTTGTCAAAAATATGTTGACTTTATAAAAATACTGCTGTTCCTGTATGAGAGGCTGGCAGGTGTGTACATATATCCTCATCCAGGGTATGACGCTCTCTGAGGGACTTTAATTTTGAAAGCCTTGCTTGGTTTTTGCATGCTAACCTTGCAGGACAGTGGTAGCTCTCAGCAGCACCTGTTTTTGGTTACTCAATAATATGATGATGTCAATTACGACTCTGGACGATATTTTCATGGTGACCAGTTTAATCCACATGTGTCTCTCCGGTGTCTCTCAGGTGTCTGATTCCAGCTCTGCCAAACACCAGAAGGCAAAATACAGCTATCATGACAGCATATGACTTGAACACAGTTTGGACAGCTGCCGGAAGTCGGGATGCGACATCACCGACTGTCCCCGTCCGAAATGGGCGTAGACCAACAGACGTATCTCGGCGGCCTGTTGACCCTGCAGCCAGCAGTAGTAGACACCTGATGAACAAAAAAGATATTCTTTACAAGAGTTACTAGAAAAAATACAGAGTTCAAGGGGGATTCTCTGCATCAATATCTATCACACATATTGGCACAAGTAGCTTGCTGAATTGTCAAGTTGTTAGGCAAGTAAACAAAACAGCACTTGAAGGCGAGCAGGGCAATAAAATATTAATAAATGGATAGAAATATATTTTTCACAAGGCTTTTTCTGGCTGATGGACGGGTGTAGTTTCATAGCTACCTGAGTCCTGAATCTTTGCAGGTTTAAACACCAGGTGGTGTCCGGCGTCTATCAGCAGCCTGGGGTGCGTGGTGCTGAGGTTACGACCGGCTGAGTATTTAAATCTGTAGATGGGTTCGGATCCTCTGTCCCAGGCCACGGCCATGTTAGGTCGCGCCCCGGGACAGCCCAGAGTCAGGACACGGTCCGCAGGGTGGTTCAAGTAAAACACTGGTACCGCCACTGGCAGGGAACTACACATTCAGATTCATCAGATAATATGTGATATAATATAATGCATCTGTCTGTCTCTATGTGTAGCAGTATACCTTTATCTAACTACTTACTTGTAGCCAAGAAACGCCATCAAAGCAAGGATTTTGGAGGGCGGAGGAGCTCGAGTCGGACAAGTCACTTGACAGCTCTTGACCTCCAGCTTGGCTCCGACTCTGCTTCGCTTCAGCCGGCCGAAAGCTCCGGGCACCGCCCCTGAGCCACACGAAGCGACCGTCTGATTGGCCCGCCTGTAGCGTACATGGAGGAAGTGGGAGTGGACGTAGCAGAGTCCGACGCGAACCTGCTCTCCTGGTACTCCACATCGATCGCAGACCGACCAGGGTCGGAAGCTGGTGAAGACCCGGTAGAGCGGCCGAGCAGAGCCGAGTCTTTTTCCTTCTTTCCTTTTCTTGCTTGTGGTTTCTGGAGTGTGCCTAGATGCATCAAATCAGAGTCACTAAACTGAGAGGTTCATTGTGGGAAGATTGCGAGCAGATCAACAAAGGTTTGAAAAGACCAGCATCATTTTTTTGATCATAGTTCTATTTCACCTTCTCTTCAACAGCAGGATATTTTAAATAACTGGATTTGTCATTTTCCAAAGTAAAACTGGGATTTTCACTTTAAAACATTCTGAGCAACTGATGATCACAAAAGTCGATAAAGCTGGTTTATCTCTGGCTTTCATACAACATGTGAAATATTTAACAGTGAACAGAATCAAATATTGAACATGTCAAAAGATGATTGGATGGTTTCATAATGTTTGCAGAAACATGCTAAGGATGTTGATACAGAATTGACGTTGTGCGTCGATACACGTTCACCGGACAGCAGTGAGTCAATTATATCTATCCGTAGACGCGTTCATCATCCTCAGTGTCAAAATCTGTCGCAGGCATCGACAACTCGTCTTTCTCATCACCTTGGGGTGGAGCTGAGCGTGCGTGCCTCCTGGATGTCCAGGTCGTAACCATAGAAGAAGTCTTTGCGGGTAGAGCCGCAGATATAGATGCCAGAGTCATCGGGGGCCGCCCTGAAGATCAGCAGGCTGAAGAGACGGATGGAGAATCGACTCTGCAGGTCGCCGCTGTGTGGGACTCTACCAGGGTCCAGCAGCTTGTTGCCATGGTGATCAGTCAGGGCTCTGGTCTCCTTGGAGTTGGCCAGATGTTTCCTAAAGAACCACACGACTGTTTGGACCTGAAACACACAAGGAACCCAATGAACAAAATATATCTGCTGACGGTCGATAATGTTGTTCGGCCGATCAATACCAGAGACGGACTACTTTAGCAGATGCTCAGATTAAGGTCTCTCATTCTGTTTCGGGACCACCTGAGAGATTCTCTTTCGGTTAACTCAGCTTGATTCCCTTTTCTATAAAGCCTGCTTCTCTATAAATCTGACTGGAGCCATTTACACATCTGGTATTGTATAAAGAAAGGAGAGGAACTGTTTTCTTAGTTATGCAACGCAAATACTTGTTTCTGATGGGTGAAAATAACTCATCCATGTATTAACTCGTGAAGATTGGATCCTATTTTTGTGTCTTTTGGTAAAAAGTACAGTGTCAAGAAAACTTGGACTATATTTGACCAAAAAGTAGTGATTTAGAACTGTTTTTCAATTTTCAATCTAAAAATTACTCAAAGGGGATTCCTGCAGACAAAATTGGGGGTCCGTGGTCTGAGATGCATCTATTCCTAACCCTAACGCCATATGGGCCAAATAGTTTCCGGCAGTCCGTAGGGACTTGGCTTCCATTCTGGTTATATGCGGCATGGACTGGTAGCTGAGGAGGTGCCAGCCCAGATAGCAGACCAACATTGGATCAATACTTGATGCATCAGTGAAACTATCATTGAATCCGCGTTTCTCCACATTAAAATATAACATTGATTTTTCTTCCGGTTTGCACCCTAAAATAATAAAAGTTATGAAAAATAGATCAAGACAGACATAAAATGAGTGTTAGTTCACCTTAAAATCAATCTCTGTTTTATCATTGAACAATCAGTCAATGTTGCCTTTATCACTAATTATTTAACCTCAGCCAAAATGATGATTCTGATGGAATTTCAACATTGAATCAACGTTGCCGTGCTGTCTGAGAGTTCACCTCCTGGTGCCCTTGAGCAAGGCACTGAACCCTTCCGACGCTCCTAGGCTTACCGCTATGTGTCTGCCCATCTCTTCACATTTGCATGAACCCTTCTCGTGTGTGTGTGGTTGTATTTCTGGCCTATATATGTACAAACTTGATTAAAAATTATTCCTAACCCTACCCCCGACCGATGGGAACTGTTTTTTATGATACTAGTTAGCAAAACTTGTTATATCATTATGCAAAAAATTCTGTTTAAGATACAAAGCGCTTCCTTTAAGCTCCATAATGGGGTTTAACTTGGTCGATAGACAGCCTGTGGTATACAGGCCGGTGGGATCAGAGTTGCACCCTGCTGCTGCCGATTCAAAGTACAAAACATCGATGTTGCCAGGCAGCGGCTGCAGCAGCAGCGGCGGCTTCTTGCTGTCTAAAAACGCCTTAAGAGCTGGATTCATTCATTTCATTTCATCTTTCTGAGACTGATAGTTAGCAGTAATGTCAAACTTTAAAATTTGTGTTGGGTTCCTCTGCTTATTTTGGATTAAAGAGTGGAAACTGAAATTCCTTTTCATGCTCTGCCTCTTACCTGTTCTGGTTTGCAGTGGCAGGGCAGCTCTAAAGTGACTCCAGCCAGGTAAGCAGCATTTGTGAAGGTCAGGAAGGCAGGACAGGCTCTTCTAGCAAATATATCCTGCTTATCTTCAGGAGCCTCATAACTCCACACCTCAGGACAAAGGAGGAGGAAGAGGAGGAGGGGAGAGGAGGATAGGGGAGGCATTATGTTGAAGATGAAGGTTTTCTTCAAGCTACATAAATCACAGCTTCTCAGAGGAGCCTCCGGTGTGTTTGCTTTGTCTGATTTCTCATCAGAAGAATGAAACTTTCAAAATACAACAGGTCTGATGGAATCTGATGAGCTCACCAGGAACCAGTCATCTGTTGTCAACACAAACATCTCAAAGTCCAAAAACATTATATTTTCTGACATAGCACAAAGTCTAGTCGCATTATGGTTTCTTCTTTTTCTGTCTTTCACCTCTCTCTCTCTCTTTTTAAATCATGGTATTTCTTTCATGTACTGACTAACCTCAGCTGTGGTTGCTATGGTAACACCATGCACCTTTGCATTATAATAGTTTTGTTGACCTGTTCTGTGCTGTTGCTAACATCATGCTAGTTATCGCAGCAATGAATCAACATTTATTAGAAAAGGTGCCAGTGTTGGACAAACATATCGCTTATAACAGGATGGATTGCCACGACCTGTGGTTCAAACGTTCATGGTGCCCAGAGGATGAATCAGACTGTCAAACTAAGCTGTGCTGATCCAATAGGAATCAATATTCTGTTACTTTATTGACCGTATCTCAATGTTGATTCTGGTGTTTTTGGGGTACTGAAAGAGTTTTTGTGCTTTCTCTTCGGATCATGGTTGTGCCTTGATCGGGGAATGAGGGTCCAGCTACTATAAATACTGATGTGCATGTTTGTCTCGCTCTCCATCTCTAAACCCAAACCGGTCGCAGCAGATGGCCGCCCACCATGAGCTGGGTTCTGCTCAAGGAAGTTTTTCCTTGCCACTGATGCCAAGTGCTCACTCGTGTTGGGAATTGTTGGGTGTCAGTTAATAATATTTCAACTTCGAAGAAAGTTTGATAACCAAGTTCGGCCAATGAGTGCAACCCAGCTCGCAGTACTTCACACTTCTGATAGCGACAGCCTAACGGGTAATCCACAAACCAATCGGTGACGTTGTGGGTTTACATTCATGTGTCCACTATGACCCAGTACTAAAAATCAGCGCCCCATTTATGTTACGACCCAGCACAAGGGATATCAGGGCCTTGTACCTCCTCAGCTGTGGGCCAATCAGAGGATATCAGCCACCCACCTGTATTCACATAACTAAAAAAAAATAATATACTAACAGGTTATATGAGGGGCGGGGCGGCGGCAGCCGTAACAGACATCTATTAGCTGTACTGTGCAAGTTAGTAAATGTTAGCATGGCAACATCATAAACTAAGATGGTGAACACTTTCTGCCTGAAGCTTCAGTTAGTAAAAAAGAATCTAGTCTTCTGCTGACGTCTGTGTGGGTGCACTGACACCCACAAACTCATCACAGAACACTGATCTGCCATGTGTTGGGCGCAGGCAGATGGTGCAAAGTCTGTGAATCCAAAATCACCAATAACACCATCTCTGTTACGCCTTCTTCCACCGCAGCACACCACAAGTCACCAGATCACTAAACTGCCGCATCGCCATGAAGAAAAAAGAAAAAAAGAAAGTTGCCTCAGGAAAACGTGGAGCTAGACACAGCTCATAATCCTCACTTCAGAGTTTGTTGTTGTGAGGTGAGCTATGCTTCACGCACTTAATACATCCTGCACTTCGTCACAATGCTGCTGCAGGCGGTCGTGGCTGTAATATCATAAAGTAGAAATAAATGAGTGCAATGATGTGACTCCCTGCTGAGCTGCAGGCCTGTGTGTCATCCGGCCTGCAGCACAGTGACTTAACACAAACACACTGCTGACCATCTTCACTGCCTGGAGACACAAACAGAGACTCGCATGATGTAAGCTGGCAGCCTTGGCTGAAGGCATGCACCGAGAGATGATTTCACTGTGGGTGTGGGCGTAGACGCTGGGTACAGTGCCGTAGATTCAGGGATGAATTTTCAGAACAATAGAGAAGGTGTCAGGGCAGCGGGATGACTAACTGTGTGTTCAGAGGGGTAAACACTTCACGATGACACCTCGCTGTGTTCCCAGAGTTTAGTTAATTTCCAACACGTTCATTTTAGCAACAAACAAACAAAAATCACACGTCCAGGGGCTTTTTGGGAAATGCACTGAGTCTTGACAAGCTTCATTTGTTTACTCTGACTTTACTTTCCAAAACAGTTTGGTACACTGGTAGGACATCAGAACAGGCAAACACAACCGACAAGGGGAAAGGCAAAGTCTGGCTCAGGAACAGGCATTAATCCAGTAAACCAGAAAAACACGAAACACTGGGGAGATAAGGCTGAAACACCAGACACTGAGGTACTGAGACAAACTGGCGCAGAGTGAAGAGAGGGGAAGCCAACGAGAGACAGGTTAAACAATCAAGAAACACGCGAGGCAGGAAGTGAAGAGGTCTGAAAATAACAGGAAGCAGTGTGAAAAATATGAATGAATGCCACGATGAGGTGTCAAAAACGAGACTCACCAGGTGACCTGATAACCTGACACTGCCAACGTCAGTTGAAATGTATCATATAACAGGATGTGGTGCCCAGAAGATGAATTCTAATGTATTTGGGGAGTGCCTGGCTTTTCCTGTAGCGCCACAATGAGGTCAGCATGCGGTTTTCGTGTCAACACCAAGCAGAAGCTGCTTCATCCTTAAAAACTGCTCTGAACTTCTCTAAATGTCAGAATGTAAACACATATTCAAAATGTTACATCAGCTGTTTTTAAATGGAGGAAAAAAAAAAAAACAACCTATTTTTGCACTGACACATTTGAGAAGTCACATTTATTTAGTCAGTGTGACCGTTTGATAATGATATATTTCCTGCTTACTTTGCCGTATAAAAAGCTCTTTGTTGCTTTGCTCTTTATCTCTTGCATCAGTGATTATGCAAACTTATGTAAGTAGAGCACATGTTCACCGTTGCCTTCACTTCACCCGTGTTGAAAGCAGGAAGCGCTTCTTTCAGGCATGTTTAACACTTAGTTCCTGTACAGATAAAATACTTTTTGATACCGCAGAGTACACTGTATTGAGAGTGAACAATAAACCATGAAGCAATAACTTTGCTAATATCAACACCCCAAACATAAATTCAGAATTTGCCCCTGTAATTTAGTTTGCAGCGCTTTCCTTTCAATAAGGAGGTTTGTGTGCTGCGTTCTCAGAGCTGGTAAGTTGAAACATTACCACAAAACATGGAACAACAAACTGGTGGAGTCTGGGAGGGTGAACCGGAGTTAAATGCACTTAGAATGAGATGCAGGATGAGATGATGAGATGAACAGATGCAGGTGTGAGAGCAGAGCAGGTGAGGATCGATGGGGGAGGGCTCTTTATACTTTGTCACGTGACTTTGACGGCACATCAGACCATCAAGCTACACCAAGTGGCAACTTCCATGGCTGTGAAGTGGAAGTGTCAAAAACTGCAGTTCCTCAAACGTCCACTTGAGGCTGGCTCCAGAAGTGAGTCAGTCTCCATAAGTCCCCATGTTCAAATGTCCAACTTCACAGCAGAAATAAACATGTTTACAGCCTGGTACAAAAAACAGTTTTGGTCTCTGTAGCTAATTTCCCCGTTCATGACAACTGTACTGAGGGTGAATTTATATACAACTCACCTGTTCAGATTATATTAAGGCTTAAAGTTATGCAGGATTAAGAGCGTGGTTGATTGAATGACAAGTAGGTGCCATCACAGGTGGTTTATCTAAGCAAACCAGGCTTCATTCAGCATACCAGCATTCCAGATTAGCCGTGAGGAAGCGGAAGCAGGACTGCAAAGATGGAGACAACCACAGCCACCACACTCTGAGCTTCAGACTCTTCAGATGTTTTATACTGTCCATGAGCTAGTCTAGACATGATGCTAGAGGGGGATGGAGAACATCAAGTTTTGAAGCGTAGTCTTAACCCCCAAACAGTTCTTTGAAGAAATTATATTGAACAAAATGTCTCCACAAAACCCAACAGTGCGGCATAAATATGAGACACAGAAAATGTTTTACAGATGATCTTTTTTCTCCAAACATCTTCTTTTTAAACTCTCTCTTTACCTTCTTTTTCCTGGTCTGTCTCTTTTCTTTATTCTTCCTGGCCATTAGCCGTAGCCTCAATGTAAACACCATCCACTCTGAAGCACTACATACGACAGCCTTTATGTTTTTCAGTCTCGGTCTCCTGTCCTATCTATGCTTTTATTCCTCTCAGTAGGTAAACCCTAATCCCAGCCCTCCTGCCTTTTCTCCCAAACATCCATTAATTTAATCCTCTCGTCTTTGTAAACAGCACATCCAGCGCTTCAGTTCACCTCGAGGTATTTTTCCAAACAACTTTTTCTTTGTTGTTTTCATCATCTGTGGCTGCCGCCTCCTCCTCCTCCTCCTCTACTTTATCGACTCCATCTAATAGCATCCATTCTGAGGCTGGATGTTGAATAGCACACAATTTATCCCCTGTTATTATTATATATTTACACAATTTTTGTAATCAAGGTTGGTCTTTTTCAATAATCTAGCAATAACATAGTCTTTCCAACTCTATTTGTGGTGATCTCCTAACCTTTCCTCTACCACCACCGTCAAGATAATTTTTTACTTTGTACATCAATAGAGTCAAATAATGTTTTATTACCGAGCCAACGAGGTTCAGACAGTCAATTTGTGTTTGTTGTGTATTAATGTGAGGAAGGTTTTTAACCAGATCTGTGTGGAACCATCATGGATGGATTATAGAGCCACGAGAAAACAGCTGATCATTCATGTGAAGCAAATGTTTCCATCTCCCAGTAAAGGACCAGTGTGTTGAATTAAGTGGCATCTAGTGACACCTTTGCATATTGCAACCCCCACGCCTTTGGATGTTCATTCTGGATTATTGTCGAAACGTAACGCAACATGGGCGGACTCGGTGGAAGAGGACTATACACTAATTCATCCATACTGCACCTCCTCCTTTGTCCCAAAGCGTCCCCCAGGGTTCTGTGCTTGGTCCTCTCCTCTTCATACTCTTCCTGCTTCCCCTTGGCATCATCATTCGCCATCACGGTCTCCACTTCCATTGCTATGCCGACGACGCCCAGCTTTATATCTGCACCAAATCCATCACCTCCGCCACTCACTCCACTCTCTCTCACTGACATCAAATCCTGGATGCAGACTAACTTCCTCAATCTCAACTGTGACAAATCAGACTTGATCATCATCAACGCCAAAATGCTCACCCACACTCGCACCCGTGACCACATCAGCCCCGTTGTAGTCAGTTGTGTATGCACAGTGTTAAAATATCTATTTGTCTTGTTTAACCACATTTCAAACATGTATAGCAGGTGCCAAAATATTTCAGGTTTCTGAAGCTGCACCACCTGCTCCTCCATGTTCTCCATCTTACTTCAACTCTTCAGTCTAACTCTAACTTTTCCTCCTGTCACCTCATCCTTGAAATCACAGCATTCGTTGAAGCATCAAATGCGTTTCACTCCTTCATCCTCCGTTTTCCTCTTCTCTTCCTATATTTATCTTCCTCTAAGCCTCCTCTTCTGCACCATCCTGTGCCTCATGTACACCCTCCCCCATCAGACTTCATCATAACGTACAACTAAAGTCTAATTGCCAAATCCCTACAGAAATTTTTATATAACTGACATTTACCCAGCTGATGAAGTTTAATCGAATGACGTCTAATATGCAAACTTATTCTCCTTGCACCCGCTTCTCCTCCTGCTCCCTGTTGAATTACAGAATGAAGTTTAATGTCATTTCAGCCTGAAAGGAAAGTCCTCATTGTATGAAAAAGTACTTTAGTACCTTCTCCCTTCTGTCTTGAACTCTTCTGTCTTGAACTCTGTTGTTTACTTTGTATTACTTGACTGCTGACCATTTAAGTCAAACCATCAGTTTTTAGATTGATTTTGTTCCTCCCAGACATTTTAAGATGCACACTTCTTCTATTGAAACTGTTGTTTTTAAACAACAAAGTTCAGATGTGTCCTTGAATGAATTAGGAAGTATTCAGAACTGAAAAAAAGAAAATGAGAATGAGTCGAGGATAAAAGATACTTCCTGTAAAATGGTGTTTTGGGGTTTTCTTCCTGCTGAGGACAATTCACAATACAAGGATCAGTTTACATGAACAGTGTTTTGGTTATGTGATAACCGGAGGTTGTATTAACACGTCTTCTAAATTAAATGAATTATTCCATGGTCTCGAGAATGATACCGCTTTTTCTGATCTGACGTCCCAATCGACTAGGTGACTTAATTAATGTGTGCTTTCCATAAGAGAAGGAACACCACTGTATTAAGTAATATTGGTCATTTTTAGCTTTGTTCACAACATTAACCATGTTTATTACTGTTACCAATGACAACGCGAAACATCGCTAAAAGTGGCACAATATTTATACGCCGACCCGTGATACCATGCTGTCCAAAATCATTACAATTGAAGGTCTACTGTGTAGGATCAACGGATTGCAACCCCTTCGTCTCACCTATCATTCCTAGCATGAAACACAAACTATGAAAATGCTCGGGCCGGTGTGTCCATGGTGGTTCAACAATGTGAGGTCGGTGGAAGAGGATCCATTCATTCTAAGGTAACAAAAACAAAAGGAATGATCTGATCTGTCAACACTGTGGTTGAGGTATATTTAGGTTTAAGCACAAAAAGGTGTTTTTCGTTAAGGTTGGGGAACGTTTGTTGTCATGGAAATAATCACTTGGTTGAGGTTAGGGAACAACCACAGTCATGATTTCGAAGTAACCCTTTCAACCGTGGTATGAAAAAAGAAATGAACATACATCCACCCTACATCCTCCCTCCGTGGACTTTGTTGCTCTATATTTTTCTCAGTTCATCCTTCCTCTGCTTCTTACCTTTCTACAGCCACTGGAAGTGATTTTCTTGGAGGGCAGTCTTGGGTATATATGGTCATGGATTTTTTTTGTTGTCTAAAAGAGCAACACTCAAAGCTCTGAAAGGTGATTTTCACAGCCTTCTGAAATGAACCAAAACCAACTGCTGAATTGAAGGCAGAAAATCAGTTTGAGAATATAAGGTAGCACTGCCGATGTTCTTTCAGTGTTATCTAGAGGGGAAAAAGGGAACTTCTTTGTAAAAATCATGAAATGTAACCGTCTGTCATTTTCCATCCCTGTCCTTTACTGTTCAGAGTTGCCTTCCCTCAAACTTGCTTCTGTTTGCTCAAACACACTCCTTGCACTGTGTGTGCACTTAGTGCAGGGCTTGATAAGATTTTGGATTGGACAACCAGACTTTATATATCGATCCGTCCTCCCTCTGCCTTTTATTTATTACCTCCAGCTGTTCTTTAACATTCAGCGAACGGAGTCTGGAGACAAACTCGGAGTGCTCAAACAGTTTTCATTAGATGCAATCAGGTAGTCTGAGACAAAGCTGCATTACATTTAAAGCTGTGCTTCTTTCAGATGTGCTGAAGGGCTTGTGATCTGTATGGAAACACAGAGCATTTGTATTTTAAAGATACAACTGTCTTCAGTCCCAAGAAACCTGGGCCGATCAATACTAGATCTTGTGAATGCCTTGGAGATGAACCCTTGCATGACAGCATAGATCTGCGGTTCAGTGTAGTTTACTACTTTACATGTCAGGGGCAAACAAACAAACATGCTAAAATTATCCCAAGATCAAATACCAGTCCATGAAATAATGAATGTTGTCTACCTGACAGCAATTAATTATGATTATTCTGTGAAAATGTGAACTTTGAACTTGGTGCCAACCTGTCAAAGACACTTTAAGACCCTTTCATACCATCCTGCACTTTTTACCATTCATCCTGCCACCGCACAGTTTTTGTGTGGAACAAGGACTTAGAACTTCCTTACTACATTAGCACGGGAGTAGTAGGACTAAGTGGCAGCATGAGCTGCAGCAGTTTTGTCTACAGCTAGCATGTCTTTCTTTCTTAATTTCAGATATGTGAAATGATTCACCCATGGCGGTGATCTCTCGCTATTTCATCCATTGACTGGATTTATGTTTTTTGAGACAGAGCAAGCTCAAAAAGGCGTTTTTTGATTTAAATAACTGTACGGATGTCTTCGGTATCAGTGCCAAAGCTGTTTTTACTATCACACAGACTTCAAATGTACAATGACCATTGAGGTATCTCGTCATGTAATGAGACACACTGCATTAATACAGACAGACCAGTGACCTGTCCAGGATGAAATGTGTGAAATTCAGACTTGACACGTTGACCTGAGCCCTCACAGGAAGACAAAACTGAAACTAAAGATCTTCCTGATGTGATCCTACAGCGCTGTCAATGTTTTGATTTTGTTTTCAGCCTCCCTCAGCCAACAGAATATCCACCGACAACACACTCTCCTTTCAACAACATCCTCCTTCACACTCACACTTGTTAGACTTCATACACACTGCCCATGTCCAAACACAGCCCTCCACTGTTGGCAACTAAGCTGCTCCACTCAAGCAGTTGGCAGCTGAGCCACTTCGATCAAAGGCCAGCGAAGAGGAGCTGCTGAAGGAAGGAGGAGGTGTTACACATTCATTCTCCACACTCAACTTTTCCAGCTGGTTCCATGAAGGCCGGTCCTCAGGGGATTTGAGTTTCACTGCTAGCCGGGCCTGAGGACAGAGAGGTCTATAGTTCAGTTCATCTGTCTGTGCAAGAATTAGACTCACAGCCTGATCGTGACTCTTTTGGATGGACTGCTGTGAAATGTGGATATTTATGGTACTCAGTGATGTATCCTCTAACCTTTTTCTTAGTGACAAAGTGTCTCCTTGCCGACTGCCATGAAGTTTGCTTGATCTGACCATTACATCTCACTGGTATAAAAATTATGTGACCAGTTCTCAACCCAACCAAATACATTTGGGAGATTTTTGGAGAAGTTTTAAACAGACAGACCACCAAAGGCAATAATAAAAATCAGGAAAAATCTTGGATAGTACCATTTTTGGTTTGTACTGCAGCCAAATAATACAGAGCCTTGTTGCTGGCTAAGCTTGAAGGTCTTTAAGAACAAACACACCAGTTTAAGTCAACAGCAGAGGACTAAATGAGCGACCCCTTCCCAAAGTGGTACAGTCCTACCTTGAGCTGACCTGTAGAGAGGTATCCTGCTGCCACAGTGCCAAACACAGAGAAAAACTTGAAAGGAATAGGGTTAAAATTACTTTTCAGAAAACACTGGAGCAGGATGCTGAAACACCAGATGTATTCTGTGCAGGTGAGTGGACAAAATGCTGAATCAATGGAAAATAATTCAGCTGTCTAGTTTCAAACAGGCTGAAGGCTTTCTCATGTTTCCATTTTGCCATTAGCTGTCCATCTTAGCATCTTTTACTGTATCAAATATATTGATTCGATGAGTTAAAGTTGCATGCAGTTAAATCTAGCTGCTACTCTATGGCTTATTTTTCTTCTACATACAAAGTAAACTCAAGAAGGGTGAATTCTTTTTGTCGACGATACAGTTTAATTTACTTCAGACAAAAAAGGACCACCCGACAATATGTACTGAACATTAAATTCAGGATACTTTTTCATCACTGTTAGCAACCACCAGTAACAGCTACAGCTACACATCCATGGCAGCTGAAAGACACCAGTTAACACGGTCACTTTAAATCTTTAAATGTGTCCCTGAATCAATCAGCTGCTGTCAAGGTAGATCCTAATCCAATAAGTTTCCAAGATTCATCAACTAGTTTGCTCATTTCTCGCCTCAGATTTGTTCAGAAATTAATTTTGGTAACTGCTAAGGTGAAACAAGTGAAACTTGTATGTAGCTTACTTCACAAGGGACCCTACTGCAAATATGTTCAAACCCCATTGACAGAATAGGGACTTCAAGAGGGAGGACTGCAGTTGGACCCTGCTGAGCTCTGAAGCTGCTCTGCACAACTGGGATGAACATTGCAGCTCCTCCGGGATGTCAGATCTTTGAGCTTTATTCTTTTAGGATTTTCATCTGCAGGTATATTTTATATACTGTGTACCACCCCCCAAAAAAACCCAACTAATGGACATGTGCACCGGTGAAAGAAAGTATGTGTAACACTGTGATTATGCTGGGAAGCACATGACTTAGTGAGCAGCAGGGTGCAAGAACAGCTCAACAGTGCAAATCTGTCCTGAACAAATAAAATAGAATCTGTCTGTCTGTTTATTTGTATACTAGCTGCAGACCAGAGGGAGCTTTATGGTTTAATCATAAAAGTCCTGTTCATTTCCACTGCGGATGCTGTGCTGTTAATGGAGGACTGATACATTTTGAGGAATATCATCTGCTGGCTGTGTAGTTTTTGCCGAGGACGAAGCCTCGATATGAGGTCATTACAAGATTCTGTGGCCATTAGATTTGATGGAGTCCTGAATGGTACGACTTAATAGAAAACAGTAATGTGGCGGTGGAGGGAATATGGATACATCTTTTTTCTTTTACACAGCTGAGCTTTCATTAACTTGACACTCAACCTTGAGAGAAATAAAATTTATGCTATTTTTAGTTTTAAATATCCATATTTGTGTTTCTCCTCTTGGAAGTGGCGCTCTTATCACATTTATCTATTAAACCCACCCCCCACCTGCACACCTTGATAAGATATTGATTAAATATTGATTGAACATTACACATCAGAGCTGGAAGCAGATACAACTGGTAACACCAACAAATACTTACTCATCATGGGAAGTCGTGCAGAAACTGTAAAATGCTTTGGATGAAACATAATCACCTGCACATAAGAATCATTATGTTTTGTCACCTTAGAATGAGCCTTTTACATCTACAGACCTCTTCCATTGAGTCCACCATGTTGAACCACCATGCCAAGACAAATAAACGCTCTCCTCTCAAGGAGTAGGTGAAACAAGAGGGTCGCAAACTGCAACTACACCATTAAATGCCACAAAATCCTACACACTGATCCTTTAAGTTAACCCAAATCTGTGTGATCAACTTTTCATGTGAAGCTTTTCAGTTTTGATAATCAAAAACCTGATAATTATCAAAAAATATGAATGTTTTTGCGAATGTTTGCAAACTGATGCTGCTGGAGCTTTTACAGCTGTGTGCACTGATGCAATATTTTTTTTTTTCAAAAGAGAGGCAAAATCCCAGCAACCAAAATGTTCTTGTGTAAAAATAGAACGTAGTTTTTTTTCTTTCAACCGAACTTAACAGAGCCAGAACAAATTCTAAAGATTAATATTATCTGTTCGGTTAACCGAGACAAGAGGAAGTGTTTGAAATGTACTGACTTTTGCATCAGAGGCACTTTGTCCAACTAGATGCTGCTCAAGTCAAAATGAACAGCGTTCACAAACAAGGTCAGTGAACAAACAGACCAAACCAAAGGAAAGAGCTTATCTCAGTGTTTTCTCAGAGGCTCTCACTGTGGTTTGTCAAAACGGACAAGAAATTGTGGATGAAAATATATGCAGAGAAAAATCCATCATTTTTTTTTACCGCTTAACTGGGTCTGTCCCGTGGAGAAAAAAAAGGCTAATCAAGGTATAGTCCAGACATCTTTCTACATATAGCCACATCCTCAAGTTCTTGGGGGAACCCCAGGCATTCCCAGATCAGATGGTTAACATGATGCATGTTCTGTCTGCCCCGGTGAAAGTGGTGGAATCCCTCCACAGAGAGGTGTCCCACACAAAGCCTAGTTCCAAATGTCTGAGCTCTTCATTGCATCTCAAAGGGCCCAATTATGCAAGAAAATAAGTAGTTTGTTCCTGCATGAAGGTGGGTAGAAAAGCCGGCAGTCACAGGGAGGGCGAGACACGTAAATCATTTAAATAGATCACTAACTGCACACATTTTCAGACAGTCTCTGTTGGAATAGAATTGCACTCATTTGTACACACACAAAGTGACAGAAATAGTTGCATAAATGATGAAAAATTCAGCTTTAAACGGAAAACTTCAAACCCTGCTTGCCTTCTCTCCTAGACACAGCTCTCCAATCATTGTATGGAGTGGTTGTGATTGTTGGCCAAGCCAAGGGAAAGAAGAAGACTGGTTGACTGCCATCAGCTTATATTGTCTTGCAGCCAGACCAGGTGAACTGAATCTCCTTGACAACCCAACAGGATCCTGGAAGGAGAGGCCGCTCAGACGGTTGGTTCCAACCACCAAATGGCTGTGAGCTCATGGCTGTAAGCAGAAAGTAGATCAACCACATGGAGAACTTCTTCACCACAACAATCAGATACGATGGCCACATTACTGCTGATGTCGCATTATTCCACCTGTTGATCTTGCGTTCTCTCAGACTTCATTTGCGTAGCGCCCCATCATACTTGAACTCCCGGTTTATCAGTTTATTTATATGTTTGGCCAAATGAAAAACATGATTTGAATCTGTTCTTTTTCAGCTGATTTCAATAAGATTCAGAAACAGGTTCATTGCCAAGTAGGTTTAGGTCGTACAAGAATTTCCCTCTGTTTGTTACAAAGTATTCCTCGTTGATGAAGCCAGCTGCATTCAGGGAAAAAAAAAAAACAGCTCGATGTGTCCAGGTCAGCCATGATCTCAGAGTCCTGGAGAAGTACGTCCTGAAGAGAAGACTGAAGCTGATCACCTTCTCAGCAGACCGAATGACACATTGCAGCCTGCCCTCGTCTTTGGCATTGGCAGCAACCTACCAGATGATGATGGAGGTGTAGACGTGCACCATCATTGTCTTTGGCAGGTTGAATTTCTTCAGCTACTGCAGGAAGTACGTCCTCTGTTCTACTTTCTTGGCTCCCACCTGGGAAATGATAGTGTCAATAAAGGACAGCAGAGCTTGTTCTGTTGTTCTGAGCTGTTCTTGGGTTTGTTCTGAAGTCCACAACCATCTCCACCGTCTTTAGGACTCCAAGTTGTTCTGACTGCACCAAATGACTTTATAACCACAGCAGTCAGAGCCACAGATCTGTAGTCCCGTGGTCCTTGGTTTCTTGGAGACGGGAGGATGATGGTAGAGTATTTGAAGCAGAGCGGCACATGGCGTGTCTCCAGTGAAGTGTTAAATTTGATGTAAATGTAAATTAAAAGAAGTCAGTGAACACCAGAGACAGCTGATGAGCACAGTGCTTCAGGGTGGATCGAGAAACTGAGTCTGGTCCAGATGCTTTTCATGAGATTACGCCTTGAAGAAAAAGCACTGAGGTAGAAAACTACATGGTGAAAACAGAGATTTTTGAGGCAGGCATGAGGGCAAGTGATCCTGGACACAGAGAAAACAGGAGTAAATGGAACTGGAAGGAGAACAAACTACAAACTAAGCAGACTAAACTATTGTAGCTTCAGAGCAGGAAATAACTTCACTGAAACCCAAAACCACGATGTGAATCCCTGCAAATATTTCAGGATCTTTCCTCTCCTTGATAAAGCTGAAATATTTAAATACCGTAGCTTCATCAGTCTTTATTTTACAGCTCTCTACCCTGTCTCAGATGAAGAGTTCATGATAAATATTGAGTGACATCCACCTGATAAAAGTTAGTGTTTTCTTATTCGACTGTTTAAGGGATTCACAAAGGTTTATAAGTCACTGTATTTCCAGAGGGGGTAATGTAACATCATACTGTCTCAGTGAGTTCATCCAAATCGGCACATAATTCTTCAAAAATGTCCCAGTTTATACATTCAAAACAGGTATTTAGCTCCCCAATAGAGTCATCTGACCGCACCATAATGTCCTCTTCAGAGTAGGATGGTAGTATGGTAATGGTAGATCTGGACAGAGTTATGATCAGAGGTGCCTAGGGGAGCTTAGCAATAGGATTTATAGGCTCCCCTGATGGTCCCATAAAACAAACAGACTGGGAAACAACAAAGCAAATAGCAAACAAAGGAGGCTGCTGCTGCTGCTGCTGCTACAGGTCGCCACAGGTGCAGTGCCCGGTGTTCACACTAAAGCTGATGGAGGCAGATGGAAGGAAAAACAAGCTAAAAATTCAGAGTTTCTCACCTCCAAATCACTCCAGGAATTAGGTGTGCTTGTTGGATTGTCAGTTTTGATAAGTTACAAAAACTGTTGGGTGCAAAATAACATAATTATACTCGCTGATAGAAACAATCAAGATGTCTTCATGTTGCTAATTACTCTGCCGCTCCAGGCTATTGTGTTAATACAGCCAATGTAACACATTCCCTGGACAAAATATGTTTAATAAAAGAAAATAACAGTTATTATTGCAACAACACAGACGATTAATGATGCTGATTCTGCTGAAGCAAGCAAAGTATTAACTGAATAGTTCTGTCAAACTGTCTGTCGTCCTCTCTGTCTCCTTCTATTTCCATCATCCATCATCTCTTCTCCCCTCTGCCACTAATTATTGTTAATTAGTCATAGCTGCTTCTATTTCTGGACCTGCTAATAGCATGGTCACTAATTAGTAACTAATACATATCAGGACATGTTTGCGTTGGAGACTCCATGGCGGACAAATTAAGTGCTGGACACGGACGTGGGTTTGCATCTATTCAAATATTTGTTGATGATTTTTGTTTGAATGTAAAGGTCTGTGTGTGATGACGATGGTGATGAATGTGTGTGTGTGCAGGGTTAGATGATTGAGTGACCTCCACCCCCCTCCTCCGCTGCCTGGAAATGATTTCAATGTAATTGTATTGCTGTAATTGCCTCGTGGCGTCAACTCGGCTTTCCCATTATCGTTCTCAAACAGAGATAGGTCACGTGACGTTGTAGGCAGGAATACATGCACAACCTTTCCGTGTTTGCTCTGTGGAAACCGACATGCACAAGGACAGGGGAGGCAAATATAATATCCTCTCCTGCTGAGGTAAAACAAGGGTTACTGTAGTGGGAACATACCGCAGTGTAGGTAAAAAGGCTCATCACTGTCCTCTCATAAAGACACAGTGGGCAACTTTTCCTTGATACTATATAGCGCTGTCACACTGTGAAAGGATCTTCTGCTCACAGAGTCAGCCTCCTGCTGCGGTGATAGAACGAGAGTATCATAAAAAGGACTCCGATATAATAAATCACAGTGCCTGTGAACAGACCAGTTCACTGCCTGTAAATACAATGCTTCAGTTTCTGCAATAAACCCATAGATGGATGAAATGTTGGGTTCATACTTGACTTGTGTATTCATTCTCTTTAATATTTCAAAAGGTGATAACTGAAATTTCGTAGCTGAAGTCAGAAAACAAACCTCAGAACTGACTTTTCAGCCCACGTCCAAGCGTTATCGATGGTGCTGACCTCGAGCAGACGTGCGTCCCTGCTTCATTTTTTTTCTTACCAGTTTATTATTTTGTACATTGTAGATTGACACTCAAGACATCAAAACTATGAAATCGTTATCTAGAATCATGTGGCAGACAAAAAAAGGCTTTCCGTTTTGCACTCTGTTGGCATGCTCTCAATCGGCTTCATGAGGTAGTGACTTAAAATGCTGTCTTGAAGGACGAGGACTCGTCTGCTTTTCCTTTACTCTGTGGTCCGACTCAACCCAAACCATCTCAAATGAGTTTAGGTCAGGTCTTCTGATACAGCACTCAAGCACTCTCCCCCTTGGTCAAAAAGTCCTTAGATAGCCTTGAGGTGTGTTTTGGGTTATTGTTCTGCTGAAAAATTGATGATGGTCCCACTAAGCACAAACCAGAGGGGAGGACACGTCACTGCAGAATGCTATGATACACTTGACCATGCTGGTCACAGCTTCACAGTGGGAACCACACATGCAGATACCAGATGCGGGCGAGCAACATGAAAGAGAGTACTAAACAGCTGGTTTCATGTTGCATGTTGGGACATAACAGGCACAGATTGCTTTTATATTACTATCATATTATTTGAATGCTTGACGACATTATGGAAAGGTCAGCCTCACTCCTTAGACACAACGGATAGGCACATAGAAGCCTCTACATCATGTAACAACACGTCTATCGATAAATTCTCCATTCTCCTTGTCCGACCTTCAAGAAACCTTCCAGCATAACTCCACTGAATAAACTGAGCTTTGATGAATAGCATTCTCCCCAACAATCATTCAAATTCAAATTAAAGGTGTCTATTTACTTCTTGCATGTCTGTGTATATGTATGTATATCATACTTTATACTTCCTTCCTCTCCTTTAAGGTCTTCGTGTACGTTGTTTCTTTATGTGAAGTGCAAAGGTTTACAGCCACTCATTTGCAACCCTGTAGGTCAAGGGTCAGAGCACTATAGCTGTGGCAACTTGAATACAAATCACCAAAGATCAATTCATCAACGTCCCAACACACTCAGTGACAGTTATATAATTTGGGAGTTAACAACCTCTTGCGGAGGTCAAAGGTCAAGATGTTACTATGGAAATTTTCTCTTTCCATCATATCAGCAGATGGATGAGAGGCATTATAACTGTAATGGTCACATTGGCCCTCTGGGGAGAAAGCCAACGTGTGTGTGTGTGTGTGTGTGAGGAATTATAATGGGAGCATGCTGTGTTGGTGTGCAAGGTGTATTAATGAACACGCTGTGAGTCTGCCCCACGCTATTCAGTGTCATTAAAAAGTCTAGATTTTGAATGCTACACATCAATTTCTTTTAGATTTATATTGGAGCCAATGGCCTCTTACTCTCTCGGCTCTCTTAGTTTTACGGCACATTTACTGAACGGTTCGGTCTCTGCTCTCATTACTGCCAGCAGCAGCAGCAGCAGCAGGCAGCTGTTTTCCACAGATAAGCTCTGATAAACTCACCGTGGTACCTGGCCAGCACAAAATGGCACACAGACAAAGTTATGAACTCGCTGATAAAAATAGTCGAGCATTTAGCAGCTGAAGAGTCTGGAAAATCAGGAAAATATCAAATAGTATGGTGAATATTGGATCTGTTCATCCAGTGGACGCAACCACCACGTCAACGGGATGATAACAACGTATATAGCTCCACTGGAATTGTGCAAACAGGTGTTTGTTTGCTAACACTTCAGTTTAAGTAGACATGAATATGAGCTTGTTTTCAGCTCACAAGTGGCCAATAAAATCGTGTAAATTGACAGGTTGGAAGGTGAGTGAGTGATCTTGTTACTTACAAACAGTAGGTAGCAGTCATTGTCTCTTGCATGCAAACCCTGACTCTGAGGGGTCAACAAGGGCCATCCAATCTGAGCTCCTGACCTGATTTCAGAAGAACACCAACTGCAGCGATTAACCTGCGACAGCAATGCGAATTAATGAAAGATGAGGCAGAGCAAAGGACTTATATTCAACCAGCAACATATTTCTTTATTCTGATCTGTGTTCAAACCTTGCTGCTGCAGGTGGTTCTGTTGGTCTTTAGATTAGATCTCTTCATTATGCCCCTACGGTTATTAATTAAACAATCAGTCAGGGAGCCTTAATAAGACATGTCTGTTTCTCAGTAGAAACATTGCAACACGGAAGAGTGTTTGACAAGAAATTCAACATGAAATCAGACTGTCTGAAGGAGAAGAGCAGCATCGGTCATTTCAGTAAGTGTCAAAAGACTTACAGTATGTTAATGTTCAAGCGACAAAGTACTCAGGAGCAAGAGGAAGTCTTGCTTTACAGTACGTATCTCATTCACCCATTCGCCCAAGGACACTTCGACATGCAGACTGGAGGGGATCGAACCGCCGATCTTCTGATTAGTGGACGACCCGCTCTACCTCCGAGTCCATAAACAGAGCCAGCCAAAACAGCCAAGCTTTCCATGATGCTCAAGACAATCAGGCAGAGAATGAGTGGGTATAAATGTTGGGCAGGTAGGTGATCAGGTGAGGAAACACAGGTGAAGGTGGGAATGGCAGGCAGGTGAGTGGAAAAGTTCTGGCAGGACGGATGGAAAGCCAGGAGAGGACCGTGACACACAAAGACTATTGGACAGCCATTCATGAAAATATTAAATTGATCATTGGTAAGTTTTATGCTGTGTTGGAAGATCCTCGTTTGTGACTGGAAGTTCTCTGATTTGCCCTCAGTGAATGTAGGTTTCTGTCAGATGACTGCAGCAGCATATGAGAAACCAGGCGAAGAATTCGGCTCAGAAAAGGTCAATAACAGATATAGCCATGAGCTTAACCAGACTGGGTGATGTATTTATATACACAGCATGCCTACAGCCAGTATGACATTATGTATGTTCCTTTTATTTCATTGAGGGATTAGGAATAACATTTAATACTGAACTAGTGACAAGTATGAAGGAAAACGAAACAACAAATACGAGTGTGCATTTTGAAGCTGACACCAAATGGAAAGTTAAAATAGTACGGCCTATTTCCAGCAGGAGTTACAATATTAATAAAGTATAAGTTCAAAGCAGGCACTTTGGATAAAAGCATCGACGGAATGGACAGGTGCAAGTAAATGAAAAGGAGAGTGGGAGGTAAAAGAGAGATAGAGAGAGCCAAGAGTGTATAAAAAAGGTTTTTATTGTGCGATGAATGGAAAAGGACTAAGTTGTGTAGGTAGATTTGAGAGTGCGGGCAGCTTGAAAAGTTCAGAGAAAGTTACAAAAGGACAGAGCTGAGCTGAGGAGAGGAACAAGAGACAGACGGGTGAGGAACATAAAAAGGAGGGAGGCAGATAAATTGATACGAGGACAAGAAGAAACTGTTGTCCTCACTTTGTGTTTGTGTCCATTTGTCTTGCAAGTACATTTAAATAAATATGACCGAGGAGAGAAGATGAGGGACAGACAGAGACAAAGTGTAGAAGGACAAAACAGAGAGAGATTTGTTGTAAAAACTTTGTTACAACCGCCAAAGTTCTGAATCAACTCTGTAACCTTTAGGACGACACGTCGTATGTAAGCATTTTCTGATCTAATGCTTCTATCAGCAGAAGAGCATCATTCGTCTGCGCTTTCCAAAACCATTAATCATTGTAGTCGCCAGAGGGCTTTGTCAGTGGAATGTAAACATATGCTGTTTTGGGGAATTTTCTGCAACGAATGATGCTGTTTTTATTTTTTCTTGGGAGGACGGTCTCTTCTAAATCCAGGCGAAATGAAGAAGAAGGCCTCTTTCTTAGCCACCTTCAAACGAAAGCTCGGTTCTCTCTGCAGTTCAAGTAAAAAGTTGAGCCAGCAACGAGGGATTACAAACATTCATCAACAGATGAGCAGAAATCAGTCAGTGAGGAAACTAAACATGTCAAGAGGCAAAAATCAGTTGTAAGATTGCTTTAACAAAAGCAGATAAACACATTTCTAATGTATTAAAAAGGTCAAAACAGTTAACATACCAGACTATTATCACAATATTTATCATCAAGTATACAAGATGGAGAGATCCTCCAACTCCGCATGCAGATATGTCTTATTCATGTTGCATTGAGTCCACAGAAAGTTCTCAGAACCTCTCCTGTCACCCAGACTTCACCCACTGCGGATATGGAAAACAGGGTTGGTGACCATGTCCTTTTAGCTTTGCAGAGCAGCTTGTGACGTATATGGTTCAATGGTGGGGTCAGTAGGCCAAGACCATGTACGTGCAGAACATACTGTCTGTATCTAAAGGCAGATATCATTTCTTCCCCTGTGTCTTAGGGCTCCATTGTTTTCCAGGACTATTAAAAGCCAAAGTGTTGCACAGATCAATAAAAATACTAATACCGTTTTAAGACTTTTGATTTAAAAACAATCTACAGGCTTCCCCTCACGCAGGAAGCAGCTGTGTACAGTCGACACTGTGCAGCACCTACAGGACTGAAGGCTGGACTGACCTTCAGTGCTGAAAGGGCAACATTAGGAAATCGCTTTAACCTTTTTCCCGTTACAATTTTCCTCGAAACCCATTATCAGGAACTCTGAAAAACTATTCCAAAAGGTCATATTGTTTTTTTTTTTGTTTTTTTTATGAAAAACTCTCAGTTGATGATCTCTTACATTGTCCTCCTGGAAAATATGTACGTCGTTTCGTCTGCGCCCGTTAAATGAAGAATTAGCAGCAGTGGTGTCTTAGTAGGTGGGTAAACTGTAGCTTCTAATATGAAGACCTTTGGAGTATTTCTGTTTTCCGTATCTCTGTATGATCGCCTGAAAATAAGACAATGTGGGTCCTCTTGCACAGAATTGATCATGTTGAACTGCCATGTTTCTACAGTAGCCCAGAACAGACAAACTAAACACTGGCTCTAGAGACGGACTTTTGTTGACTAATTGTGTCTTGATGTGTTCACAGGCTCCACCTACTAGTATTTTAACTATATATTCATCCATCTACTCACCCCTCTTATGAAGCTTATGGATCATGGAATGACAGCAAGTCATTGGACAATTACTCCCAGCGCTTCTCTCTAGGGGCCGTGCCGTTTTATGGAGGTACTTACGTTGCCTGGAATGAGGCAACGCTTAAAGACTGAAGTCACTGAAAGTCTATTGTGTGCCGTTAACACCACGGATGACACGGACGACTGCCTGCAGTATTGTTCTGCAAGATGTGCACTGATACACATCTGTGGCTATATTTAGGTAGGTATGCAGTAATCCTCCTGTTGCATAAGCATCTTTACACCTCTGATTCACAGACTATGGCAGAAAATATTTCTGCACATTCTTTATAAGCAGCCCTCCAGAAAAGAGTAAGGTGGAGTAAGGGTGCATCTTTAAACTACTGCTGCAAGTGACTATTAAACTATACCGACAGTTTTGACTATGACTCATCTTAAAAGGGATATACGTGCTAAAGACTCTTCTTTGATTGATGTCTAAAGTGTTTCAGCTGTCAACAGGGTTGATTGATTTGGATCCTCCTCCTCTAGTCAACCGTTCTTTTTAGTTGTCAGTCCACTTTTATCCATGTCAATCACTATAATGAAATATTAGAAGAACAAAAGGAGGCCACTCTGCCACACTGTGCCTACAAGGTATGCTCAGAGGAAAAATACACATATTATGATTGTGATTTTAATTTCATTAATATCTCCAAGTTCAAGTTTATAAGACATTTGGCATCAAAAGCTGTAGGTGACGCTAATTCTCCAGTTGGAAATCGATAACAAGCAGTCAAAAAACAAGATGCTTTCACTGCTTGGTCCGCTTTAAACGGACCAGAGTTCGTTTCCTCTGATAGTCTGGTTTGTTTGGGCAGGTGTAAAAAGCTCATCCGAACTCTGGTCCGCCTGAAAACGTGGGTCTCAGTCCGCCAAACAAGTGAACCCCGGTGCGGTTCGCTTACCGCGGCAAAGCAAACGGACTATCCAGCGAACCAAAGATCAGAAAGCCAATCGATGAGCCGGGTTTTCTCCTTCCTGGTGCTTTTTTTTCTTCCTAGTCAGTGCTTGTTTTGGGCAAGACCGCCTCCGAACAAACAACCAAATGAAGGTGTGAAATTTTTCTGCATTCCCCACCCAATCGATCTGAGCCCCACCACCAACATAAAAGAATGCCAGTCATAAGTCATAAGTCGGTCACATTCTGACTAACACCCATTATGAACGCACCTGCCAAAACAATAAAACAGCGAGTCACACTGGACATGGCCGTCATTTATTTATTTATTTCATATGCAGAGAAAAATATACAATTTAAAATTCAAGCTTCAGCAAAACTCTCTATGCATTGACAACAAGCCAGCTAGCATGGTAGTTCAGCCTGCCGTCGGCAGAATCAGAACAGGTAAGTTTATGCAGCTACAGCCGGAGTCATGTGATACAAACAGCTCTGTCAGCTGACGCCAACCAATCACAACCAATACTCAAATCAATTCAAATTATGACCAGATAGCATCAGTGAATATTTAAGCTGATATTACATTTCAGCGTTTAGCTGATGCTCTGTCAGAGAAGAAGTGTAGAAACTACTTTAACCTTTGTGATCACTTCACATTGTGGGTGGATTTGTGGTTATACAATCTTTAAGAGATGGGGCCTTCAAAGCGACTCTTGTTAAAGAAAAACATCTTTCATTTGAGCTCTAAGAGCTGTTTTAATTTCATGACTCAGGCAGTGAGCAAAATGCAGTCCACAAGTAATACATAGATACATACCAGACAGTCCCGCACGGCAAAAAAACACTAATGCAACACTGTTTTATCTCTTTTGATAGCAATAATAGTAATAACAACAACATCAACATCGTATGTTTTTTTCTTTCTAGATTTGGATTTTCAACAGGTTTTTCATTTGACATTCATGTGGTCTGCAAAATGTAAACGAATGAAAGGAATCTCCCTGCGTTCGGATGCATGGAGGTAACAATATGTACCGTTACGGTTGGCGAGAAATCGTTTTTTATTCACACACCAAGAGTACAAGAGAAAGAGGTCAGACGGGGTAAATGATGATCAGAACTATGTCGTATACTTTTACATAAGTGTAATATTCAAACAGTGTTTATACAGAGCCAACAGACAGTATATTATGCTCACTCTGCATCGATAAACAGAAGGAATTCACTCTCTTCGAATCCTCTTTATGTAGTTTTGTGCTACAAAAAACACCAAACAGTAATACAAAATATCATCGCGTCTTCAATTTAACAGTGACAGTTAAGCACAAAGAGCCTCACAGCTGCATTATAGCACATCTTCATGAAGGTGAATCATATTGAAGCCAGTGTCCTTGATGCTCCGGCCATTTTTCCTACACAGAGTCTGCTAGGTTGTACAAAAGACAGCCAGTATTCATAAAACGATCTCAGAACAGACTCGATCATCGAGGATACCAGAGATATGGAAAAGTTCAAATGTTTATGGAATTTAGCTGATGAAGAGAAAGCCAGAAAAACCTTTGAACAATCTGAAGTTAGTCTTCCAAAACTCACCAACTTCACTTCACCTCTGAGCTGCAAAACATCAACAGTTATGTGAAAGACAGAGGGGCACTGTTTGACTCTTTGTAAGTGGCAAATCTCTGTGTAATAAAACAATTCACTTAGAGGTAAAGCTGAGTCCATTATTTCCGATATCAGACACCTATTTTAGTGCTTATAGCATTTAACATGAAGTACAACGGAGCTGTGTTTAAGTCATCGTTTTGCTTTTGTGATCACATGGTTATATTTGTTTTACCAGGAAGAGTTAATAAGCAGCGTCGGTAAAACTGTTTTGTTCTTGAGCATATTTGACCTGCTATCTATAACAGGTTTGGTTACTGTTGTTCTCAGTGTTGAGTATAAATTCACATGGTGTTAAGGAGTGCTCACTTGAACTACTGAACTGCTACTGAAGATACAGCTGAAGTTACAAGAGGTAAGCGCATAATATTATTCTACAGAAGCCAAGGCCTCCTGTACCATTATACAATCATAATGTACCGACACAGCAGTTAGAGTGTTATTAAGGTTTACATGACCAATACCACAGAGATCTTCCTATTTTTCAGTGTGTCTGCATAGTCAGATAAACCCACTGCAAGATATATTATACCAATGAGAGTCGACCTTTCTTAAGTGGCAACCTTTTTAAGTTGAGCAAGCTAACTAGCTTGCGAATCTTCATCGGTCATTGCTTTATCATTGCCATGGTCCGTGTTTTATAACGTTTAAGGGAGAGGAAGGGAGAAACATTTCCACTTCCCTAAAATGGATAAAACTGGATTCAGTGGTAGTCTTCAATAAAATATTTAAACCTTAAATTTAAAGCAAGAAACTCAAAAATGAATTGTTCTCTGGTTTGCTGATGACTCCTGTCCTCAGAGGCTTTATGAATACTGGATTAGTATAAACTAACAGCGAAGCACCAATAAAACTAGAACACATTTTATCCAGCCAGAGCAAACTTCAGTAACAGACTTCACTTGATATTTAAGGCAATGTAAGTTCATAGAATTGTTTCTCTCAAACAAAAGAAGGCAAACTTAAGGAAATGAACAAATGTGTACGTGCTGCGAGGAGTAGCTGCAGCAAACAAACTGGTTTGTACAGATATAACTTACGCATACTAAACTATGAACTATACACATACATGTTGACAGGAAACCATAACCCTTCGTGACAGCAAACGTTGTCAGCTTTTCATGTTCATGAAAAAAAAGTACAAAGTATCTTCTTAACCAATCAAAATTCTATGAAGAGCACAATATAAAATTAAAGAGGATACCAACCCTAAAACAGAATCCACATGCTAAGTCTAAGACTGAAACCACTGCAGAATATCTACAGCGTGAAGGTGGATAACTCCAAAAAACGTCATTTCGTTTAATTACACTGAATTGGCCATTCTCTTTAAGTTAGACTCATAAATTGAGAAAGAATGTTTGTGAAGATTTTATTATAAATGCTACAAAATCAAAGAATCATCCGACATTTCCTCAGATATAACAATAATAAGAAGAAATAAAAAGACTCTACTCTCTCTCTACTTGTTATCTTTCAATGCTTTTCTTATAAAATAGTGACATTATTTTGTCTTTTGTAACGAGCAGCGCCGGAAAAATGTAAATAGATTTTAAAATAAATTCTCCCTCGTCTCCTAAGATGATTAATTCCTTTTAAAACATTTACGAAAGACCTGTTAGAATTTTTGGTCATCACGATATAAAAAACTGCTACAAATACATCTGGAAAATTGTTATTATGTTATGTCAGAGGCAAATTTCCTGTTAAAAGCAGTAAAATCATATAATTTGTGTGAAATTTATCATCGTTTCGTAATTTAGGTTCATACTTAATGAAGTGTAAATTCTGTATCGAATGCTGTCAGTATCATTTCCAAAACTGTCCAGGAAAATGAGAATACCTGATGTGGTTTCTGTTTAAGGGTTAATTTCCACTTTAAGACACTAAGAAGAGAGAGAGCCCCTTTGTCCCTTGGAGTGGGGTCAGAACACTGTGACCCCTTCCTCCTGCTTTGCCACGGTGGTGCTGAGAGTCAAAACGACTCACTGAGAACACCCATACCCAACCCCGCCCAATGTACATATCTCAAAACCCCAGAGTTCACCACGAACACAAACCCAGTATCGACGCCCCGAACCGCATCGGTTTCACCAAAACTGACAGCAGCTACAAACATTACATCCAGATGTGTCATATTCAAAACACCTGTGATTACTTTGCACAAAATGTCTTACCCTGGTAGGCCAGGACACTGGAGCACATTTCAGCAGGATGTGACAAGAGTGTTTTTAAATGACCACTTTCATAAGAATCAGCTAGCAGTACAGCGGCAAGTTGTAACATTGAACTTGTCCTTGAACTTGAAGAGTATTTGTCTTTATTTAACCAGAAACCAATTTTTCAAATTCATTAGCGTAAATCAGTTCATTTTTCTGACAAATGATACCTTTGAGATGTCTTTTCGAGGCGTAAGTGCTTGAAACACACATTCCACAGATGTGGATGCATTATTTGACCAGGTCATGTTAAAAGATCATATTTATGGCAACCTTTTTAAGTCCTAGCTGCAAATCTGACATGGGTACATCTACCCTTAGATACAAGCTGATGTGTGGACCTAAAACACAGCAAGCACAGATTCTTTCAGGTTACAGTCTCATTGATTCCCCAACCCGACCCTTCAGCCCAAACTCTAAATTTCCAACACCCCACAGGTGATCATAGAAAGTTTTCAAAAATCACAAAAACTCTAAGAAACTTGTTTCAGGATTTCTCAGGCTTGTTTTGTTTCAGGACAGATTGAGAAATAACATTCACGTGACCCGATCTGGGTCCGTAGACACAGCTTGTTGTGTCTTTTCGTTATGCCAGCTAATGGTTTGCAGATATTACAACCACCTTCCCGTCTACAGTCTCAAATATCACATTACACTTTGCGTGCCCATTTAAGTCCTGATACGGGCTCAGCAGCATATGATCATCATGTAGACACATTTTTAGAGCAACCATCTCGATAAAGACCCCAGAGTGAGATCAGTTTGTTTTGTCCACTGCTTCCCACTCATGACATAAAGTTCCTTAGTCTGAACATCAACTGGTAAAGATACAATAAACTGTAGTGAAGGTGTGTAGTTTATTCTCCAATTCACACTTGCAGAAAGCTTTACTCGTCCTTGGCAGGTCTTCAATCTGTGGACAGCCACGATCCGTGCTTTCGAGGTTGTTTATATTTTTTCCCCAATCACCAAAGTAGTGCATGGTGGTTTCAGAGATTTTGGTTTCTGCAGCTCCTTCTATTAATCCTGTGCTGCTCCCAATGTTCAGCACCCACCCCTGCCTTATGATACCCCAGTAGAGAGTCTGGCATCTTTCTAGAGATGCAGCAACTGGGTACCAGTCTCAGTTAGCAAATGCAGTTTCTGTGAGTAAGGCTGTTGTTTTTGGAGCTGTAATAAATGTAAAATAATGCTGTCACCTTTTTTGTGTTTACATACGTCTCATTGGAGTTAGGGTCGTGATCAGTCCAAGATCTAGGATCCACAATAGTTCTAGATCCAGATCTACTCCCATATCTGGCAGCATCTCATAACTAGATGTCCACCATTCATCCCACTTCTACCTATTGGTCCTATGTTTGTCATCCCCATCGTTTTTTCTAAATTCTTTTCCTTTCGACCCCGTCCTCCTCATCTCCCTCCCCACCCCAGGCCAGTCTTCTAGTTGGGGGGTGAGGGGGCTCGTGCCGCTAGAGAGCTGTAATCTGAGTCAGTTCTGTATTGGAGTTCCCTGTCCCTTGATTCTCTCTCCTTTGTTGGGGGTCTACCCCAACCAAGGGGAGCTCCACGCCTAGTCATGCTGGATTAGGCGTCCCTCCCCCGGGCCCCCCGCCATTTCCAGCCTTGCAGCTGTAGGCTGCTGCCACCTCCCTAGCGATGCTCCTCATTCGGCCAGACTGCTGGGTGTCAAGACGAAACGGTGACGGGTGGCAGAACTCGCGGAAGCAGCGCTTGAAGTTCTCATCCAGGAAGGCGTAGAGAACAGGATTCAAGCTGCTGTTGACATATCCCAGCGCGATGCAAAAGTGCATCAGGACCAGCGTGAACAAGCTGCTCAGGTTGAAGCCCAACGACTGAGCCAGGACCATGATCTGGATGGGGGTCCAACAGACGACAAATGCTGCCACCACTACCAGGACCATCCTCGTGATGCGTCGCAGGTTACGGTCCTTTTCCTTGGAGCCGGACAGGATGCGAACACTGCGCAGGCGCTTAACCATCAAACTGTAGCAGATGCTGATGATAGCCACAGGGATGAGGAAGGAGTAGAGGAAGACACAGGTGCCAAAGACCGGATCCCAGTAATTCTTTGGTTCAGGTAGAACCACGATGCACTCAACACCTAGATGCATTAGAAAAGAGGAATAGAGAGAGGAAAACAGTCTGAATAAGTAGGGTAAAGTTAATTATAGTGACAGAGTAGTTACAGGTTGTGTTTAACCCATAACTGGAAGCAGGGAAGTGCTAATCTTACTCTCTTAAGAGTGATATGATGAGCAGCTAAAAAGCCCTGGTGACTGCTAGCTCTCAAGGTCGGGGGCTCATTCGAGAGGAATCTGATATTGGTTATGTGATGTAAAATAAAACACACTGTGCAATTAAACCAGGATAAAACCTACTTCATATACTACAGGGAACAATGTGGGTGATATATGAATATGGACTGTTTATTAAAAATGCTAATTACTCATGTAGATTAGGCAGTGAGACTAATAATAGCAGACAGGCACATTGAACAGAGGATGGGGGGAAAAAACTGCATTAGGAAATGATGGTAGAGGTATAAAGTATGTATGCATGTGTAAGTAAACATGAAAGTATGTGTGTATAAATGTAAAAAGATAGAAGAGTCAGTTTTTAAAAGGGAGACCGCTTTAATCAGTTTCATCAAGTCTACAGTCTGCAGCAAGACAGGAAGATTAATGCGTCTGTACCAATACACAGATAAGAAGAAGGCGGTAAAATAAAAGAAGGAATAATTGATGACTGTAGAGTTTTAGAAGAAGCAGGTGGGCTGGACAAATTTTGCATAAAAGAAGGTAAAGGAAAAGTTGTTTAATAATATATTAGTACACAGTAACGGCATACGATTTGCAGGGATAGATGCATTCATATTCCAAAAGTCGTGAAAAATGTGCCTGCACCTCCAGGAACGTTTCTCCAGAAACACCCCTGTGTTTTTAGCGTAAATCGCAACAGAGAACAGCATCCCAGTCCTCCTGACGAAACTGAATATATTCACTCCATTTGCCCAAATGAAACTCAGTTGGTCGATTGCTTGGGCGCTGGAGGAAAATCCTCTTAACATGCAGGAAGCGATGCCTCACAAACTGAAGAGAAAACACAAAATTGACTCCTACACAGCGAGTGAGCGACTGCTGGAAAGAACAAACACTGAACCCCTTCACTGTGATGAGAGGACATTTGCTGCAGATCCAAAGGGGTGTGCTGTCGACTGATTGGTTTCTAGGAAGATCTTATGAGCCAATCTAATAAACGAAAACAAAGAAAAAAATGATTTCTAGGGAACGAGGAAACTCGCTAATACTGCAGTATTAGACAAAATGAAAATTTGTCCCGATGATGGCACTGTGTGAACTTTCCAATATTTGTTAACTAAAACCACACAATGTCAAACTTGTGATGTGGTTTGGGAAAAGATGATCATATAAGTCATTGGGATGTGTCCTCATTGAAACATGAATGTCTGTACCAAACATTGTGCCAATCCGTTTAGTAGATGTTAAGATATTTGTCTGAAAACGCGAAAACTTTGACCTGCTGGTGGCACTAGAGGAAATATCAGGCTATCACTAAAATTATTAGGATTCATCCTGAATATCTGTACAAAATGTAAACATGGAATCAGCTGTATTGGCCAAGTATGTACAGACAAAAGCAAACTCTAAGACATTTAACCACTTGGGTCATTAATGATGTTTCTGGCAGCAGTAAACGGACAAAAGGTCGGTAGGAATCAAAATCAATGTATGTATATGAATGTCCATGAATGCAACTGGTTTGTTGTGGTATTAGCCGTGTCGCTCTTAATGTGAAAATGTTTATAATTTCACGTTCCAATCAATGGCACAGCATGATAATATTCAGTAAAATATCACATTAAACACACTGCTTCTTTTTGCGTTTCCTCCCAAACCTTCCATTTTCAACTTAGAAAGTACTGAACTGCCTCCAGCAGCAGTTTAATACTTTCTTGCTTAGTCAGCCTTGTGAAACGGCGGCACGCTCCGAGCCACAGAGTGAAATGAGAAGAAGGAAAAACATATCCCTCATGCATACTTATCTTCTGACAATCCATTTTCTCAGAGAAACAACAAATGCTCCAAACAACGATCGATGACATCTTAGAGGTGATCTGGTTCTGGGATTTGTGCCATTAGTCGAGTTTTCGTGTTTTCATCACAAGTCTGAAGTGAACAGAGAATGCTGAGAGTCTGTTTGCACGACCAAAAAAAATCAATCTGACTTAAAGCTGAAGCGAGAGCAACGAGGGTTTAAAGTGAAGCAGGTTGCTGGAGAAGACTTCAGCCGTAGCAGAGGTTTGCACTCTGTGAGTGCCTTCTACAAACTGATTATAATAATTATCCTGCACGAACACTTTTAAAGGAATTAGTGAGGTTTCTAGAAACAGGTACACCGCTTGAAACACAAAAGCTTTAGAAAAGGCCTTCCTCAAACCATTTATCTTCTTACATTGTTCACATCTAGTGTCTTATTTTTCCTCCGCCGAGGTCACAACTCATCTTGCATACTTATTATTCAAATTCAGTGATTCTCGCTATAAAAGAAGCACAAATGGGACGCTTTTGTTTTGAATTAAATCCTTAAACTATGTTTGCACAAGGGAGATAAGGCAGGGGCACACACACACACACACACACACACACACATATACACTATAGAATAGACTGCATAAATAGTCGAGATAGAGCCAGATCAAACAAATAGGAAAAGGAACTGTTGAAAGAAAAAGTTGATCTATTATTCCATTTGGTGGATGCTTTTATCCGACACATCCCGCAAGGCCATGAGTGCACACGATTTATAGTGTGTGTGGGTGTCCCCAGTAAAAATGGAAGCCGCAGCCCTGGTTCCATTACTGCCACGCACCAGCCATTGATCAAAAACACAGTAAAAGTCTGTGTGAAAGGACAGGAATAATAATAACGCGCTTGATAGGGCTGTGAAGTTTATGTGTTTTATAAAAATTGCTGTAAATGGATCTCTGTCCCCGGAGGGTGAAAGTAGTAGAAATGAAGCATCAGGCAGGTTTTAAAACTTAAAGAGAAACGACACCAACAACTATAATAATTGGTATTGATCCCTGTAGGGAAATAATGTCTCCTCGTGGAAGGTCAGAGGGCAAATGGACCAACAACAGTCGCTGTGATGTCCCAATTTGAAAGCGTGTACGTCACAACATGTCGATGTTTTTAATCGATCCAGCAGTTATGTTTTGAGGTGCGTAACGAACATTTCGGCTCTCTGGGTCCACTAATGAGCCTGTAGGTCTTCTTCATTTCATGTTTCACCTTCTCGCCTGTCTTCTTTCTCCATTTTTCAGACAGTGCTGACATTTTATCACAGCGAGCTTTATGTACACTTTGATTTATTGCTCAGAATTTTATTTCATTCTGCTCAGAGACGGGCTGACAGCTCGTCAGTAAACTGACTTCAATAACTTCAGCCTCTGAACAGCTACATATAAGAGCATTTGTGCACACGTCAACATGCAGGCACAAAACTATGAATGTTTTTTTCAATACAACATAAAACAGGGAAATGCCTCATTTTATTGTACTTCAAATGTTCACTCTACTGAAGACTGTGACCGTGTTCAGACTGAATCAGGTCGTTCGGAGGTGTGTGTAGAAACCGGGTACATGAAATAAACCAAGCAAGCACTCATGAGGGAAAGTATTAGTCTATGAACTCCTGGATGAGGTTCAGTGACATTTCAGGCTGACTGTGGGGGAGTTTGACTGGTCTTTGGTCACCTCAGTGCGATGATGGGTTGCTCACGCAAACGAATGGGGAAAAAAAACATTTTTGCACTGCAGTGCTATAGATTTAGTCTGAATCAGGTCTACCTCTGAAAGTAGATCTTCCCATACTCCCCAAAATGTATTGGTCATTTACATCACAAAAAGGAAGTAGATGTAAACATGGGGGGTCAGTTAGTGGCAGATGAGGGATTTCTGGCCAGCTTCACCTACTTCCAAAGCGCATAGAGGTGAGAAAGTGATGAACAAGCAAGCAATCTTTCATCAGGGCAATCATAAAGCGAGGACCAAGGACTTTACAAGGACCTGAGCGTGAACCTCCAACAATCCGAGCTTACTTCTTTCAGGACTTGTTTGTTTTTTTACTGGTGTAGAAGTAACTGGGTTTTCTGGTGAAACTGAGACCATAAAGGAATGACCAAAACACTGAATGACCAACGCTCTTATCAAACCCAGCTATGTCACAGAATATGACACATTTCTATACAAAGACGCATAAAAACATCACAGATAGTTCCACGGCTCTCTCTAATAATGCTGCAACACTGAAGCAATCATTGTGGTTTTGTTTTAACTGTTATCTGAATCCACAGCAGCAGAAACATCATTCACTCTGAATACGTCATTCACTCTGAATACGTCATTCACTCTGAATACGTCCACTTTTCGGTTGATAAAGGCCAATAAATACCTGAAGTCTCATCTCTCTGAGGACCTGATGTCTGATAGGAGGAGGAAATCTCACAGACGAGATTTTATTGCTGCTCCATTAAAGCTTTTCTGCAGCGCTGGACGCTTGCATGCAAAAAGGTCAAGCCGCCATCATGCCATAGCTGTTAGCAGCAATCACTCAATGGCTGTTTCGAAATATCTCACCTTTTCAAATGTCAATGGTTGACTTTTACTTCCCTCCGTTTCTATACAAACCACCTTTGTCCTAGTTTTTTATTTATTTTACTCTATGAAATAGTATTTGCAATTAGCCCATATTAACCTTCATTAATTCAAGGCTGTCATGCAAGTTCACGGCATGTCGGAAGAAGCAAATTGTGATGTGTCACAAGTCAGTGCCTCGGAGATCTTGTAAACTATGTTATTAAGTGTATTTTCTACTAAATGAGTCACTATGAGTCAAATGTCACTGGTGCAGCAGTGCAGTAAAGTACATAATCCCTCACTGGCTTCCCACTCAAGAGCACAGGCCAATCATTTCAGAATAAAACATTTCTGAAAAGGTGCTACCACTGACTAAGCTTTCAAATAAGTGGCTCAAGATTTCATAGAGACGTAGTTTTGACTTAGAGATGATTGTAGACTGTGTGGTCTGATCAGGAAGATCTGTTGTTTGTGACATGGTTAAGTTAAATACTGTAATCATGGCAAATGTTCAAGGTTTTGTGAAGTTTTGGGTAAGATTGAGGCCACGGCTAGCGTCAACCTGTTTATTCTTGGATTGTTGGACTTTGTTTTGTCTCCTTGGGTCCACTTCCTGAACTGAAATGTGACAGAACAACCTGGCCACTGAAACCAAGGAACACAGAAACTAAACAGACAAAGGGAGGCGTTATGACGAGACACAGGTGAACACTAATTAGGGACAGGTGAAATTAATGAGGGTAGAATGGATAATCAAAAGTGGCGGGAAAAAAACAAAAGCAGGAAGTAAAGTATCACATGACACAGAGAGGGCAGAATTACAAAATAAAACAGGAAACACTAAACACTACGCCTCATCAAGTTTCCATGCAGGATGTAGTCTCCTGAGGGATGCTTCCCTCCATTTCTCTTTCTTTCTTTCTTTCTTTCTTTCTTTCTTTCTTTCTTTCTTTCTTTCTTTCTTTCTTTCATATGTAACCATCTATCTGTGTCCCATCCTGGTTTCCATTTCACAGTTGATGGTTCTCCACCTCTGTTTTCCTTCCCCTCATTTATCACTTCTTTCCCCTCTATTGTGTTTTGCCTACCCCTTATTTTTTTTTTTCTTCCAGCGTGGATTGTCTGTATTTTTCTCGCCTCTCGCTGCTCTTCTCATCTATTTCTTTTCAATCCCTTGATTCTGCTCTGTCTTACTTTCCTCTCCTCTGGTTCTCACCTATTATTTTCCCCCTTTTGTTCATTTTGGTTAAACTTCTCTCTGCTCGTCAGCGTTTGTCTTGTCATATGTTACACCATTTTGCTCTTTTCTTGTGCTAGACCTTTCCTTTTCATTTCGTCCTCGTTGGGACTTCTTTTTTCTTGCTTTACACTCTCTTGGCTAGTCCTCTTCATGATTTTTTCTTTCTTTCATTGCTCTTATCCTCTGTAGAAAATAACTTGGCCTGTCTCTGCTCTCTGGATTTTTTATGTCTTGTTGTCCGTCTCTCTCTTGATGCCAATCTCCTCTGCACTTTACCTCTTCTTCTATCAGAGCAAAACAGCCTTCCTTTCACCTTTCCTCACTTTCTCACTCATCATCTCGTCCTTTTCTTTCTTCTCCTCCCCCTATAGCTTCCATTTTATAACTGAGGACAACTGCTGTGGTCTTGCAGTAATTGGATCCCGGTGCCCTTCCACCTGAGCACATGAAAGCACATGGAAGCTGCCTCAGTAGCCGCTGAGTCCCAATAACCTGATTTTAGGGATTAAATTCCTCAATTCTCAACCGGGAAATAAACTTTCTATGAGAAATGATGAAGGATATGATCCAACTGCTAAAGTCGTGTAATTATCATCACCATGATGCGTCAGTGTCAGTAAGATTACCGTTATCTTCAGTTGCATGGGTTACTGATAAAGCAATGATATGTAAAAATTAAATGGTTTGTTAATGATAAGACTTATCAACCCTTAATGTACATGAGTCATGATGATTGGAGATCTTAAAGGAATAGTTTGTGTTATTTGAAGCTAAACGATGCGCTACCCTCCCATTGCACGGAGTCTGCAACAGAACTTACTTACAAATGCAAACCTAAAAAAAATGAATCAAATAATATTTTTGATTATTTTCATCGCTTTACCTCGACAATCCTCTCTGCAGTTACTATCTACGTATATCACTCTCTCCAAATCCACCAGACTTCATTGATAAAAAACCTTGCAGAACATGGGAGTTGCTGTCTGTCATTAGTTTTGCTTGATCGAATATTGGGCACATTAAGTTTTTTCTTTTGGCGGTAGTGGAAAACTCTGTGGATCGCCAAAGTGATTATAATTTATCCTGAGGGGGACACGAGCATGCGTTCCAAATTCTTTGGCAAATCAATCCAATATTTGATCCCTGTCTGAATTAAAACTGAACTAAAACATGAACTTCACTGTGGTGCTATATTGAAAGTTAACATTACAAGTCATCAGGAGACATCATCTGGGAACCATGAATTTATGTCCATGTTGGTGTAAATCCACCAAGCTGATGTTGAGTCATTTCACTGGATAAGTTAAAAGTTTGGCCTGCCGGTTGATGAAAATTCACTGGATCACTTAAATCATTATTCATCCTCTGGGGACCATGCATGTCCAAAGTGGCAGACCATCTGCAGATAAACAGTAGCTGCCTTTGTGCAGTATCTTCTGGGATACATCGCGCTGCAGTAGCTCTTTTCTCAGACAGACATTTAAACTGTTTGTTTTCTTCCTCTCCATTTTCATTGTCTCCTCTTGTTCCTCCCCTCCTCTGTGCTTTTAAGAGGGAAGGACACATTATAGTGTCACATTTAGAGCAATGATGGCTGATGTTGTTATTCAGACAGGAGATAAAATGAAAGTTTTCTGTGAGGACAGACAAAAATAGAAAAGAAGAGAGAGCAAGTAGGTTCATGGATGACAGGCATGTACACAATAACCCTGAAGCCGTTTGTTTAATATGCAAACTTATCCTCATATGAAGTGATTTTTTTAAGTGAATGGCCTTAGATGTCCTCGTTTACCTGCTCTTGCATGAAAACTTTGCAGCTCTAGATGGATATTTACAGGCGACGCCCAGCATATTGTCCTGACTCAGAGGTTATCATTGAAACTGCTTCTTTATAGCCAACTGGAGGTTTCATAGAGGCACATTCAGACATTTTCATGCTACCTGGGCTTGAATATGCCCCATAAAACCAGCTTACTAAGACCACATTAGCTCTTTGCCCCTTTTACAGTTTTGAATAGGCTGTACTTTTTGGCTGGATTTTTTAAATTTAAAGCTCTGTGGGGACGTATTCAACAACAACAGTGTTTGAACATGTTTGACATCCCTGGGATTGGCAATCAATGACAAACCAGATCAACAATTCTTAAGAACAGCACCCAGGGGGCAACTCGTACCACAATGAATTTCAAAATAAAAGCTGACGTGGTGTGATTTGGCCTTTTAATTTTGTGCAGGTCACAGCAGGTCATGGTCGATGCTTGTCTCATATGGAAATACGAACATGTTCTGCCTCAGGGCTGTGTCCATCAGTGTTCACAGTTCATCCTGCTGTCAGAGATCCTTTGCATGTGTGCGTGTCCTTTATATGTGTATTCTGAGGTGTGTCTATCCTTAGGCGATACGGTGCTTGTCTCATAAAGTTTTATCTGGTTGTTTTAGGAAGGGGGCAGTCAACTCTATTATACAAACACACACTCTATAAATAGTATTTCTCAGTGTGAATGGCACTTTTGTTACCGGGTTCTTCCATTGCACTTCATCGCTGTGTTTTTCAGTTTCATCACTCTGATGATAATCTGAACACAGAACTACAAAGGATATTAATTTGGTCTCATAAAGTCTGCAGAATGGAGGATAAAACTGAAACAGAATTCATCTCTGTCGTTTTAACGTGACCGCCAAATCTCTGAGGGAGAATTCAAGGACCAACATAAGGCAACATGCAAAAAGGTTGGAGGAGGTTTCTGTCATTATTATGATATGCATCTGTTACATCAGCACAGCAGCGTTTGCACCCTAAGGCATTTTAAGAATAAAACATTAATGACTGACTTGTTGGACAAGACGATCTGGAAGGTCAGAACAGTGAGATATAACTGACCTGTTTGATGTTACAGAGGTGTGCGGTGACTCTGTTGCAACCTGGTGTCATTTGCTTGCGGTTTAATCAATATAAACACAGCGGGACGTCATGCGTAATTGCTCCGCGCTGCCGCGGCATATGTCCAATCAGACGCTTCGCATTTATCAACATACAGAATGCGAGTCCTGATGCCTTCAGATGGCTGCAGGGATTTAATTAACTGTAGCACATAAGCGAGTGATAGTGTTGGGATAGAATTACCGCTGTGTGTACTTGCATGAACTAGGCTGTCTGGTAGCAAAACATTACAACACATATGTGGGTCAGCTACTTCCTACAGAGCTGATCATTGGAGATACTTTTACACTGACTCTGATCCAGATCCAGAAAGAGTCAATTTCAGTGTTCAGGGTTTGGACTAAAACACACATATGCCACATGGTTTGGTCTATTTCTTTAAATAGGCAGACGGGGCAAATAGACTTGCTTCTCTAATCAGGATAAAGAAGCCAGCTTGTGACCGGAAGGCCTTTGGTTCAGTCCCTGGTGCAGCAGCACATGCCAATCCCTCGATACCAGTGATTACTTGATAACCTTGAGCAAGGCCCTTAACCCCAAATGCTCCAGTGGCTGGACTATGGTTGTACTGGTGTGCATTGCTCTCCGTGAAACTCCTCTGAATAAATCAATCAAGAAGAGTGGAAGCTGCTACAGCTGCAAAAGGGGGACCAACTCCAGATAAGCGTATATGTATTTGAATACCACGTCCCTGTTGGTATAATCGTCAGGCGTCCGAATACTTTTGTCCACATAGTGCATTAATTCAATTCGTCCCACATACATTCACATAATAGCAAAGAAATAGCTGACTCTTCTCACTATTGTACTGAAGATAAAACACAGAAACACTAAATTCTAAACAAGCAGCTTACGCAGAAGGCAATGTTGTATATAGGAACATAATATTATTGCCCACACAGAGTGATAATATTGTGCTGGGCAAAATAAAATCTGAATTAAATATAGAAACAGGAGTTATTTATAGCAGGCGTGAAATTACGGTATATGCTCTTTTGAGACCATCCACTGCGTAGCTGCAAAAACCAAAGCTAGCCTTGGATCTTTTAAAACCTGCATGAAAGTAATTACTGCTGCTGAAGTTGATGTGTGCATTTTCTTCACATAAAAAAAAAAAAGATGAAAAGAGGGATTGAGAAAGGCTGAATCTGAAACTAATCACACCAACAATCACATTTGGGACTTCCCATCATCAAACCAAAGTAATGATATGTGACACGTTACCTCATTAAGCTGTATGTGTCACAGCTTTTACAATAACTGGCTCATAACAGCTATACCACCCCATCATAGATAATGAGGCATGGCTGCATTTATTATGCATTGTTACTATAATGGCATTATATTAGCATATCTATGTGCTTTTGTAATCACTCATTCATTACATGCTGCGGCTTTGAGGACGCAGAAATAACACTGACTGAACTCTGACACGTATCTGTCAATCAAGTTATTGCACTTCATCACTGAAATAGCGTATTCCATTATAATCCATGACTTTACATAAAGGAATAACAGTGTTTACATGGCTGAACAGTCACCCTCCTTCCTGTTTGGTGGAGACTGTATAGCACCGTGCATCTTCTTTGTTTATTCCCTCTGCTCATTTGCTCCCCTGCAGTGACTCTTGGCTCGGTTTCATGCCAGCTTCTAACCGCCTCATCCGGTCCACCCCGCTTTTGTTTGCAATAGTGATGGTGGTTCCAAATCCAACAACCAAAAGAAAGTCTGCACACGAGACGGCTTACTAAACTCAACTACACCTAGATAAGCTTTAGCATATGTGATTCTCTGTAAATTCCCGATGTTCTCGATGTTCTGTGATTTACAGAGTCTCCCGAGGAACAGTAAAGAAAACTGCTGTTAGCTCATGTTAGCTCGGCTACCCGGACTGTGAGCTCAGAGCACCGGGGGAGTGTTACTATTTACACCACCAGCCTTTCGGACCACCTGGACCAGGTTTCTTCCTTCTGTCACGTAGGTTTATGTGCAGACACTAAAATTAAAGACGGCAGTCTCCCATGTCTGCAAGTTTTTGCAGAGCAAATACCAACATCACACTATTTCTGCCTTTGCTGCTGACTGAAGTCATAATTCACACAGCCACTTCAGGTGTAAGGAATTAAAATTACAGATGCCAGTCTTACTCTAAGCAGGAAAAAGGAGAGATTAAATCCTTTAAATGGAAACAAAACCAGACTCAAAAAGTTTTACTGAGCCTGAAAACTTGAGCACTGATAGACATCCGTGCAGCAGCACAGACATGAAGCCAGGAAACACACTTTGACATGTTTCCCACTCTTTTTTCTCCAGTCTTTTGGATGGATTAGTCAGTGCATCTATTAGTGCCAGCAGGGTGGCTGCTGATTATACCCTCCTTCCTGCCACTGTGTCCTTGGGCAAGGCTTTTGACCCCAATTACTGAGAGTGGTGTGCCGTGAATTTCCCTGCAGCTGTCAGGTTATGAAACCGCTCTGTCCCCCTCTATGTTTGTTTAGAGGAGACGGGAAGAGGAGACGAATGGAGTAGAGTGAACATTTATTATTCCTGAATGTCAATTTGTTGTACAGCTAGAAGTCACATAAGAAACAAACAGCTTGAGGACGGGGCCAACAAATTGCTTACCCATTACGGAGAAAAAACAGAAGAGACAGATGGATAGCAAAAGATTCGAGTTAAGGTGAAAGATTAGAAGGAAGGAGAGAAAAGGAGAAGAGGATAACTAAGAGAAAAATAATGAAACAAGGGAGAGGATGAGGAGAATTAAATGAAGGAGGTGAGAATGTAAAAGATGTGAGAGAGAGAAAGAGTGAGGGAGTAGAAAGAAGACTGAGGAGAAAGAGTGAACCGAAGTGACCATGGAGGACAACTGAGAGGAGATGATGAGAAAAACGAGAATAAAAACATTTAATGAAAATAAGAAAGAGGTGTGAATGAGTCACCCTGCTGCTCATCAAGCTCCACTGTCTACCTGTAGCAGCTCACATTAAATTCACATTGCTAACGCTGACTGCAGAGTAGTCTCCAGTTTTGCACAAACCTACTCGAATGTCCTCAAACAGACATGTTACCTCAGGGCGATCCAAACCTCCTGTACAACACTACCAACAACTGGACATGATAAATCTACCCCCACTACAACTGTCACTTGATTCTATGTGAGTAGTACTTAATGCTGTCACAATGTACCTTGATTGTTTCCCTTTTTTGTAGATCGCTTTGGATAAAAGCATCAGCTAGATGTCTAAATGTAATGAAGAGAATGAAACGAAAGATGTGTGAATGAAATGACGACGGAAGAGAATGAGAATCACGTTTTGATGAAATTAGGTGGATGACAATGAGATGAAGACGAGGATAAAATGACGACCATGAGATTGTGATGGGAATGTGATGATAATGAAATGACAGAGGGGATTGCAATAAAAATGAAACGACGCAGACAAGGCTGAAATTAATCTGATGGGAACGAAAGAATATAAATGAGGTTACAATGACATGTGACATGTGGAAATGGGATGAAAAGAACTTAATGAGATGAACCGGGAGAAGAAAATAAACAGAAGAATCGAACAGTGGGAAAACAGAAAAAAGGCCAAATAAGGAAGATGTGTGCAAACAGGAGATAAATACAAATCATGGGAGCGGAGAGAACTCTTAGTGCTCTTAGTAGCTCAGCTGTAGAGTCGACTAATAAAAATGATTACTGGATTAAGCTGTAGCTACAGGCTCAGACCAGATCAATACCTTTCCACCAAAGACCACCCGTTCCCCTGCTGGCTACAACAAATTACTCGATATAACTGCAAAATGGTGGACTGTGTGAGCATCTGGAAAAACAGTTTGTTAGTGATTTTGGTTCTGTTTAGCATCAACATTAACATGAAAATCATTGTTTTTACTCTTTGTCTTCCAATTCTTCAGTACTGACTTATTTATGTGCAGTAATTCTCAAAGAGCAATACGAACAAGAGTCAGGGGGAAAATCTCAAGATAAAATGGGTTTTTGAGGTTTTTAAAAGAGCTCACTGACAGATTTGGGAACAGCCGGACGAGCCAACAGAGGTTCTCGGGCCTCAATCAGGCTCAGGAAATCAATTCACAGGAACCTGAGCATGCAAGCCTTTAAAAACCAGTGGCAAAATCAATTCTGAAAATTGACAGGCAGGTCGGTAAAGGGCAGAAAGCATCGGAATAACAAGATGTCCTCTCTTGGAGCTTGTGTTGGCAGTCTGGCAGCAGCGATCTGCATGTGCTGGAGTAAGATGCAGGAAAAAAAGGGAGGTTTATTTAGTAATTAAGCCTGAGGGAAATAAAATAGCACTGCTGACCTTCTCCTGGCCTATGCATTATTGGATTTTGGTGCCAAATGACTGCTGACAGAGTTAAAAATTGCGCTATAGGTCTTTAACTTCACATATGCTACCCAGACTAAATCCAAGATTAACTGTTGTTGTGGTAGTTTGTACTGGCAGCAGAAATGAGTCAGAATCATCAAACACGAGGAAACTTTTGTTCTGTAAACAAAGAGATGAAGATTAAGGGACCCAGGATAGAACCCTGGGGCCTCCCATGAAAGTGGAGCAGCAGTGGATGAATGTTATCCTGGGACAAGAACTACAGTATGAGACAGATGACAAACGTTGCACCTCATAACCGATGTCAACAATGTTTTTCAGATGACTGAGTGACATACTGTTGTCCAGTCAAGGCTGCTAGTTTGTTTAGAGCCATTCTCATTGTGCCTCGTTCGTCTCTTCTGAGATGCTGCTAGCACAAGGTCAACTTTTGTTTCTATTGAAGCAACATTACAGATGCTTACGTAGTCAAGGACCTGACCATACAAACAACATTTATCTATTCACAGATGCCTGATTCCAAATCACATGAACATAATACCTCTTCTTTTATCCTTGCACATGTAAGTGAAGTGTCATTTGCACAGGCAGCCATCGCAAACATGCAAATCTCTTGTATGCTGTGAAGCTCACCTGTAACGGTGGTTCTGCTCGTGTTACTATGAGCACAAACTGAAATTAAGATTGCCATATATCACGTTACGTGTACGTATGACTTATTGTGGCTTATATGTGGCTATTCCTTAAAAAAAAGATCTCTGTCTCTCCGGTAAATGTAAAATGGTGCTGAGGAATGACAGACAAGAGAGTGCAGTCAGGAAAGCAGCAAATGTGGCTGCAGACTGACAGGGGACCTGATGTTCCGGCATTAACACAGACACTGTTTCTACAGTTACCAATGTCTGATTTCTCCAGAGACACTTGCCACTTCGTTATCCAGTCTGAAATTACCTTTCTGTCACTATTGACTGACATATCCAACTATTAATAACATTAAGAAAGCACTGCAAAAACATTTTAAGTGTATTTTATTCCTCATGAAATATTTGCAAAGCGATACCGAGGGAAAGTGGAATCTAGGAGGAGAGACAAACTGACAGATTTTCAAGGTGAGTTTTGGTGTTTGTTATGAAATAAATAAATCTCCTGCTTTTATATTTAAAGAAGGATCTTCGGACAGCTCTATCTCCCGAGGAAAAGATGTGTTCAATAAAGATTTGTTTAATACAAAAGCCCCGAGAGTGAGCTCAAAGTACACTTTAAAATATCGGTTTCTGTCTTGTGCAGATAATCTTACATGTGTGATATCTAATATGAGGAGGTGGTGAATATATAAAGCATATACAGCAGATACATCTTGCAGCCTGTAAAGGTCAATATTCTTAATAAACTCACCCTCATATACACTGACAGGAACATTTTAAAGCAAATCATTTAAAATATTCAGTGCAAGCTGATTATTCAGCACCGATAGCCCTCATGTTTCTGTTAAAGGATGACAAATTTCCCTTTGTGAAACATCCACGGTATAATATTAAATTTACTCGGTTTCTTTACTAGAATCTGTTTGGCCGTGATAGACTATGATCAAAGTGAGGAAAAAAAGCACTGCAGAAGAAAAGTGAAGTTCAAATTGAAATGTAAAGTCATCGGACCACAGCACACTGTTCAGATAGAAGATACAGAGAGGTCTGCAGTGATTCTGGATGTTGTTGATATCTGTCCTTCTCTTTGTCTCAGCGACAAACGTATGTTTTCCATTTCCAGAGCCCGTGAAGTAATATTCCATGCATTTACATTTACATTTAGTCATTTAGCTGACGCTTTTATCCAAAGCAGGGAAACAATCAAGGTACAGTGCGGTAAGAAAGTGTTAGTGCAGCAGTAAGTGCTGTGACAGTTCTTAAAGGGGTAGATTTATTAGTTGTTGGTAGTGTTGTAGAGGAGGTGCTCTCTGAAGAGCTGGAGGTCTTCAGGAGGTTTGTGAAGGTAGAGAGGGACGCCCCTGATCTGGTAGGAACTGGTAGGACGTTCCACCAACGGAGAACAACAGACGAGAAAAGTTTGGATTGTCCTGAGCGAACGGGTGGCAGAGCCAGGCGTCGTTCATCGGAGGAGGTAATATGTGCCTGTATGAGGGCGTTCAAGGAGGAAGGTGCAGTACCGGAGACAACTTTGTAGGCGAGCATTAGTGATTTGAATTTAATGCGGGCTGCAACAGGTAGCCAGTGGAGCTCGATGGGTTGGGTTGATTGTAGACCAGACGAGCCGCCACGTTCTGGATCATCTGAAGAGGTTTCACTGTGCAGGCTGGGAGGCCCGTCAGGAGGACGTTACAGTAATCTAGTCTTGAGATGAACACAGCTGGTGTCGGGAGTTGGGTAACATGTTGAGTTAGGTAAGGTCTGATTTTTCTGATGTTGTGAAGTGCAAAGCGGCATGACCGGGCAACTGAGGCGACACGACTGGAGAATCATTTATACAGTCAAGTGGGTTTTTAATGCAGAGCTGCCTGCGCATGCAGAGATTTCTCTGAATCTTTAAATGATGTTATGAACTGTAGATGGTAACACTCTGATGAGGGAACATCTTTCTTTAACTGCTCACAGCGCATTCATGTCAGTATAATGATGAAGGGTGTGTGTGTACATTTATTCAAACCCTTTTGAAACCGTGTTTAGGTACAGACATCTAAAACAATGTTGAGTTTAAACCTGACCTTTAAATGACTCAAAACACATTTGTTTTCATATATGAGAATGAATTACGACAGCAATATGAATTACAGCAATAAACTCGTCCTCTCCTTCCTGACTTCAGCTAAACATGTCATAAACTGTAAAGTCTCTCTGTCATAACACAAGTGAGTAAGTTAGCTAACCATGCTGCCGTGGGCGGGATTTATTTTTGCTTCCAAAACACAATAGAAGCCAGAAATTTTGTTCTATGACCCAGAAATCTCGGCAGCTGCAGACGAAACGTTGAGCCACTCGTCTTAATTAACAACCCTGTTTACCTACTGATGACGTGTTCGGGTCATTTCCTGCGTTTGGTTTGTATAAACTTTACGTTTTGCCCCTTTAAAGTCTTCGTGCACTTGTTACCGTAGAAACCGAGCAGAATTCTTTGAGTTTTTTTACCTTTTTAGGAGACGAGCTGCCATCTGTGAGCTCCAAACTCCAACAGCAAGTTTGTCACGATATCTAAGGCTGCCAGCACGATCAGATCACACACACACACACACACACACACATGCAGAGATGCTCATCATCATACTCGCATAACCCTATATGGCAAATGCACTGCTTTAAACACACACACACTCAACTGTAGAGTAAAATCTGTTCCACTGCAAGGCGTTTCCATTAATATTAGACTATAAACGTGTGTGTGTGTGTGTGTGTGTGTATCCTATACTAAAATATCTGAACGCCTGACAGATACACACACAGTGTATAGAGGAGAAGGACCCAGCTGGATCCACTCAGTAGAAACCGATAAGCAGCTATAAGAAGAGAAATGAAACAAGTCTATTTCAAAGTGAGAGTGAAGCTGCTGTTATCCATCAGGTGTTATCAGGTATCAAAGAGACTGTGATGAAGAGTTCAAACTTCCCAACAGTCGTATAAACTTTTGTAAGAATCCAGCAGTTTAAATGGAACCGTAGGCACTTTATGAAATATGTAACACTGCTGTCTCTGATAAAGTAACGGCTCCGTGCCATTCAGACATGCAGAAGGTGTCTGCAACGTTCATTTCCTTTCATTTACACTCACAGAGAAGGCCAAAAAGCTTTAATTATATTTGGAGCATGAGAGGCGACAGTTCTGTTTTCTGAATGTTCTTTGTTCCCTCTCACAGGCTGCATCAGTGAAAAAAACGTTTTCCCATTGATGCCTTCATTAATAAGCACTGTAAGTGTGATGGACTCTTGGCCTCTCCTAATTAATCTTCTTTTAATTTCATCATTTATTAAATAAAAACGATGAAAGCGCACAGACATAAAATGAAATGCAAACATTCAGGTTGGACTTTCATTTCACTCGTCTTTGCTCATTTTGACATTTAGTTGTTAATTAATCAAAGTTATTTCTGAATTATATAAAATCATGTTGTTGTTGATGTTTGTCATGATGTCATGATGGTTTTGGAAATTATTTAGCATGTGAAGTAAATCAACAGCTTAACTGACATGACACCGGTCATGAACATGAGAACTTTATGAATGTTTATGACTGCTGAAGTGTCATTTGGTCCAATATGTAACTTTCAATGCTAAATTTAGATCACCTGTTCTAGCTTGCCGCATATGCACTCACTCCCTCGACACAACAGATAGGCACATAATGTAGAAGGACCACTGAGGGTTTAAAAACATATTTCCTTGTTTGTAGATTAATAACCAGTTAGGGTTAGAGACTGGTTGTGGCGCTAATGTGAGAGCATAGACGAGCCGGAGAGAACCGCTTCTTCAGAATCGAGGTGGCACCATGTATTGACAAATCCTCCATTCTCCTTGGCCGAGCTTCAATAAACCTTTCAGCATAAGACTTCTTGGACTCCTGTGCACTTTCTCTCCACTAAATGAACTGACCACGACCAACAGATATGACAACTTGATATTAACCAACACAACGTAACCCTAATCATAAAAAAAAAGAAATCTGCAGGCCTAATTAAGGAACTATGCATGTGTTGACTTAACGCTTTGTGTTAATGCTACATGCTACATGTCATGAATAATTCCTTTGACCTCAAACACAGTGGTAGCACAGTACGTTTGAGGTGATCTACAGAGTTTCTGGATAAATAGCTAGCTAGCTTTACATGTTGCTTGGCTAACTGCTAATAGCTAGCAGATGTAAACTGCTAACAGCTGATAGGTCTTGGGGTTGTGTTCGGTACCGGTCCGGTCGTGCCCAACAGCAAAGAGATCGATTCCACATGTTGCTACGTCCTGATCGATCATTACTGCACATGTGCAGCTTTCAACAGAGGTGAGAAGGAAGCGAGATCTCGTACTAGAAAAAAGTAAACTCACGAATGCAAGCTTTTAATAAAACAGTCATGTGAACCATGAAGATTAAATGAACCTTCCTCCGTTCAGATGGTTGCATGTTGCAGCAGCAGAGCAGAGGAGGTTAACCTACATCGAGAGGTCGAGCGCCTGATAGACTGACATCTCATTACTGAAAATGGAGTTCAGCTGTGCATCCAGGAAGGGAGGGCCGAGGCCAGACTAGATTTAATTACTGAACTTCAGGTAATGCTGTATTGAACACCGTCTTGAAATCAGTCTTAATGTCGTAGAGAAGAAGGTAATGAAATAGGTAATACATGAGCAGAAGCAGCAATAAGAAAGTAGATATAGTTGTCAAGCATGGCAAATTATAGCCTCATCTCGAAGGGTATTAATGTGGCAGAAAAGGAGCATCAGCAACATAAAACCAACTTAATCTTTGGATTTACATGTATCAAAGAATTTGGAGTGCAGCAGCAAAATGAGAACTGTCTGCGTCTGCAGCTCTGCAAAGTTAGTAATAAACTCACCTCATAAATCTACTCCGAAGGTGTGGAAACAATGATATGCATAATTCAATCAGGAAGTCCTGGCTGAAGTAAATTACTTATTTATGATTAAACGCTGACATAATGTTGTGACTAGCTTTATGTAAAGTTTATAAGAATTTAAAGTATGTGACATGTTTCCCCTGAGATCTGTAAAGTGTTTTTTTTTTACAACAAACCTCTTCTTGATGATGATTTATGGTTGAGAAAAATACATTCAGAACCACAGTTTAGTCACTTTATGCATCCTGCAGCTTGGACGTAAAGTGAATCAGATTTAAACTTTTATTGGGACGCGTCAGCACAGGAGAGTGCCAAGAAAATTACACACCACCTGCATAATATTTGGAAGAGGCACGAGTAAAAATAGTCTGATTGCCACTCAAGGCTGAGCTCAGTGTGAGCTAGAAAGTGGATTGGTTTGAGTTTGGAAGCACCTGAGGGAAATATATGACCGACCATGTTTCTGGACACATGAGGGAGTGGAAGAAAAAAAAAATTAATGGATCTTCCAGATGTTACCGAACATGAGCAATATCACTAGACTAGGTTTGGGACTTTCTGAATGTTGCAGGACTGTTGTTCAACAAATGAGCAATGGACAACGACCATATTGCAATCCATCTGTGGGTTTAAGAAGAAGAAGACGACGTGCTTACTTTTTGATCAACCACAGTAGAGTCAGGTTGTGTTTGACACGTTCGACGTGTGAACAGAAAAGTCAGTTTATTTGTTCCTTATGTATCGTGCTCAGAGATTAGCGTGATAGATGTCGCGTGGGTCGTTCCGAGCCTCGACTCTCCTGTTTGACGTCCACCTCAGTTGGTAAACTCTCCTGTTTCCACAGAGCACATCGGCCTAATCAAATCTATTTTAGTATTTTAGACTGAAGGAACAGCTTCTTCCCATCAGCTGCCACCCTGCTAAACTGCACAGAGGTGATCACAATCTACCCCTGAACTGACTGAACTTCCCCAACCCAACCCAACCAAACCTAATCCAACCCAAACAAACCCCCCAGATACCATTTATACTGTCTTACTGTGTATATCATGTGTATATAGTGTATTCTATGCTGCCATCTATACTGTATATTCACACCCAGCTGTTTATTTTGTCTATATTGTTGACCAATATTCTAAAGGTGACTGTAGACCGCATCGGACAGCAGTGATACACACATATGTGTGTGCGTGTACTATTTCTTTCCTGTTTAATGGATTACAGCGCTGCTTTACTTGCATAATAGTTTCTGTGAAATGGAGTAATTATGTCTTTCTGCTGATTCAATTAAATTCAACTGAATGTATTCAGTTCATCTCAGTCATTCATATTTATGTGCCGTGTTTTTCCAGTGCTCTGAACTGCACAGGTAACATTAAATCTTCACTTGGCTTTTAATCATAAAACCATAACAGTTAGCTACTTTTATCTCATTGGTCTGATCAACATGAGTTCTGATGTTTAGTTTGCATTAAGAGCTGGAAATGTTTCTATTTTCTCAGATATATAAACGTGCACCTGCTGCATTGTATGGAGGAGTTGTGGCAGGCAGCAGGTTTGAAATCTCTTTGTACGTTTGATAGGAAATGAAGAGGAAGAGCGGCATGGCACAACGACATGTGTTGAGGCTATTAGTCAGATGCTGTGCAATAAAAAGCTATAAAAACTGGGACAACACGTGGAAATGTTGGTCTCATGAAATACACCATTCCACACCCACCTTTTTTCAGCAGCAGACAATGAAATGTGTCTGTTGTTGCACCGTCACACCGCTCTGTATTGTTTTGCACGTGGCGGTGCAGAATGTATGCGGATATATGCTGTTTGGCTGCATGTGTCACGTACAGGTCAGGACATACATACCTGCCGTATGTGTGGAGGTACATGTATGTATACTTACTGTTATGCTCCTGTTCCTCCTCCACATTTCCCAGGACCATGGCCGGGACGCCAAAGGCTGAAGCCAACACCCACACACAGATATTCACCACCTGTGCGCATAATGACATGACGGTGATGGTGAAGTGGTCACATTTAATTTGCATTTAATTATCCTTATGTTAGCACAGTCAATCTATGGTCAACATCATACCCTCAATGCACCAAACAGCTGACAGTTCAATGTTATGCTGCTTTCCAGTCAGAAGGCCAAACATGAAAAACATGGCTGACCATGACAAACTGCCATACAAGCACTTGAATTCTTGGACCGGTTTTATACTTGAACAAGTTTTACTATGTGGTAGTATGTGTTATTTTAATTAAATACAGGCAAATCTGCAAGTTACAAGTTGCAGCACTTGTCCGAAATGCAAAATCAGCCATCGTCTGACGACGATTTAGCTTTTCTTTGAAAGTTATCTGCATTCAAATGCAGACAACTTTTTATAGAGATTAGTAGAAATGTGTCTTTCTCATCATTCCCGAGTATCAAGTTCCTAATGGGACTGCAGAGGAAGTCTTGGCCTGGATATCCATTATCCGTTTTCCAGATATGGCTACACTGGAAGCTCAAAATACATTGCCGGTTAGCTGCTGCGGTAGCTGATGGGTGCTGAGATTGAGGAGCAGGCACATCACATTTTGCAACCAATACCTTTATACTACGTTTTCACATATGCAGTAGTACTCACCAAGAACTCTAAACAGACTTCCATGTATAAAATCGATGTGAGTTCCCCTTTGAAGTAAAATTTGCAATCTGAAAGGATCTCTGTGATGAGGAGGATTATTGGGCAGAAAACCCCCCAAAAATCATCTTCTGCTGTGTTTTAGTGTTTCTTCATTTTGTCAAATTTTCATCAGTGCCTGAAAAGGTGCGTTTGTGTCAGCACAGGACCGAATCTTTACTCTTTAAAGTCTGTTGAAGACAATAGCTTTTTCATACCATCATATACAGAGGTGTCCACGCAAAGGGGCAAAACACGCCGATAGAAATGGACCTCAAAGTTTTGGGTCATGCAACTCTGTGCAACCAGTTTTGCCGCGTTTTTGATCTCTTGTATTTTTAAGGATTCATGACAACAATGTTTGAATTGATGTCAGCGGTCATTTCACGGACAATAAAAGAGGTGTGAAGGTTGGGAAAAAGGTGAAGACACCTTTGAAATGAAACCTTCTTACCTTGGCCTTGTGAGGAGTCCTCATGTCCAGCGCTTTGACGGGGTGGCAAACGGCCACGTACCTGTCCATACTCATCACCGTCAGGGTGAAGGTGCTGGTGAACATGTTGTAGTAGTCGATGGACACCACCGCCTTGCACAGGGCGTTTCCGAATGGCCAGAAGCCCAAGAACACGTCCGTGCCCTGGAAACGTCCAGAAATCACAGAATGAACATAGCTGGAGGCAGAACAAAGAACTCCATCTCCTCTGAAATACGACTTTGAACAGTTAATTAGTCAACGGAGTGGAATTAAATCAGTGCAGTGAAGCACGAAACTGTAACACCTGACAACCAGTGACTGATGAAAATCCGCATAACATCCAGATGCTGGCAAGACAGAAAAACTTGAATCATGCAATCAGTTTTTTTGTGTGTGTTTTAACAGTGAATTGATGAAAATAAATAGATTCAAGAGACGTTTTAAAAAATATATTTATGAAGATTGAAGAGGAGTTATGAAAAACTGTTGTGATGCTCTGAAGTGATATATCACCTGACAACACACTGGCCAGATGCACTGCCTGATAAATGACAAAGCAATAAATCACTGAAACGAGGCTAATATTTGAATATCAATCATAAACAATCCAAATAAGTCTTTATGTTAGTATGTATGATTCAGTGATAGAGTACAGCGCAATAATATCTCCACAATGCATCATGCAAAGATACATTAGTTATTTTCAGTCGTGGGCATGATATTTTTAATTGAATCTTACTCTATTAATCCCACTTATGTAAATTCAATTACACTCAGTTGTTACTAATCATCCACATAAATATTCACACATGCACGCACAGAGGACCTATAAAGTAAGGTTGTCGTATATAGTTGGCAGAGGAGGAGATGATCTGACCAGTCCACAAGTACGAGGCGTGGACTGGTGCCGTTTCCCACAGCAGCGCCACCATTTCTCTACATTTGCATGTCTATAAGCAGTGATTAAAGTGTTAAAGTAAAATAAGTAAATGTGTTTATGATCTATAAATGTAAAAAAAAAAACTTGAATGAAAACGGATCTCCCCATTGAGGGATTAATAAAATCTTCTTTTGCACTGAAGCGCTCTTTTGCTCAGACTTTAGAGTCTATGAACGTGGTTAGAAAATACATCATGCTGCATTTTATTGTCAATAAAAGCTACATGCATGCAAATATTTCAGAAATAAACTCTGATTTTGAGATATATAAAATATTGTGCACCTCCCTCTTTAGTCTGAGCTGATCTGGAGTTTCGGTTGATCCTTCAACGAATATCCTAAAAAATCCGAAGTGTTGTCTTCAGTTTCTTAATTATGATTCTATGAGTGGGAAAGAACATTTGAATTTTTTTATTGGATTATTACAAGCGCTGTTGCCTCACCAGTTCGTGGGTTTGCTGTTTTGTAATGGACTGTTGTTAAATGGAGTAAACTAGGGGAGCTTTTTTAAACAAATGATCTGCAATTTAATTGTTTTTAGAGTCCCAGCAGGTAAAAATGAATTAGATCAGAATGCAACAAGCAGGTGTCACATTAACCTTACGCACATTTTTAATAGTTAATCTTTGACAAGATTAAATAAGAGGCTGCTTGTTTATTCTGCAAATAAACATTAATATTTTTATTTCATTTTAATTGAATGAGATTTTAATATTGAGATACTTTTAAATACTTGTAATCTGTTACACGTGTGTAGGTGGCTGATGAAGTCATACCTGGAATGGTAAGGTAGCCAGAAACAAAGAGTCAGCCAGAGCCAGGTTAAAGATGTAGATGTTCGTGGCGGTTTTCATCTTTGTGTATCTGAGGAGAGACGAAACACAAGAAAGACAAAAGTTCAGTCAGGCCGGCCGCTCATTTTTACTGTAGGTCACACACCTTTAACACCTTAATCAAGAGTCTGCAGACAATTCAGGATTCAATCCAGTCTGCGGTCGGAGTAACAAGCAGAGTCTCTGTGTGGCTGCAGGTGCATCGGACCATTACAATGCAGAGTCTTTGTGAGGCGCTGCTGCTACAATTGTTGGTTAGAATGAGATTTGGACTGAGGATATTTTTAACATCGGAGGCAGCAGTAGGAGTCAAAACCTGAAATTTGACTTTCTTGTTATTGTTGGGTTAGACACTGGTGTATAAGTGATAAATAGCAGGTGGACATATGTGATAAAACTGTCCTGACTTTTAGCTCATTGTTCTTCTGTTCATCAGTGTTTTTAAGACTCAGTAGTTTTAACTAGCATCATGTACTTTTCAGTCCTCGCCTCAGCTCCACTGATTGGTCATCATCCTTCGCCTGCTGAACGCCAACAAACATCATAGATAAACCCGTCGTTGGAGGTTGTGATTGGCTGTAGTCATAGCAACTAGATAAATGTGTGAGAGAGTTGACGTATGCATGCGAACTCACTATATGCATGTGACTCCTATGTTAGGCAAGAAATGTACATGAAACATGAGACGGATTCTATCTATCTATCTATCTATCTATCTATCTATCTATCTATCTATCTATCTATCTATCTATCTATCTATCTATCTATCTATCTATCTATCTATCTATCTATCTATCTATCTATCTATCTATCTATCTATCTCGATCATTGGGCGCAATTTAATTTGTCCGAGTGGCGTTGCCGTTGATACCGTTGAGAAACGACCTGAGCCAATCTACACCCAGCACAGTAAGTTTGTGGTCTTGGACTAACACTCATCACACTTTCTCACTCCAGCTAGCAGTGACATGATGTTGGTTGCAAGCCATTTTCAGACATGGCAAGGTGCTTATTCAGGTGCTGGTAAGTTACAGCATAGTGCTAACATTGTTACTATAACTAAACTGGAGAGGCGTGACGCAATTCGCACCTCACTTTTCTAGAGAGCGTGTTCCACCTCTAGCTTCATTTAGCATGGACCGGAGTGTGTGTAACTGCTCAGAAACAATCTCAGTTCAAGACTCAAACTTGAAATTCTGTTTCAGGCAACAACATGTTTTGCACGTCAGAATACTGAAGGATCAAAAGTCATTACAATGAATTCACTGATCTTCCGAGTCTGGACGCAGGAAGTCATTAAAGTCATGTGTGGAAAGGTCAGACGTCATGTGTCCACTCTACTGTGGCTTTTGTGTTGATCTGTCCTTCCCCCTGTGGTCTTGAAGTGGTCTTGGCCTCAGCAGCAGCAGCAGCAGCCTGATGTGACCCTGCGGTTTGTGTTGCTTCTTTGTTTGATTGCCTTGTTTCTGTCAGGTTTAGTTCTCCGTCAGGTTTCTGTCAGATGGCCGGAGGGAGTTTGGACTCATCTGATGGTCCAGTGTCCGGTTCGCCCTGAGGAATCCCCTTATTTTTATTTCATCTGTCGGGCTTGTCTCTCCCCTTTTCTTTTAATATTTTGTTCTTATGTTTTGGAACACACACACACACACAAGCTCACACACAACACAATACACAATATAGTTTTTTGAGATTTCCTGTGAAAACAACCTGTTTGATATTCACTGGAGTGCACTTTGTAAACAGAAGACAGCCTGAGATTATAATAGTGATAACTCTCTCTGCAGCCACTGAATATTGATATCAAATTTATTAAAAAATCATTAATGAGTCACTAATTTAACGTTTGTTGCACGTGTCTGTCTTTGCATCTGCAGATTTTTGCCTGCTCACCTTGCAAACACACTCGAGGCTGTTCTGCTTCAGCTGCCCTGAATAAAACTTCACAGAAAACGCATTGCAGTCGAACATTTCCGCCTCTCTCCCCCTCTCCTCTCTCCCCCTCTCCTCTCCCCCCTTCATTCAGTCTGGCCTCGGGCTTTTTTGCACTCTCCCCTTTTCTCCTCAACACATCCCCTTCTTTCTTTCGTCCATTCTCTGTCTCTTTCTTCCTCCTTGCGTCCCCTTTTTCTCCGATTTTAGATGCCGTTTACCGAACTCTTCCATTCCCTTGCATCTCAACATCTGTGTCTTTCAGTCTTTTACGCTTTCATCCCTCCCATTACCTTCCTCTGACTTCTCCACGCCCTCAGCTCTTCCTGGTTTCTTTCATGCATCTGCAGGTCTCAGGAAGCTCAATTGAAGATGTTTTCAATAGTTTTTCTGACACTTTACACCTACATCTAAATTTAAGACAGCAGCAGCATAAAAAGGAGAAAAGTAAAAGATCTGCTGAAGGACGTCATGTTTCCTCTGTCATACCAAAACATACAGAGATAAATCCTACTCTATTTGCAAGCCCTGCGTCCCTGTGTTGGCCACTTCTCCACATGGAGTCATCCCACCAGCAGCGTTTTTTGAGTGAGGACACTTGGACTGGACTGAGGGGGAGCAGATCATTAGACCATAACCTGCTCTACCACCTGAGCCACAGCTGCCACAGAATATGCAGTAGGCAGATTTCCAACACATCCTGAGACTGTGCTCAGACTGACAACAGCATTATATGAAACAATTCAGCCAAGATTCTGCAGACCTAAAAATAACAACCCCATCCTAAGAGAACTCATAGTTGTCCAACAAATAAGAATATGGTGACACAGCAGTCCTGAGGTTACTGCTGTTATGCAGACAAATAAGAAACACTGTGAGCAGTCACAATGTGTGACAACTGTCAGACCAGGACAAAACAGTTATGACTCACAAGAAAGGATAAATATGGACCAAGACTGATTCAGCAATGTCGGGTAACATCCTTCTGAGAACTTCGGGACAACCTAAGACAGGGATGGCTACGATTACTTGACCTTCTTGCATAGTGTGAGCAGGCAGTGTCTCTTTTTAGTCATAGGAGGAGACATGCCATGATCTATAGAGTTGATATGTATACAGTAGCAATTTAATTTCATTATTTTTAGCTAAATTTGGAATGCACAGAACAAGGACTGTGGATTTTATCTGTCGCTTTTCTCCACAGGGATCACTTCACAGGCAGAACATGTGAGCACAGCCACCAATAACTTAATCTACATATGGTGTTTGATTGTTGTATGGATAATATACGTATACTTCAATCGATCATTGCATTTTCTACTCTGCCTCAGCCCAGAAAACTGAATATTAATGGTTATATTTGCAGCATTTCAGACCTTTCCACAGGCTTTTTCTTATGGAAATGTTGAACCTTTTAAGGATCACCACATATTCTGTCTCAATCTCTTTCTGCTTGATCCCCCCCCCTCTCCACTTCTCCCTCAATGCACCTTCATCTTTTTAATTTTGCTTTCCTTCACATAACTATTTTCCCATTCCTCCACCACTGCATCTTCCCTTCCCATCCTTTCTCTCGCTTTTCTTCAGATTCCTTCCTTCCTCCTCCCTCTTCATCCACCTTTCCAGCACCTTAACCCCCTCCTCCTCACTTTTTGAATGCATTTCAGCTCCTGTCCATCTCATTCTTCCCTCTCTACCCATCTCATCTCCTTACATCATCTCCTCTAATCCCGCTTCTCTCGCTCTGTCTTTTTGTCCTCCACTTCTTTCCTTCTCTGACATTCCTCCCCTCCTTCTCCCTGCATACCAAAGACTTGTAGGCTGGAGAGAGAATATTTTATAGCTGTTCAGCTTTCCTCCTCTCTTTGCATCAGGGACTTTAATTTGGATCGTGTAACGAAAAGAGATTTGATGGCTATATGAAAAGAGGTATGTCATCGGCGTAGAAGGAGAATGCTGATGAATTAAACCAAGGATAAAAAGGAGCCATCAACTAAAAAACTTCTCCTCATAGGAGGACTCATGACGTGATCTTCAGAGTTGATATGTAGCAATTTCTTTTCAGTCCGCCTCATTATTTTAAGCTACATTTGGAAGGCAGTTTTGAACTGTAGATTTTGAATGACAAAGCGATCGATAACTCAATGTACATATGGTTTTTGACTCTTATGTGAATAGTATATGCAGACTTCAATCATTGCATTCATGGTTCTGCCTCCAGAAAACAATATGAATTTATATTTGGAGCATTTTCAGACATTTTCACAGGCTTTTTCTTATGGAAATGTTGAATCTTTTAAGGATCTTCGCATTTCACACCTTTCTGTCGGATTCCAATTCTCCTTTCATGCATCTTTGCCTTTGTACTGTTGCTCATCATCACCTATTTTCCCATTCCTCCATCTCTGCATCTTCCCCCCTCTCCATCCTCTCTAACTCCCCCTCACTTTTCTTCAGCTTCTTCCCTCCGTCTCCCTCTTCATCCTTGCCAGCACCTCACTTTTTGAATATATTTCAGCTACTGTCCATCTCATTCTTTCCTCTCTTTATTCCCTTGTCTATCTTGTCTCTATCTTTCTTCATCTTCTCTAATCCTCCGTCTCTCTGTGCCTTTTTGTACTCTTCCTCAACTTTTTTCCTCTCTCTGACTCTCCACCTCCTCCTTCTCTCTGCATACTGAAGACTTGTAGGCCGGAGAGTCTTCAGAGAGAATATTTTATAGCTGTTCAGCTTTCCTCGCCTCTTTACATCAGGGACTGAGTCTATCCAGCCACACCCTCCATATCTGTCTTTTTCTATCCACCAGAACATCTCGTCTTCTCTCTCCATGAGTCTCTTCACGTCCATATTTTCTTCTGCCTCTCCGGCTCAGAACCAATTTGTTTTTTTTCTATCTCTATTGAAACTGTTGACATTCAGCCCGTGTTGCCTACACTCTTTATGTTCTCCTTTCCTCATTCCTTTCTCTCTGTCATTCACTGAAACTATAATTGCATTTTAATTATGAGTTCAAGGCTCTTGGCGGCCGCAGTAACAGCAGAGAAGAGATGAAGAAAAATAAAGAGGCCAAGAGAAAGAAAGGACAAAGAGGCGAGCACTGCTTATAGAGAAACCATACAGTCAGTAACATGCTGTGTGAAGAATAATTCTCACAGTAGCTGCTGTTAAGAAACATGTTCTGCATGCCTACTTGTCCGTGTAATTTAGTTTCAAAGAGGGCAACTTTGAGTGCTGCAGTTGAAGCACAGTGCGAGGAGTTTGCTTTGACGATACACTGCAGGAACATCTTGTTTAGTCTTTGAATACAAAAGAAGATAATGAAGTTATTCATGTGTGATAATAAAAGGTGTTTCAAAAGACAAGTCACCTTACAAAGATGAGAAGCACAGCAGCAGAAAGAAGAAAACTAATCAATATGCTGTGTCGATATCTTTGTACCGGGGAACAGGAGGGGGGCGTTTTTAATGCCGTGGCTCAATTAGTCATGTGTTTACAGGAAGTGTTTGATAAGGCCAACAATTGTCTCATACATCAACTTCCTTTAGAAAGAAAGTGCTCAAAGATCAGGCCAATCTAGCATCAGAAAAACAATATGAAAAAATGTCCTGAAGTTAAGACTCAGGGTTGTGTGGGTGTGGTTTGATCAACGATGAGTCCAAATACAAATATGGACGGCAACCAGCAGGTTGCACTGTGTATATGCAGTGACATCCCGGACGGAAAGGTGTGGGCGATGTGCGCTGTGTAAACTTCAGTGGGAGTGAAGGTGAGGAGGCCAGTGAAATTTGTAAAAAGAGGCTCACTTGAATGTTAAGCTTGGGCGAAAATGTCCAAATATTTACAAGAACGTTTGCAGCGTCTGGATGTGAAGACTTGTGATCAGCTTGGTCCCATCAGTTGTCAACGCTTATCTCATATTCATAATTGGTTCAATTCATTGTAAAGTGTGTCCCCGCCTTAAGAAAAACTCCTTTGGATGAGGGAGACAAAGTATGGTAGTAGCCTACGTGGACCTTGAGTAAAGATTTGTACTGTTACTAAATAACTTTTTTTGACAAACTACTGTCATTAGAGTCAAAGCCACTGATCTGTTTGAGTCTGTTCTGTTTGCATTCACTGTCTGCAAATAAAGATTTCACAATCTTCAGGATAAGCATGACATATTTAGCCGTCCATGATAGAGGGCTTAATGCTTTTTGCCTCTCTCACTCTGTTTTCTTCCTGCTGCCAGATTATCCCTCGTCTCTCTCCCGCTAATTCTCTTTTGACTTCTTCTGTCCTTTTTAGTGTCCTAATATAAACACAAAGGCCGGTATTGTCCTCTGAACAAAATCCAATCTGCGAGGTAATACGAGCAAACTGCAGCTCACAACCTTATCGACAGACACAAAGATCCTGCTGTAAGATTCTCCAAAACAAATGAACTTTAAAAATACCCTAAAATCCTCCGGGCAAGGCTCTGTGTTGTCGTGGCCAAGACAGCTTCAATGAGAAAACTTCATACAGAAGTTTGTTTTGTTTTTTGGTCTTAAATTGTCTCTTTCGCCTAAATCAAGTCACCGTTTTTAAGGAAACACTATGTCATTACTTAAAAGTTAGATGATGACTGTTCTGCTTCAGCTGCCCTGAATAAAACTTCACAGAAAACGCATTGCAGTCAAACATTTCCGCCTCTCTCCCCCTCTCCTCTCTCCCCTTCATTCAGTCCGGCCTCGGGCTTTTTTGCACTCTCCCCTTTTCTCTTCAACACATCCCCTTCTTTCTTTCATCCATTCTCTGTCTCTTTCTTCCTCCTTGCGTCCCCTTTTTCTCCGATTTTAGATGGCGTTTCCCGAACTCTTCCATTCCCTTGCATCTCAACATCTGTGTCTTTCAGTCCCTCCATTTCTCTTTTGACTTCTTCTGTCCTTTTCAGTGTCCTAGTATAAACACAAAGGCCGGTATTGTCCTCTGAACAAAATCCAATCTGCGAGGTAATATGAGCAAACCGCAGCTCACAACCTTATCGACAGACACAAAGATCCTGCTGTAAGATTCTCCAAAACAAATGAACTTTAAAAATACCCCTAAAATCCTCCAGGCGTGGCCAAGACAGCTTCAATGAGAAAACTTCATACAGAAGTTGTTGTTTTTGTCTTAAATTGTCTCTTTTGCCTAAATCAAGTCACCGTTTTTAAGGTTTATGGAAACACTGTCATTACTTAAAAGTTAGATGATGACTTTGCTAAAATGTTCCCTTTTCAGATGTTCATTCCTGTCAGGAACACGAAAAAAAGACCTCAATAGACATTAATCTGAACTTCATTTTGCTAAGAAATATGAGAGTCAATCAGTGTGCAGGTTTGTCTTTTTTCCCTTTGAAAGTTTGCTGTCTTCTTACTGAGAAGAACCCGATTTAGCTGCATATTACCAGAAAATTAGCAGAAAACTGTGTTTCAGCTGCTTCGGGTCACTCTTTCCACTCATATCCATATTGTTATGGCTGACTTCCTCCATCACTTTAAATGTAATTTCATTGTTTAGCCTGTAACAAAGGACACCAGGCAAATTGTGTTTCTTCTCTGGGGCCACCTGAGATAGACAACATCAGTCAGCCAAACAGAGTTCAATTATTCTGTTTCCAACAAGACTCGTGAATCTGCAGCTCTCATGCAGTCACTAACCACTTCTCTCTACTCTCTATATGTCCGACTTATCTGTCCTGCACTCTCTTTCTTGCAAGCAATAGCAGATTACTGTATTATTTCATGTTAACTGAGTTATAACAAATTTTTAAATTCTGTATTTTTGCAGCTCTGTTTTCCTCACAGTGTCGGTTCCATTTATTTTCTCTTTCCCTCTTTTGATTGCACCTTCCTCTCCGGCTGTTTATCTTTATCTTCTCCTCTTAACCTTTCACCGATATTTGCGTGTAACTTTGATATTATAATTAATAAATGCAATTAATGGATTACCCCGATGGACCTTTCAGGAAACACATTTGCGGCAGATAATGAAATGTGCTGAATTCGCTGGTGCATCGTGAATAATTGAGGGCTGGGAGGTCAAGATTTTGCAATTCATACCAGCGATTCCATTTTTTATCACAGGATGGAGATTAAAATCAGCCATCTGCAAGATGAAGGATCACAAGATGAGTGGCAAAGGCAAATTACAGTTGACATTAGTCAGTGTTACTATACTGTCATATCTCAAGATGCACATAAACAGACCTGACTTGAATTCTGATCAGTCACTGACTTGTAAATATCTGTCAAGCATCAGCAGCTGGATTTAAAGTATTTCTAGTGCTTTCTCTTCCTTGTCAAACATTATGCACCAATAACGCCAAGACAAATTCCTTGTATGTGAAAAGCTACTTTGCAATAAATCTGATTCTGAAACAAGAATTTTGAACCTTGGTTTATCCAATGCCTTGTTTGCATAAAATTTCAGAAAACTTGTAACACAAAAAGCAATTCTCTTGATGTAAGTGATCAACTGTTTCATGGTGGTATCCGTTAGTTAACTGTTTTACTCTATTCACCTGCAGTGCCTCCCTTTGTACGGTAGGAACAAGAGAATGTGGCACATGTAACAACATTTCTTTGCAGATGATGTTGTCCTTTTGATTTTATTGAACCAGTACCACCATGAGCTCATTTTCCTCCTTTCTTCCGTCATCCATGTTCATCTCTGACAGACTTTTCTTCCTCTCCATTTCTCACTGTGCGTCTTCCCTCCATTAACAGTAGGAGGAGGAAGAAGGAGGATAAAAGGAGTCTATCTGATGACTCTTTCATCCGCCATGCTGTTCAGTTTAAAATATTAATAACGACTTTGAATTATTCAGAAAGTGCTGGTCTGCGATGTGTCGGCTTGAATGAGCTTTCTCACGCTGGCACAAAATCTTGACTTCGGGAGCTCATGCTGCGCCCCGAGCCTGTGTGTTATGTGTATATCAGGTGATACTCAACTCAATAAGGATCATTTGATAGTCTGAACAAAGTACAAAATTTCAGTTCTGAATCTGAACTAACGCTGAATCCCTCAGGCAGTTTTGGATTAAGAAAGGAAAAGGGCCATCCATATTGTCACAAGTTGAAAAGCCAGCATGATGGGCAACTTAACACCATTAATGCTGTTTTTTAAGTAACATATGCTGCCATCCAGATGGCGTCTTTTCAAGGGAGGTCCCTGCTTATTTCAGCAAGATGACGCTAAGCCACATTCAGCAGGTCTAACTGTGTGGCTTCATACTAAAAGAGTGCAGTAGAGTTATCTCCCATTTAAAATGTGTGGCACAGAATATAGTGCAAAACACAACAAGGAACCCGGACTGTTGAGCAACAAGTTGTATTTGAAGCAAGAAGGTTAAAGCTAGTTATCACACGAACAAGAGAGTGGTACAAATTAGAAAATTAGCATTTGCAAAAGCTCAAACTCATCATTCATCCAGGTTAGACGAATGTTACTGCAGCAAACCACGATGTGAAATCTGAAAGCCTCCCAGAAGATGAATTTCTTTAAATGAAGGTGTGTGAGGGTTAGCCCTCCTGTTTCCATCAAGGCCCATCGATAAGAACAGAAGGACAAAAACACACACTGCTTATCACTGACGGCTACTTTGAGAAATGTGCTCCACATGACATCTTAGCCTCGCAGGAACGGCAATATTGTTCCATCCATCGGTCTGTGCGTCTTTGACGAAGACAACATTTCTCCTCTGGCTTTTCTCTCTTTCATCACTGAGCTAAATGTTTCCAGAGTCAAAGAAATATTTTATGTCATCCACTCTGCAGGTTTGTGACCCTTTGTTGCTGGTCCTGTTGATCTAACGTCATTATTCCATGGTGAGTCACTCTGAATGGAAATGTGTCACACAAAAAAAAAAACCACACAAAAAGTGGCCTTCCAGAGATTCATTTAGAAACTGAGCAAATATTTGATTGACACTTTTCACAGAATGAATAACACCACTACCTGTGCTGCGAAGTTATGCAAAGCTCTTAAATACACCTGTAACATGGAGCATAAAAGCACAACGTGCGTAGCAGACCTGACCCAGCACAGAGAATAATACAAAGATAATAATACAAAGATAACTGTGCTCAGAGTGAAAGGAGACACTGCCTACACTCCTCTTTCATCTTCACAGATGGAGAACCTTTTGGTGTGGAGATGACATATAGAGCTGTAAATGTTTAGAACAGTTTATTTGAACTCTGGGCACTTTAATCCTCAGTTTGTTTGGATGATTCATACTTGGCCATCAAATTTACAAAAGCTTCTCGTAGCTTCTGGTTTAACTTGAATGGGGATAAAATTATATTACTCATCATCTCTTTGAGGCTTTCCAAACGTTTTTGTTGGACTACAATTTTGATATTGAAATGAAATGATTAAATGTGCTCATGTGCTTTTACAGTGAAAGTAAAAAGTTTCAACATCTACAAGATCCATGCAACTGAACAAAGTCCATCTGCTAATGAAAACCATTTCTCATGGCCAGAACAAGTAAGGGCTAAAAGTTAACGTCAAACTCAAACATTACTATTTTAAATATTTAAACATTTTTAATCATCTACAGCTTGCATGATATCTCAGCAAATATGTAATACGGCCAAAGAACAAGTAAGTGGATATTATTTTGGTCATGATTAAGTTAATTAAGTTGGGGAACCAACATTTACTGATTTACTGGTAAGAAACCCGTCTCAAAGTAGCACTTTGATGACCAATCCATGTACCCTTACCCATAATACATAGTGAGGAACAGAGATAGGTAGATTGATTACCAGGCAAAACAAGTCAACCAAACTGTGATATTTCCCTAAACCTGATGATGTTGTTTTTGCCTAAACCTTCCCATTATTACCCACAGTGTTGTCACATCATGAACCAGAATTATTTTTCACTGTTTTTTTGTAGGCACAAGCAAAAACAACTGTCTTAGGACTTTGTCAACAAGTTACCCCAAAAGTACGGCTGCATGTACTCTGAATATATCTAGGGGGTTTATTTCAGTTGCTTTTTTGCCTAAAATGGAGGTGGGAAGTGTAAAGCTAGTATGAACACTTGTCAGACTGGCCACAGTTATGGGGAGAAGCATTTGAAAAAGCATCAGAGCCCTTCAATTCTGCCGGATAAACATAACTTTTACAATAAATCCCTTTCCTTCTCCTCCTGTGTCTCTTTGTATCTCATCCACTCACCCTCTCTGTGCTTTAATAACAGATTGATAAAGACCTATTTATCTGTATGCTGCTACAGTTTAAGCCCTTTCATATCCCTGTGTGTCTTCAGAGGAAAGCGCTCTTGAAGAAAAGCCTTTCTCGATGACAATCTCACAATCCAATTCACAGCCAAAAGCTGCTGAGGAGATACCGGCACCGTGTCATTATCACAGCTCTCCTCTTCTGACATCATCAGCCGTATTCTTCAAGGTCTTTAAGCATCCCTGAAAGCAATCCAACTGATGTATTATTTTCCGTCTTGGCTAAAAGGGGCTCGAAGTGCGCAGCTAGAGAGATTATGGAAACATGTATGCTGATGTCAAACATCAGATTCTTGGCATGCATTGTGAGGATTACAATGCTGCTCTTAAACAAACACTTTAGGAGTTCAGTCATGAATGCCAACAGACCTGCCCTTTGCTTTTTGGCAGCCAAATACAACGTTGCACACATTGTATTCATGCCAGCACGTCCCCTTTTTGTCCTGGTGGTGATGGTTTCACGTGTTCAAAATGAGGGCAAAGCTAATTTTCAAAGTGGTAGCATATAACATCAGTGAAGAGCCTGAAATGATATGACATACGGAGACAAGAGGAAAAAAGGCTTCAAATACAGCAATTCTGGAGGCGCCCCCTTGTCCTGTCAGAGATATGCGAGGTAGTCTAACGAATGAGAAAATACATATATAGTTGAAGGTGTGGTGTAAGAATGGATAAAGAACACAGGACTTTGACCAAGGAGAGCACTTTACAAATTAGGCTCTAAGGCAAAACAAAAAGATGCACAGCAGCTTCTTGTCCTCGTTTCCCTTCATAGAGGCAAAGATGGTGATGAATAAAGAACACTGAAAGCCCTGAAAGTTCCATAAAATACCCCCATGACTCGTAAGTTTATGATGCTGAAGAAGCAACAGTGAAAGAAAAAGCTGAAATCAAAGGCAAAGAAAGAAAGACCTGAGATAAAAAGGTTTTTATTTCATCTTCAGATGAGAGCACCAGAGAGCAAGTGGAGGAGGCTGATATTGAACAGGAGGACACCAGAGAGATGAGGGTTCAGGTCTTTCAAGGTATTCACTCCTGACATAAGACTTACAAGCACTGATCCGGGTGGGTCAATGAGTATCTAAAAAGCACTTTGGAAAAGCAAACAGGGACTCAGAAAACCTGGTTGGTCAACAGAGCATGAAAACTACTTTTTACTCTTCCACAGAAGAACATTTCTTCTAAGCACAAACTCACCTCTGTTTATGTCAGCTCTGTACGGGTCACACAGTGAGGATGTTTCATATTCCTCACTGAACTCTGATGCTAAATCACATTGAAAAGCCTTTTAATATACCAGCTATGCCTTTCTGCACCTCGTCAGGTAAGTTTCGATTAAATTTCCACAGATACAAATCCCCCAAAACGATGGGGATTTGTGAACATTCGTGAACTTTACAACGTAAATTACCACCCAGGTCCTCTCTAAACACTTAAAATGACAATATAATAATGATTGTGATTATTTACCTGGGTCAAGTGCTCCTTTTGCTCCTGGTCTACACACAGCACTTAATGGTCTGACTCCAGGTTTTATATCTGACATGCTCCCAGTTTATCAACCCCACCGATTTCTCAGGTCAAAGCAGCGATTTCCTAAAAGAGGGCAATCAAATCTGGTGACAGAGCTTAGTGTTTATGCACGTGGACCATGAAACATGAACATAGACTCAGCGTTTAAAGCACACACAGCTCAGCTGTCAGATTCAGTTTAATATTCCACTGCTTCTATGATAGATAAAGCAACGCAAATATTCAATAGTGCAAAACGTGCCAACAGCTACTGTTAGCACTCCTTTTTTTTGTCACACGGTCACCATCTGTTGGACTGGACATGTTGTGGTAGTGGATAACTGTGTGTCCTATGAGGCACTGTACTACGACTAGATGTAAAGAGGAGTGAGGCGAATAAATAAGATCACTGATAAAAGATGTAATATACTATGAAGGTAAAGTGAACCAAAAGTCAAATATTTACCGACTTACAGAATCGGTAGGAAGACGCAAAATACTACAAAGTAGCTGGGAAATCCAGGCAAAACAAAGTCCAACAGAAGTCCAAGAATAAATTTAAAAGTCCAACAGAAGTCCATAAACAAAAATCCAGATTTAGACACAAAGAAACAGGGACTAAAGGCAGTTTCACCTGTGTGTAAGGCAGGACAATCAGACACAGGTAAACTGATGAGGGACAGGTGAAACCAATCCGGATGGAACAGGATCAAAATGGGGAAGAAACTTTGTGGCTGCACATGCACTATTTTATTAACCAGCCACCGCTGAGCCATATTAATTTAAATGGTGGCTGCTTATATGTCACAATATTTAATGTTTTCTTATTTTGGTTGATTTTGTCACGTCTGAACTTACATATATTAATCTGTGGCAAATACTGTGATTGACTCATTTTTTTTACAATCCAAAAGATTAGATTGAAGCAGTTTTTAAAAAAGCTTTTTTATATTTTATATCAACATCAAACAAAGGAAAACATTTACAGCATTTTCACCTCCGATAACTTTTTATTGAGTAAGTTGGTTAAAATACTCAGAAATCCAAATAGGGGCAATATTACACAGGTGGCACCAAAATCCAAAGACAGCATTGACATCTGCACATCCCCCCCAAAAAATATATAAAAAATGTGAGTACCAATTACAGCCTGGACAGGTGCTCTAAATTATCTGTATTTCATAAATCCATCATACTTTCAGCAGCAACAATGAGGACAATAAGATTTAATCAAACCCCTTCATAATGCTTCATTTGCCAAATTACCTTTTGAAAATGCTGCTAAGGGTGCGGATGTCCATTTAACTTCCACTTTGATCCCCTAAGAGCCCCGTCTGGAAATGGTCTAACTGGCTATAAACCATTCAGATGTCCCTTTAATGGCTAATAAGGTAAAGTTGTTCAATGAGTGTAGAGCTCCCTCAGTTCTCTTTCATTCATCACACTCACTTTAGTCCCACAGGTCACCCTGATAATGGAGAGTTACACGCATACACACACACACACACACACACACATGCAGACACACACTTCAAACACATGCTTTTTACTCACACACAAAATCAAAAGCCTACTTTATTAAACCAATCAGAATCCAATCTGGAGAAGAAGAGACTCGAGTAGCGCTGATGAGCACACGAGTGGACGCCGCGAGTACACAAGCCTCAGTGAGTGTTTGTGAGTTAACGGCCGACACCAGGAGGACTGACCTTCAGGGATTTATTTCAACAAGCTTCTATGCTCCAGTTTGTCTTAAGCTTGGTATTATAATAACACTGATAGGTCCTGTTATATCGAGTGTGTCCACTACCATTATTTGAAGATCTGAACACATCAAGAACTGTTGCTGGCGCCGATGATCTGTAGTTGGCAACTATTGCAGAAGAAGATGGTGCAACGAGATGATGATGTTCCAGTACTAACTTGACTAAATCAAAACCTTGACTTAACTAAATCCTTTGTACTTTTTATGATTGTTGAGCCATGCCAACACTCCTATGAAGAACCTTTCTTGTATGTGGATGCCGAGGTGTGTGGATCCCTGTTTCTGATTGGCTCCAGCTGGTGAGGCCATGGCCAGATTGAAGGGGCACTCGGTCTGACCCTCCAGTCCACAGGATGCCATCTGGGGAACCGAGTTACTAAAGTTTGGACAGCCTGACAGTCGTGGCGGCTGGGTCTCAGCTTGCTGCCTCTCAGTGATAAATTATGAATGTTACTTATTAAAATAAGTCATTGAACAAGGTACTTGTTAACCACCTGGGGACAGGTGTAGTAGAATTTCTGATTGTACTATTTTTTTTGGTTTAAAGTAAAAGTAGATTTATTTATTTATTTATTTTTGGTTTCATTTTGGAAGTAAGAGACCTCCTTTGGTTATATACATTTCTTTGGTTTGGGAAGCATCCATTAGCCTTTTCCCCCTTGTAGTCTGCCTCACTGCTTTCTGTATTATTAATCAAATGCATCTGGTTTAAAGTTGCTTCAAGCATGCTGTGTTGTAATAAGCCAGTTAAAATGCACTGCTATATTAAAATTCTTGATTGAACATCATGTTTCTGACACATTCAAACTCTTAAACCTGTATCCAATGCTTTTGCTGGTTGACCACAGTGGACCCTGTTTTCTTTCCAATCATTTTTGCTTTATCTAAGTATCAGCATCATGCAGAGGAACGAGTAGAGAACACGTGGCAAAGGTGACACATTTTCAAAAGCCTGTCAACAACCTGTCAACTTGGAGCAATCAAACTGTTCCCTCTTACAAGGATACAAGGAATACCACAAGGTCGTCGATAAGGATGCTGCTCATGATCACGGTAAACACTGAAGGCGCCATTGTAAATTATTTTCTTTATTTTCTTCCAACATAAAAGGAAATGGATCAAACGCTGTTGTAACCACCTTTAATCCTTCTGCAGTGTTCCTCATGTTCTTCTATTGTATGTATTGTTCGCAGCTGTAATATGAGTCTCCAGTCATTAGTCCGCTGGGAACGTCTCTTCAAATCACTGTTGTGTTTGTCTCCTTGGCTGGCTGTCACTGTCATGTTTTCAATATGTGAAAAGTACAGAGTAATAAAAACCCTGGGATCGGCGACATGACAATTATCCCAGAAGACATTTTTTTTATGAAGCACAAAAGATGTTGGGTGTGCTGCTTATTTTGCATCTTCTTTAGTCACAAACAGTTGTTTTCAGTGTCACTCGTCTTGAAACACGTCCAACTGGTTTTTACATTCAAGCAAACTAAATCAAGGTTAAACTATTAAATTCGACTTCTTGATGCGATTTGAAAATCAAACAAAATATGAAAAGTTCAAACGTTGCTGTGGCTGTTAAATGTGACGGGGGTATGGAAGACGTCAGATCAACACGGAGCTGCGGTATACCTAACATCTGACTTTGGATCTTATGAAGGATTTCAACAGAATCTTTCATATTCATGGTCACGAGGGCAAGCTGACAAACTCATGGCACTGCCTTTATTCATGGTGATGCGTGAACGGCACGTTAAGCGGAATAATAATCACAAATGTTTCTCTGGGCAGTGACATTACTCATTTGAGATCCAAGAAATAGTCCTTTCAACCACAGATAATTGGAATCTGCGTGTTTAACAACAAAAAAACATACATAGGCTATAAAACACAATCACACAGACAAACACTTCAATAATTACAATACAATAAATACAACAGTGCAAACATACGGCTCCCTTAAAATAACAAGTTAAAATGCATGTGCTTGTTTATACAACCAGTGAAGCATTCAGGATGTGGCTTGCTTCAGCATCAGTGAGATGTTCTAGCCTCCGTCGAGATGCTGCTTAAACCATGTGGCAGATCTGTTTTTAGCACAAATCTCCGACATCTAACTGCTGTCCTCGAAGCTCAAATGATTTCAACTCGAAATCTGATCACAGCAGACCAAGAGCTCGAATATCAGAGCAATGTGAGCTACCAACTATGGTCCAACTTAAGGCCGCTGTGAAGTGAAAGTGTTTATTGGCAGTTTAACAAGTCCTCCAGAATAAACGATATGTTTGTCATTGCTTTCCAAAGTGACCTATGAGAGCGTTTTCTCATCTCACGACCTTCTCAACAGAACAACACAGTTTGTCATTGTCTTCCAAAACCATTAAAAATGACTCTAACCATAAAAGATTTATATCTTCCATATCGTCTACCTCAGTTGTTGGTTAGTTAGATTTATAGGCACAAGAATGACTTTGTTAGAGTTCAGACTGTGTCACATTGTTGGTAGGAAAATGAATGCAAACAGAGATCACTTTGTTGATACGTTCATCCCACCTTACCCCCAAGGCAGTTTTGATAAATCTATAAATCATATTGGCATTGAGCTAAACTCTCAGGACTACTAACAGACCTTCAACCTCGGGGGAAGGCCAGCGTGGCTTGACCTTGTCACATATTCTGCAGCTCACTGTCTGACTGAATGGCTATGACTTCTAAGCCCAAAGCCCTGATGAAACCGCAACCTTTGTACCTGACACGTGAACAATAAATGTCACATTAAATATGAAACAAAAGGTACAGGGCGTCTGAAATGAACACAAACCTCTAGCAACATTTCTGCACCAACATGTTTATTGCCTGTTTTTGTGCTTTTCTACCCGACGACAAAAGTGGCCCATTTCATTTCAAAGATTAAAAAAAAAAAAAGCCCTTTGTGTACAAGAAAATCCAAAATCAATCTCCTGGTAATTGTCCATGGTGCAATTTCAGGATGTACATCCTTCTCGTAGGTACTGATTTTCTCTGCTTTTCTGTCTTCAGCACATGCACAAATATCAGAATCCCAACTGGTGAAGATAATAAATTGTCAGCGGGAGTGACTTTTTTTTTTTTTAGTCAAGTACATTCTTGAAAAACAGCAGTTGAAAGTAATTTCCCCTGATGCCGTTAGCTAACGCCGTGAAAGAAAATGGGAGAAGAGGGAGGAAGGAAACTCACTGTGTCTCCTAAGATGTCCTTTCTACTGCAGCAAAATAAACCAGCCATTCTCACAAAGACCGAAGAGTAAATGCTTCCTTTTCATTCCTGAGGGATCTTACTATCCTACAAATGCATCAATATGACCGTTTACTAAATATTGATCGCTCAGCGCAGATGGGCCTTCACACAAACAGTACATACAATAAAATATAGCAAGCAAATATTATTATATTCGGTGCTTTCACTAAAACTCACCACAGTGATGAAACACTGCTTCCACTAGAGTATCCAAGTTTACTGTTGTGCATTTAGTGAAGATAAAGAGAAGAAGAAGAGAAGAAATGAGTGTTTCCAGGAGTCTGGAGTGTTGTTGATAAAGGAGAGTGAATAATGTAACCCACAGCAAGGAATTCAATTCATATATATATATATATATTTTTTAATATCAACAATGAATAATAAAAGATAAAGTTAGTGACAAGCTGGTGAACATATTGGAGCATTTAGCTGCTAAACAGGCAGATAGTTCCCTCAGGAGTTGGAGGAGCTAGACCTATAAAAGAAGAGTAGATGTTGGACATACACCTATCAGGAAAAACTCCAAATGAATGCTAATTTTTCTCCCCGTCTGCTGCATGTGTGACAAAAGCAGCTAGTTGCTGTTTTTTGTTTTGTTGTTTTGTTAATGCAGCTTTAACCAGCTGTAAGTAAATGCAACCATGAAGCCAAGTGGGAGTGAACAGGGATGAATTCAAATCTCCCCAAAAAGAACTAGAGTTATCTTTTTTCTTGACAAGAGTTAGATGAGAAAACGCTCTCATGGAGTCGGCTACCTTAGAGTGTGGGAATAACCTGTCTTTTTCAGTAATTGAATACACCTACTCGCATCTCTAAAGCTCACTAGATTTTGTTTGTTTGGACTAAAATTACTGGGAACCTGCCTTGGTTTCTTTTTGGTGAAATTTTGGCTGTAGCTCGACAGAGGCTCTGAGCTGAGCGGTCATAAGAAGCAGTTTCCACTCTGATACTGTTATCGTCTCTGACAATCCTCTGCGTCTAAGCTTCTGCGATTTCCTTCCACTGACATTTGGAGTCCATAAACGGCATTCTGGGTACAAACTCCAGCTGCTAAAACCATAATTATGTCTATAATCAAAGTGGCTGGGCGTGTATTTTATTTTTTGAGACTTTCAGCCTCACGTTTAGAAATGAACATTGCTCGAGCGGGAGCCACTGCTGCACAGAACGAGGTTTTATGATGTTATCGGTTTAATTCACAGAGGGTGTCTGTGAAGAGAGGAGATGGCTCTCATCCTCGCTGACTGAGATGTGAAAGATCTGCTGGCTACACTGAAATTCTGATGTGGGGTAAGGACACAGATGGGACATTTTCCCTCCAAGCAGAAGGTGAGAAATCGAAACATAACAGGACTGGACACACTCTGATCTTGTCTCTTTGGTGTAAAACATCACAGGCTCACTTTACAGATGTGAAGTTGTGGTGAAGTTTCTTTTTTTACCCTTGGACGTCATTGCAGTGTCCTTGTCAGTAAATATTGGGGGGGAATTGTTGCATTAAGACATGAAGCCTGGGCATTAAACCAAAATGAGCCCTTGAGGATGATATTTTCACCAGTATAAAATCAACTGACCATTTGTTACTGTCCAAACGTGACCATTTAGCCTCACACTTGTTGACCTTCGAAATAATCACAGCTGTGACTTTGACTTTGTTTTCATCTTTCCCTCTCTTAGTCATTGCCTTGTTTGACCATTTGACTCTTTTGCTTACTTCACAAACTCTGCTGTCTCTTCGTATCTCTGTCTGCCAGTGAACTGTCTTCTATGTGGTGAAACTGTAGGACAAGAAGACGACAGAGCTATAGAGGAATGTCAAAAATCTCCATTGTCAAAACACCATTACTGTTTCGAGGTAGAATTTCTGCCAACAAAAAGCAGGTTAGCTCATATAACAGCTTTTCAGAGGCAGACTGTGAGCACAATGTAGTCTGGCTGGCCAAAAGTGTATCTCACAACATTCAAAGCAGAGTGTGGAACAAGCTACGGAGCAGAAAACACCATCAGTGGTTTAATAATCCACCTCTAAGGCTCCACTGATAACAATATAAATCTAATCCTCCGCTCCTATTCCCTGGTCTCCACACTTTGAGCAAACGAACAAACCGTCCTGGGAAACTGGAAAACATCATTTTTAAAGCTCAATTTATTGCGGTGATATCAGCAGTACACCAGCGGCCTTGATTTATTCTATGCACGGACCATATCTCACTGTTTTCTAATGAGGCCTGCTGCTAATTTACAACTATGCGTAATGACGGTGTTTTGATTAAAGACGCATTTAGATGCTTAAAATATAAAGCAGGAAAAAGGCAATCAATAAATGCGTCCTTTGCAGTTAGGTCGCTAAATGGGAGCAGTTTCCTACCTGCATGGGATCAGTTTTAATCATCAGGCTGTAGTATGTGAGTGTGACTAAGCTACTGTTTTGTGTGTTAATGCACCATCATTGCTGCTATGTTTATGGTAGTAAAAAACATTCAACATATTTCGAACACTGGTCACAAGAAGAGAACATCCATGACGGTTGATGGCTCGATTGCTGCGATTGTATCTAGATTATTAGAAGGCATTTGCTGCCATGACTTTCTGATTCATATATGGTGGTTACATTATATGTATAGTGGTAGTCTGTGACAGAAGCCTTAAAGGTAGCTAGAGAAGCAGCACAGTCCTCTGTCCCTGTTCTGCTTGACTTATCAGCTGCGTTTGACACAGTTAACCATTGAATCCTTCTCTCTATTCTCTCAAACAGGCAGCTCTGGTTCTGCTTTGTACTGGTTTGAATCCTACCTTACAAGGCACTCTTGGACAGTTGTCCTAATTTCACTATCTCACCACAGGGGTGCCCCAGGGCTCAGTGCTGGGGCCCCTTCGCTTTGATTATCCGCTCACACGGTTTCTCCTATCTCTGCTATGCAGATGACACACTGCTGTATTTGTCATTTCCTCCCGACGACCCCTCAGTCTCTGACATATCTACATGGATGAAGGCACACCAACTCCAGCTGAACCTCTCAAAAACTGAACTGCTGGTTCTCCCAGCCAAACCTACTATACACCATGACATCAACATCAAAATTGACTCCCTATGTCTCGTCCCCACCAGGTTTGCAAGACACTTAGGGGTCATGATTGATGACCAACGAAACTTCTCTAATCATGTTGCCTTAGTTGCCCGGTCGTGCCTCTTTGCACTTCAGAAAAATCATGCCTTACCTAACTAAACATGCTACCCAACTACTGACATCGGCTATGGTTATCGCATGACTAGATTACTGTACCACCTTCCTGACGGGCCTACACGGTGTTGCACTGTACCTTGATTGTTTCCCTTTTTTGTAAATTGCTTGGAAACTATTGCAGCTATCCTGGATGACAATGTAAGTTCTTTCACCGTTTAACTTGGTTCCAGACGTCTGAACAACCATCCTTGTCCTTGAAATGTCTAGTACCGTGCCCATTGATGCCTGTCTGCTAGTTGAAGAAACAGCCAGTTAATCAGAGCTTAGTGGGCCGGATTAAGAATGGGGACTTATCCTTATTAAGTGATCTACCTGGCTACATCAAACAAATATAGGGACAGAGTCAGAAAAACTGGCCTCAAGTCTGAATGACAGCAAGGAATTATTTTCTATGAGCAATATAAACAAAACTGCACGTTACTTCCGCTAGCAACCACCACCACAGCTTCTGTGTGAACTGAAAATGAGGTCATTGGGGCAGATAGATGGCTGGCTAGAGTCCCTTGCAACAAGAAATGAGCTAATATGAATACAGTGACAAGCAAAATTAATTAAGTGAAACCAAATTGCAATTCTGTCTGATTATGAGACCTAATCATTTCAGTAAATAAAATATTCATGGGTTCTGTCACCTTCCCTGCATTGTGAATATCCTCATTAACGCGTTTCATTGTTTTTCTCTACAAGCGGGTAGATTTTCACAGTTTGACCCTCATGCTCACTGGTGCTCATATATATATATATATATATATATATATATATATATATATATATATATATATATAGTAAGCCAGTAGATTCTGGCTTATGATGGAGAAGTGGTATATAAACGCATGCTAAATTAGGTGAACTGTGACTTGATCTGTGATGAAGTAATTCAGCAGCAAATCTGCTAAAGGCATTTTCAAATCATTTGCTGAAAGGACTTTGGCGTCTATTAATCTTTACATATATCCCTGCTCAGATAAATGTGTTCTTTTAAAATTGCTGTGGCATACCACACCATTTTTGCTTTTGTCCACAGTACATGCAGAGTTAATGCAGGTCTCCACCGAGGTACAGCAAATCTAACTCATAAAATTGTCAGAGTTAAAGGAGCCTTGAGGACTGTTAGAATAGCTAATTGAATAGCATTGCATATATTGGCCACATAGACTAATTCAAACATCTCGTTTACGTTCTACGTTCACTTGACACCTCTACATCACTAAATGTGCTTTCTTTCAGCTCCTTCTACATGAAAATATTTTGCACACAAACAGTTTCTTGTAGACTAAATTCATTGGGGGCTATTTGTTCAATTCACAGTGAAGTCTGCAGATTATGAAGTAACTGGGACATTGCTGCTTGAAAGGCAAATTGCGTTGGAGTTTTAAGATGTATTTATCACTGTTTTGGATGGTGGCAGATCTCTACCGACTCCAAACTATCTAAATTACAAGGCTAGATAGCTATGGGGTGAGTGAGTTACCCTTATTTCCAATCCCATGGAACCAGCAGCTCGAGGGAAGATCTTTTAAATATTTTATTTAGAATTTAATACATCCTAACCATAAAATCAAAGCTTAATAAAATAAAGAGTTTGCTATCGGCAAGCAGATTAGAGTCCCCACAATGTAAGTGTGCGAACAGGTCTGTCACCACAATAGGAATAATCCAACATGATGTAGCAACCGACATGCCATCAGGCTCAATTTAACATCTCTTGCAATTTTAATATGGATATGTTTACAATATATGTGTTATATATGTTTATTACGCGCCGCGCAGTCACCTCAACTATTAGACACACAAAGAGTCTCAGCAATGGAACTGATTATAATTGGGACCCTCAGTTATGAGACACCGAGGCCCGATGAAGACCTCTCCTCGGATACATGGAGACCTTCTCTCCCTCCGGTTAACGCACATCTGCACACGCCGTCATGCATACAGAAGGTGCAACACTAGCCTCATTATCTTGAAAAGAAAGTCACGAACTGAGATCTGAGGAGGGAAAAGGGGAGAGACTGTGCCTTGGGATGAGATGTTCATTAGAGCCGCACCTGCCATTCTGTCACACTTTCTGCCGCTGTCAGCAGCTGAATGCATATGAACGTACACATACACTTTGAGTCATGCACCACTTCCCTCCTGCATAGAGATGCAGTCTACGTACACCGATGGCAATTAATAATGAATGATTTTTCTATAAATTTGGGTGTGGGGCGCTGAGCGTGCTTGGTCAGCCGGCATCATTTGACAGCATTGTCATTGGTGCTGCTAGGCTGGCCGGCCTCGCTCAAAGCTCTGCCAAAAGCATTAGAGTGTCGGCCTCGTGATTGCTGACTGCTGTCTTCTGGCAAATACTGTGCATTATCATAAAACCTTTCAACCCCTGTGGACATTGCAGCTGAGGCTTTTGTCAGCCGTGAGCAGGTGAAGTGCCGGGTGTCATTATCGCGGTTGTTGATGAACAGCTCGCAGCTACAGGAGAAGAAAAAACTGTGACCTTCCTATTACAGGATCAGTATCTGCAGCCATTAAAGTACCCTCTCACCTCACCTCTTCTCTTTCAACTATACTTCTGCCTCTCTAGGTCTGTAACTGAGCTGGGAATGCCTGCTCATTTCTTTCCTGCTATTGAACATGTTTTTTTTTTTTAGTGACTAAAAATCCGTCTGCAATTTAGTTAATTAGTCATTTACTGAGCGCTAAAGGCTGATTTTCTAAGCTTGCTTTCTGTCAAATATCTGCGAGTAGAAGTGAGGAGATACACTCATCTAACGACGACAACAAGGTAAACTAGGAACATCTCACAGGTGTTTTGTGACATCATAGTACTAGAAGTACTAGAAGTGATATGAGATATAAACACTTAAGTGTATGATGGGTCTTGAGGACGAAGGACGAAGAGGAGCAAACACAGATGGTGGCTACATAGTCTCCATAAGTCCCCATGTTCAAATGTCCAACTTCACAGCAGAAATAAACATGTTTACAGCCTGGTACAAAAAACAGTTTTGGTCTCTGTAGCTAATTTCCCCGTTCATGACAACTGTACTGAGGGTGAATTTATATACAACTCACCTGTTCAGATTATATTAAGGCTTAAAGTTATGCAGGATTAAGAGCGTGGCTTGTGGGTGTCGTCACAGGTGGCTTGTTTGAGCGACCAGGCTTTATTCAGCGCACCTCAGCTAAAGCCATGCTCCACCTCTTTGCTCAAAGCAAAGCACAATGTGTCATTTTGTAATTCTCACTCCATAGTCAACTTTCAGTTTATGTTGAATACTTTTTCCACCCAAGATACTTTTCCTACATTTCATGGTGATTTACTGCTTTTCTTCCAGGCACAGATGTTTGGAGTCTGACTTCACAATTTCTGTCATTCCATTTATTGTTGAGCACCTTATATTAGTATCTCTTCAGCAAAGTGAAAAAGTGTCCGTTTGAATTACCACCCACACTTTCAGGTCTTTGAGTGATTCAGTGGTGCTCACAAAGGGCTGCTTCCCAGGTTGGAATAACAGGTTTAAAGCAGAACCCTTATGGCAGGCCAATGCACTTCCATCTGTTCTGAATGTCACTATGATATAACCACTAAAAGTATACAAATTTAACATATTTATAATTTAGGTAACACGATTCGATTCGAAGACTGTCCACGCTGGCACACTAATATTCCAGCTCGGTTGCCAGAGTGTCGTTACACGTAGAGCAAGAAACAAAGTATATGAACATGCGCTGTAGCTCACGAACACACAGCATCTGACTGGACCAAGTGACATTTGCAGGTATGTTTACATGCTGTGCTGTAGCTGAAGAGCTAATTAGCTATCTAGACTGCAGACTGACACTACCAGCGAACCTTTTCCCCCAAACGTTTGGTCGCTTGTTCAGCAAGCTCAGAGGAAGGACACGACGTGTTCAAGTTTGTAAGTTAGATAAGAGAGAGGCTTCAGCAGGAGAGTTCATGCATGTTGCTGTTTGTGTTGTGTTCTGCTAAATGAATGCAAAACTAGGAGGTGCCATCATGCAACCAAAAACTATAAAATAACCTTAACCCTTTTGGTTTCTGATTTATTTTTAAAGGGCACATGGCAAGTGATTCACCAAGCAGATATGCATGCTGCAATAGAAATGCAGTTTAAATTTTGATGGACTAACAGTCAGAATGACCTCTGAGGTGTCCTGATACAGAAACAAATCTGTAAACTCACCTTTGTGTAAGCAGGTGAAGTAAAGCTGTTCTGTTTTTGGAAAGTTTCTTATCAGCGATTTAAATGTCTGGAAAAAAGCCAGCAAAGCTGTTAAAGTTGACTTCAGAAACTTTCACCGAGTTTGATGGTAGCCATTTTATTTATTTATACATTTATTCATGATGGCATCAGGTAAGGTTGAGTGCATTGGATGTGATAACTTGCATGCTTGGCTTGGTGCTCTGAATTTGCCACAGCAGGGGCTGATTTACCAAGTCAGATGAGTCAAACAAGTCAGAAAACATTTGTGATCGTTTACTACGGGACCTCGCTGAAGCCGTATTTGAGGGTGTTGTTACGTAATAATACAATAAATGGAAGAAATGAATGGAAATTTATACAAATGAGACCTCAAATTGATTGTCATCACCGACTGGGAACAGCAGCAGAAGGTTTTGGCTCAGTGATTGAGGATCTGTGAGAAGCAGTCAAAAACACGTTCACGGCACTGTTGACAGCATGGCATTCAATTATAGCAGCGATTGTCAGTGTGGCAGAGAAGGTTTGACAAAGTAAAGGGAGTAGGAGGGAAATGTCATTCTACAGGCTTTTATAATTGATACAGTTTTGAAATATTTTCAAATGTACTCACTAAACTTTTGCAGAGATAACAACGTTACATAACTGTCCTTTGATTCCAGTTATACTCAATCTTACAGGAGGAGCTTGTAATTTAAAGCCTGATATAATCACCTGAAAATAAAATTTGCTGTTTTTGATACCTTGGAATGAACCTTTCATATCTACATATGCTCTTTAAGAGAGTCTGCCATGTTGAACCAACATGTTTCTACAATAGCGTGGAATGGACAGACCCGACACTCGCATTTTTTGTACATTTCGCCCCTCCACTGTAGTTACTCCATGACGCTAGCAAGGATAGGGTGAGGGAAGGGGGTTGCAATCGATTACAGTAAAAAGAATGGACGGTGCATGCATGACATTACCCAAAGGTCTTCAAAGTGCAACTTTGAAGCTCCACCGCCATGTTGGCTGTCCTACCTCTTCCACCTCCCGGCTAAACTAAAAATGGCTTCCTTTCCCAGCCATGGAGGTTTCCATTTGGTTGCAATCAGCAACTATACTGATGATACTAGTCCTTTAAGAGCTGAAATATGTTAATTGTTTACTTCAAATTATCTTTAGGGTTCAGTAGCACAAAACTCTCCAGACATCCATGAGGCGTGTCTTCAGCCCAGCATCACACCATAATGAGCAGCATTGCATTCAAATTAACTCAACTGCAGCTGTTCCCATTTACATCAAAAGTCTGAATAAATAGCGTGGTTCATTTAAAAAGATGCTGCGATGCAAACTTCAGCAGCCACCATCGTCATTTAGAAGTAGGTTAATGAATCGGCCCCTAATGAGCTTCACTGTAGACGCCGTTACTCTTTTTGTTTTCTTTCGCTCTGACCCTAAACTCATAAATCCTCATCCTCAAACATTCATGCATCACCTCATTTGTTGTATGTTTGCTTCAACTGGTTGGACGTGGACAGAAGGCTGCACAATGTACGAACCAAACCAAACAAAAAGCATTTGATTCTACCAGGATGTGTGTTTGGTTTTTTTTTTTTGCCTCACGCTGACCTACAGACTTTGAGCAAATATTCCAAGGAATCAGCCTGTTCTACCCCCGACTATCTCCTGTCTGTCATCATACCTATCATCACACTATTGTTCTGAGGGCATGGGTGTAATCATGTGTGAAATTAGTTTGGATAGGGTTTGATGGTGCTCTGTGTCTCAATGGGTAAATTCAAAGCCCATCTAATTACGTGCTGGAGCAGTAGAGGGAGAGACCAATGACCTGTGGCCTGTTTATCTGCTGCTAATCACGATCATATGAGAGCAGAGAATTGTCAAAGCTGTTCTAGCTTATTTGCACCGAGTCACATTTGTGGTCAGTTATGTAACAGTTCAAGGCTTTAACAGGTGCTGCATGTGCTGTTTCAAACGTTAGCACAATGTGACGGTCAGTTTAGCCTGCTACCTTTGCACAATTTTGTTCAACTTATGAGACGCTACATTAGACATAATCGGTAGTCAGACGGTGATTTTTAGCAGAATTAAAACTGCATTTCCCATGAAGCCACCTGCTTCATGCATGTCCAAGTAAAAGCAAAGTGTAATTCATTTTGACATTTCCATGAACATACTTAATGTATTTTGAAGTACCGCATTAGAAAAATGTTTTTACGCTCACTCGGTTGTTGCTCTTAACGGGAGATGGAAACACTTTTCGAATTACGTCATCTTGTTGCGACCTTTTCTCCTGGTTTTCCGACTGGAGAATTGGCGCCACATACTGCGCCATCAAACTCTCTCTTGCAGGGGTATGATCAGGGTGGCCTCAGCGTGTCATCAAGCCACCCTTTAAGGACCGCCCACAAAATCCTGGACTGAAAACTGGTGAAAAACTGTTTTAACCCCTTAACTCCACATTTCACTAATATATCGTTCAAAGTCTTTTCACATATTTTAAGCAAGTATTTTACAACATATTTAATGTGTGTTGAAAGAAATCTCAGCCTATGCACGGTCTTTAATATTCACATCATGGTAAATAAGCATTCATTTGTAATTTCTTTTATATGACTGCTCTAAATTTGTTTAAAATCTGCGATACATTTGGATGGAAATGTCAGTTAAGTCAAGTGGCTTCTCTTTAAATCTGGCTTGGACTTAATAATAATCAATACATGTTAGATAACAAACCAGAGTTTTCCTATATGGATAATATACCACAGCTCGACACTTTTTATGCTTCCGCTAAAAGAATTCATGTCCACACTGTTGACAGTCTCAGTCTAGTGTGTGTCGGTCCTCAGCCGCCTCATCTTTCACCCTCTCTGCCATAATCCCGTTGCAGACGCTCCCTGCGAGGCTGTGAATCATCTCTTCAGCATCCTGAGGGGATCCATGCAGGTGGAGAAGCCCCCGCTCTTCTCCATTCATCACATCCTCGTCCTCTTACACCTTTATCTTCCTTGATTTGTCCTTCCCTCCTCCCTCTCTCCCTTGATGTTTCCCCTCTTCTGCCCCGTCTCCTCAAACGTAATCTCTCTCTCTCTCTGCTTCCCTCTCCACTTTCAACTCTCGCTTCACTTCTTCTCTTCCTCTTTAACCTTTACCTCATCAATTACTGTTTTATACTTCCCACAGATCAGCTCCTATGTTTTTTTTTCTTTCTAACACTCTCTCCTTACACTCATTTGTCTTCTCTTCACCTCCACCTCTTCTTCTACTTCCTCACTCTTTCTCCACCTTGGCAGGTCACTCCTTCCCTCCTTTTCTTTTATTCAGGCCTCTATCATCCTCCATTTTTATCGCTCAGTCCCTCTTTGCCGCCTTACTTCCTCTCCCCTTCAACGCCTTTTTGTTCTTACTTACTCTTCATCTATCTATCCTGCATTTATTCCACCTGAACTCCCTTTCTCTTTTTTCAGTCCATTAAACCTTATCTGTAGCGAGCAGAGGAACTTCTGTTGCAGCGATTTCAGATTCTCAAAATGCCCGCTCTTCTCTCTGTAATTCCAGGAAACGTTCGAGAAACCAAACAGCTTCTTTTTATTATATGTGTATTAATAATGCATCGTGCTGCTGTCCTTCCTCCTCCATTTGTCTCTCACCACCAACACTCCACAGCAACAAGTAGCCAATTAAAGGGCTCAACCTTTCACTCATTAGCCCTCTCCATTTCTTCTCTGTGCTTCCTCTCTCCCTGGTTTCTCCTCTCCGCCTCTTTCCTCTTCAGCTCTCCTTCCTCCCACTTGTCTCCACCCGCCCTCCTCCTCCTCCTCCTCCTCGCTCTTCTTCCCACACCAACAATTAAATTTACCCAACATGCTGCACGGTTACATTCATCTCCCTTTCCTTGCCCTTTCTTCTTCTCCATCTCCTCTGATTTGATTTAACATCATTTACATATGAATGTTTGTTTTGCTGCTCGCTGTCGTCGTTCACATAACGCAGGTAATTCGACCAATTTGCTTTGGTAAACATTAGTGGCATTTCTTACTTCCTGTGTGGCTGCTGCCTGATTTGCAGAGACTGCAGATTGTTTTCCAATCTGGAAGACAAAGAGAGCTCGTAATGCTCAGAAACAGAACAAATAATGCTAATCAAATTATGAAATAGCCTGATCTATGGGACTATTTTTATTGTTACTGAAATATATATATATATATCTTTATATAGTCTATACGAAATTAAAAAATACAACTAAAGCATATATATATATATATATAAGAATGTGCTGCTGCACGTCAGAGCCGCCATGCACACTCTTTTCCCTCTTAAGCTAACCTGCTTATGATAACAAGTACCTAATTAAGCCGATGGCCACAAATCCACTCATCTGTCTGTCTGTCTCTCCTCCCTCTCAGGTCAGCTCTCCATTTATTTAAAGAGCTTTTTTCTCTCTCATTAATTTCGTTAATTGTCTTTCTATCCAACCTCTCTTGCTTCCATTTCGTCTCACACTTCTGTCCTCTCTTTGTGTCTTCTAGGATGAAACTGAAAGTCTGCCTGCAGCTTGATCTATTTCTTTGTCTGTCCGCCTCTTAATGACACCGAGCCACACAAACACCACTGATGAGATTTTAATGAATTCCAATATTTTTAAAATTAGACTCGCTCAGGGTGTTGGGCGACGTCACCGAAAGCTACTGAGAAGTTTAGTGTCACATAGCAACAACCCCTTTGTGAGCAGCAAGAAAACACAGTGTCGATCAACACAAGATGTCTTCATGTTCTTTTTCTGCAGAATTTACACAGACAGGACTTTGTCAGGAAGAAGTCTTGTAACTGGTAACTTCCTCCGTCAACGTCCTCTTCAGCCTTTTTAGTCATTGAGTTCATAGAGGCTGCTGAGCCCGGTTACATTGCCCACTTGCCCAACTCTGGTTCTGGCATGACACCGGCTCACTTCTTAGCATTAGCCCCACACCCTGGCCTGAAAACCTCCTCATCTTCCCAGCAGTCCAACACTGCCCCGGTGCCCTGAGCTCACAGCTAGCATCATCCAGTTTCACCAAAATCAGTGAAACAGCTGGTGGTGTGTGATGTAGTGCCGTGAAGCGCTGCGTACTTCTCACAGATTGTGAAGAATAAGACGTACAGAGCGTGGGCGAGTTTTTTTTTATGGTCGAAAAGGTAAAAAATGTTGCTTTTTCTGTGCAAACTGAACTGAGCTCAGTTTGTGTTTGTTGACAAGGTAACACGAGAGGTGACGCCACAGGAGTCAACACAACAGTGTGTGGACTCTTCTCTGTGCTGTCTACCTGCTGGGTAGCTAATGCTAGCCGGCCAGCTGTCTCATGTCATAAAGCAGCAGGAGCAGATGAATGAATGGGTGTGAGGACTTCTCTGCTCCGTCTGAGCTGGAACATTAAACAGGAGGTAGCTCTATGGGATAACCTGTAGTTGCAGAGGCAACCTTGCAGGTGGTTACGAGTTACGATGTTGATCACCCTTAAAGACATCAGCAGGTCGGGTGTTTTTTGTTTTCCTGACATCTAACCCACACGTGACGTTTCATTTTTGAAATGGTCTCAGCTTGGTTCAATCAATTCCATCCATTCATGCACCATCAAACCCCACACCAGCTCTCACTATAATGCAAATATCAAAAGGAATCAGCCCCGGCTCTCCATTGTTAAAAATCAAGAGAAAGTCGGGGTGTCGATTGGCTCAGTTGGTAGAGCATCCGCCCCATGTACGAAGGCTCGGCAGCGTCCCAGAGTTTGAATCCGACCTGCGGCCCTTTGCTGCATGCCGTTCCCCATCTCTCTCTCCTGTCACTCTTCAGCTGTCTCTGTCAAAAATAAAGCTAAAAAAAAAAATCAAGAGAAAGTCTACTGGTAAAAAGAAACGTTGCCATGTTCAAGCCATGCGGAGCAGAAATTAGCCATGATGATGGTAAATGGTCTGGCTCTGTTTCGCCATCTGAGGCCCTCATTAAAGGAAATGGCTCGCAGAGGCCCAGAGAAGGGATGATTGCACATGCCGTTAACCCCACCAAGACTGTGTCCTGTGTGTGTGTGTGTGTGTGTGTGTGTGTGTGACAAATCTGCCTCACAGCTGAATGCAATCTGTTGCTGATGTGATAAAATGATGCATCTCTGCCAAACCACATGTTGCTCTGTCATACACCAGGTAAAACATTTGTTTTGGTTGAATACTGACGTCTTCCTACTTTGTGCGTCATGACCGATTATAAAATTCATCTCCATGCAGAAAATCTGTCAATGAAAATAACCAAAAACAATCCGACATTTTTAGAACTACATTTGCTCTGTATGACATTATTGCATGAAACAGCGGTTGTCAACTGACATCTGATTAATTTCTTTCTGCTCTGTGAGGTTTGATTTGGTATATCTTCTTGGTCCCAAGCCACTTAAGTCCTGATTAAATTTCTGTTATGTTGAATATTAGAAAGCTTCTACCCAAAGGACCTTGTACGTCTAAATTGGATGTAAAGTGATAATGGTGTTTAAATGGTGTTTAAATGCGAAGCTCCAGACTGCATTCACTCAGCGTGACCTTACATATCAAATAAATGCCAGATGATGATGTAGCACAACATATAAACCACAGAAATATTCTATATTCATGCTCCCTCCTACAGGATGCTACAGGAATCAAGCAGGATTCTAGATTTAAGTTCACATGAGTTCAAGATGAAAGGTTTCTGCACCGACTTTGAGGCGATGGTGTCTCAGTGGGGATGCGAGAGAATTGGGACTCTTTCTGTCTTGACTTAATGTGGCATTTTGCTATTTTCTGTCATAGATAAACCTGTTAGCAGAGAACTGAATATTAGGAGGCAAAGTTTGAAATCCACTGACAAATATCTCCGAACACCAGAGAAGCCTCAACTGTTTTTCTTTTCTCGTTGATCTCAGGGAACAATCTTCATGATCCTCATGTTTATTCCTCCTCTGTCATCACGTTTGATTTATATTCTGGAGTCAACTCTGTGCTATTACATATTACATAAAGACACAAGTTGTGTAATGAAGGTCAAATGTTTGCAGTCACGGTTTGCAGTGAAAGGAAACACGAGAGAGACTGCAGAGATGGAAAATGAAGATGACAGCAAAGAAGCATAAAAATGGATAATGAGAGATCGAAGAACATGAAAAAAGAAAGACTAGCTTCTCCTGCCTCTCCCCATTTTCCTCTCCGCACCATCTGATCTCTCCTTTCACCACTCCAATGTGTCACAGCTCCTCTGATCAGGTCTTAACAGGTAATCAGCTGCACATTTCTTAGACAGAGAGGAGGTAAGAAAAATACAGAGAGGTTAGCAGAGCAAATACACCAGGCATGACGTTTGCTGCTGGAAAACGTTAAAGAAGGAAAGAATTGTGTATAAATATGTGTTGTACTATATACTGCAATATTTGGAATACTTTTTGTCCTGACAAAATGAAGCACTGATGCTAATTAATTAAATTAGTTTGAGTTTGAACAGATTTGAGTAGGCTTAATCCGTTGGTTTGTGCTATTTTATTCAAATTTGAGGCAGACATGGTTTTTGAATTTTGTCTGTATTCTGTCTCAGATTGAAGACGATTGAATTAAAGGCCTCTGAGCTTCTGAAAACCATCCAGCCAATCCAATAAATAGTTTAACATTTAAATTATGCATGTTAGAGCTCTGATTATTTAATGATAGATGAATAGATCTGAAATATTGCCTTACAACTGGAGCTCTCTTCTCATAAGAACAATTTACACCAGCCAGTCTTTAATAAAGGCTTTAACTGTTCACCCAGCTGCCTAAATAAAAAAAAAATACTGCAGAGCTGTAAGCTGCAGACAGCTGAATTCATCAAAGAACAATCACAGCAAGAAGGAACACGAACTATTTCACTGTCAAAGCTTTGCAGAACTTTCCAAATCTTGCAGAGATGTTCAGACTGCTCCATTCATTTCTTTACACTTGTCCTTTAACTTCCTACCTGTCGCTTTAAAACGTCAAGGTAAAATGACATGGGCTGAATTCAGCACACACTCAGACAAAATTAAAATAAGATGTGACGGTTTATTCTGGAACAGACTTAAAAAGCTGCGCTGGAGAAAATCCCGGAATATGATTCGACCTCTTACGCCCGCTGATTGTGTGGAACCACTTAAGTAAAATGTACAGTCAAAATCTACTTCAACACAGCTTTAGATAATGAAGCCAATCTCATTATATTACAGTGTTAAACCAGCCAGAGATAAACATATGGTAAGAGAGGAGAGGCAGAGAGAGGCTCGGAAACAGAAGCAGAGAACGAAGAAAAGAAAGGGCAAAAGAGATATAGCCAATTTTAGCAAATTACTACTCGCTACTAAAGACAAGTAGGTGAGAACCAGAAGAGGAATAAAAGGGAAAGATATTATTATAAGAATGAATCATTGAATGTCAAGAATGAATGTCTTCACTTTGAATTCAATCCAAAGGAAAAGGGGAAAAACTGATCATAGACCCTCTGCAAACTTCTTCTCACATCTGGGTCCTCATTAGTATTAGAGTTATAGTTTAATTCTCATTAACTGCACCCACTCTGAGGGAGACAAATGTCTCATTAGTGAAGGCCTTTATCACATCTCAATACAAGAAGAAATCAGTAAAAATGACCTTTAAAACTCAGCAGGTCCAACAGAAACACTCACACATCACCAGTAAGAAAAAAAGAAAAAATCCACACGTTCAATGCAACTAAATAAAATAGAGTGAACTGAGAAAGATAACTATTATTGTTCAATTACTGCAAGATCGGCTCTGAAGATGAGGTTTTATTTGTGTATTGTATTTGTGTGCCGGTGGCTCTGTGAGGCTGAATGTAAAAAAAAAAAAAAAAACATCGACATGCTACCAGAGAAATGAAATGTCTTTTTATTTATATTTCTAACATTTCCACAGAGAAATTCTTCCTATGAATCCTGAATGGCATTTGGTGAATGAATGAATCCTGCCCACACACACACACACACAGAGGCGAACAGTGGCAGCCTTGTGGCAATTTAAGGAATGTTGATTATGATCGAATCTCACAAACACGCAGCTGCTTTTGAGTAGATGACATTCATCAGGCATGAAAAACTTCTGGCCGACTGGAAAAAGTACAATGGAATGCCACTCACAGTTGTTACCTGTTTGTGCAGTTCAGAGAGTTGAATCTGTAGCATAAGAGTATAAAAGTGTTCTTGCACGAGGCCCATTATCTAACCATCTATATCTGTACTAAAACTCCATGCAGACGATGCCATGCTATTCCGCTGAAAAACTTTGATGGTGGCACTGGATGAAAAGATCACAAGTCATTAGGTTTCATCCTCTGGGGATCATGAATGTTCGCATCATGTAATTAATCTAACACTTGTTGAGATATTTCAGGCAAGACCATGAGTCGTTTTGTGGTTTTTATAGGTTGAAACGATTCTTGAACACTATCAGGCTCCTCTTTAATGATCTCATTAATTTTGGTCACTGATCCTAATGCTGCTTTCCACACAACTCAGAATTCTGAACATTTCTGACCTCCTTCTTAGAAATCCATTTACCTGAATAACTGAGAGAAATATGGTGAATACAGATGCCATTCAGAGCACAAGGGGTGACTGAGCGGTTTAATGTTTGATTGTGCACCTGGGAAGCTAAGAGGTTGGAGGTTGGGACATTAATGGGAAATTCCAACCTCTGACTTTGACTGTAAAGCAGCATTAGAGTAGCAGAGCTACAACATTTAAACCGGTAGAAATCTGAAGTTTCTGATGCATCGCTGACACCACATGGCAGCATTTCATCATGTTGCTTCATAGACATCTTACATATGAGTAACAAAGTAACAGGGAAGAGGTCAAACTTCAGCTCTCTACTCATCACATTGGTATGTAATGGAGCCTATTTTGATGGTGAAGTCTGCTTTAAACAGTCTTAACGGGAAGTATTGGAGGGAAGTTTTTTCAATGGCATAAGTGTCATGAAATTATATGGGTGCAGCACAGACGTTGACAGATTGTCTGTCATTTTTATTGCTCATTAGGTGTTTTTTTTCTACAACTGCTGTCAAATGAGTCTCATTTTGGAGTCTTCAATCAATCATTAAGTGGCAGTTAAGGATAAATCGGGAAACCATTAACTGCCTGAGGCTTTTAGGAGAGGGTAAGGGTTAGAGAAATTTGCCACACGATGCCAAACTCTACACTTTCGATTGTCTGGCATTGGGTAACTATGCAAGAGCTTCCCTGCAAATGCAAGAACGTCTGCATCAGGAAGGACGCGTGAATGACAGACGTGGTTGAGTGCCGTGTTGAAAGCTGGCTTGAAGTATAGTCGTGTCCTGTGGCTCGGTTTAATCACATCACCAGCCTCCAGGAAAGATCTGAGGAAATATCTCCCGACTGTCCCTCACGGCTGACAGATTTCACACTCGGGTTTCTGCAATATCCAGTAAGCTTCAGGTTGACTACTCAAAAGAAAACAGTGAGAGCATGAATGAGGCAGACCAGCTATCTGTCTATCTATCAGAGTTATAACTCGAGGGCAGTTTTGGGTAAAAGCATTTCTTTATTTATTTTTTTATGGTTTTACTTACAGAACATCAATCAAAGGTAACGTGTGCAAGTACATTATCTATCAAACCATAACATGATTTCACTTTCAGAGACTAAATCACTCTTTGATGCACCTTTTTTTAACATAAACTATTTGTAAATTATTTTATATCACATTAAGACTTTATTCAGTCAGAATTGTTTTCTGTCAGTCGTAGATGGATGTAATGCCGGAGGTGAGAAAGAGGGTTGACGGAGGAAGCTAAGAAGAGAAAAGGAGAGAGTGAGCGAGCAAGAAGCCGTCGGACAAGAGTAAATCTGGGACTGACTTTTAGTGGTTGGTGAGAGCTTGGTGAAATAAAAGGCTGAAAGACAGACGCCGAGCTGGGCTGACTGCTGTTGGACTATTAGCTGGCTATGTCTGCTGTTGGTGACGTTGTTGACGTTTGGCTGTTAGTTAAGTTCCTGATTCGCTCGTGTGTACAGCTCAACCACTGTAGTATTTTCTGCTAAGTGCTGTAACGGACATTTTTTAAAATTCCACCGTGGACATTAATGGGTTAGTAGGTTTCAAGTGCCAGCACAGATGTGAGAAAGATCCAGCATTTGAAAGCGAAGATGTTCTTCTGAGTAGATGTTCTCAGGAGTACTTGAATCCAAGGAACAATTTTAAAAGCCTCAAGGCCTCAGTGTTACTGTCAGGTGTTTGTGAGTGCACCTGCACCTCAGCATGTATCCTCCGTTTCTCTTGCTAATCACTGATTCCCACCTATTACTGCCACACGCTCTGCCTGAAAGACTTTCTCATTATAAAAACATCGATAACTGATTTACCACAACTACACTGTGCAATCGTTTTAAGCTACAAAACCACAGAAGGCTCATCAGTTCAGTTATTTTTAAACTGTTACATTCATTTAGTGAACTGCCATGACAAAACTATTACAATGCAGGAATGTTGCTCAAGCTAATTTCCGGAAGATTGTGGTAAACTCAAGATATAATTTATAATCAGATTATAATCACATCGAGGTTGGGTTGATCCATCAAATAATGCTGCTTTATTGTTTTCTTTTTTTCCTTGAGAAACCTGTGCAGCTGCGTGAGCCTGCTGCATGCTTTCCACCTTTTGTTGTGGCTCTGGCACAAGGTCACATCACCATTCTTAATCCCACCTGCCTACATCTTCGAGACTGGCTCCACTTTTATTCCAAGCAGTGGCAGGCTTGTTTGGTACAGACACCAACAAATGTCACATTGTGTCAATGTCAATTGTAATCTGTCAAAAAAAACATGTGCAGCTCTAGTTTGATCTTTGCAAAATTGAGCTGCATCATGGTAAATGTAGGAAACAGAACTATAGGGACTAAAATTCAGGATATCTCAGTCTGCTGCTTTGATCTGACCCCCAAACATTATGGAAGTGACGTACTAAATTAATGGATTAGCCCTTTAATCCTCTCATCTGACAGCAAATGAGCACCTTTCTGAAAGTATTCTTTAAATAAAATGTAAATGTAACTAATACAGTTAAAATATGAGCTGTGGCATGTGTTTAACAATTTACACAAACGTTCACTGCGTCATAAAAGTGTAAAAGATGATCAGTGCAAGTCCAGAATGTATCTTCTGTAACGGGGAACAGCAGAGAGACAGAAAGAGGAGCTCCAGGGACGACATGAGGAGAGTGCATGTCCTGAAAATATGCAAATGAGAGCATGTGCCTGTGTCATAGAGACAGAGAAGTCACGTGACGACCAGCTATATTTGGTGTCTATTACACACACATGCGCGTATGCACACACACACACTGCTATCAGTACGAGGGATTCATTTGCAGTGCAGAGTCAATGGCCTCATAATTCACCGTGGTCATTAGGAAGGAGGAAGGCACAGTCATTAGCCTGTGGCTGATACACACACACACACACACACACACAACCTCAGGTACAGACAGAGGAAACAGTTAACTGTCGTAGTCGTTTTACCGACTGTTACAGCGTTGCGGTGAATGTTTTTAATGGCTAAAAAATATGTTCCCTTCCAAGTTTGAACACTACGAAAAGGAACAGATGGAAACACACACACACACACACAACAAAAACACACACCATCAATCCATATGCGGAGTATGCAGGTCATGGGGTCAAGGACTGGCAGATACTGACATCCTCTCTGCTGGTTCACTCTCTGTCAAGGATCCACACACAGATGACAGCATCCTTCTTTCTTTTTCACGCTAAGGGTTCTTCTCATTTTTCTATTTTGCATCACCTCGTCACCCTACTTGGTCGATCGCAGCACGCCTTCTTGAAATGCATCTGTAGGAGAGAGGAGAGGAGCAAGGAGAAAGGACGCATGGATGTATCCTTTGCAGAAATCTTATAAAAGAGGACTGTCTCCAAGACACGGGGACAGGAAACCAGCAGTCCTCTTCCAACCCTTTTAAATATTCACCTGCAGTTACAATCGAGGTGTAAAGAGAAGTGAAGGCCTTCTTCTTCTTTGCTGGCAGATGTTGTCTGTCTGCTGTTTGATGCCAGGCAGGTAATGAGCTTAAAGAGCCTTTTTTTGTTTGTTGAATGCTTGCTTGGATTGACGGTTCAGACTGGAACATGGCTGACGGTAAATGTTCTGAAGAACAGTTGGTAAGTTAGAGAGCTGGTGGTAACCGTTAGTAACCACCCATAATGCCTTAAAGATACGTGTTCTCCAGTTTGTATTGATCCACGCTGTCAGGATGGTTGTGATCATTCTGATGGGCATGTGTGATGAATAATCTGCAATGCTCTCTCTCCAATATCTGGGAGTCTCAATCTCTATAATATTACTCTGATCCTGAAAGTCTGGTTACAGGTCTTGTGAAGAACCTTTGCATATTGAGGGTGAGGAGTTACAAAGAAGTGTGCTTTCCAGATCACTGTAGCCCGTTCCTGATCTCTGCTAGAGATTGTGGCTCAAGGATACATTAGCCGCTACTCGCAAGATGCACCAGAATCTGTACAGTTGAGTGAATCGTGCCCGAGCACTATGGTAATGCTCCGATGGCAACCATCATGTGATGCACACTGGCCCAGAAAGACTTCTTCTCATAAGCTTACATTGTGAAAGAAGTGTAAGTATCACAACCCTGAAATAACTTCACTATCAGAATTTGATCAGTTAACATACAATAACATTTGTAAAGTCTCAAAGAGCCACATGATTAAATCATTTTATCCCCATTCAAGTTAACAGAGAGCTAAACCGGAAGTTAGCGTCTCAGCTGGTAGAAGTCTCTTGCGTGTTTGCTCTATGCTGCTGCATATGCAGAAGATCGGGGTAATTTTATGCCCAGAAATTAAACTTTTTTGTCTTTTTCAGCCACTGAGCAGCTTCCATAAGAATGAATTCCCCTTGCTTCACCTTGGCAACATCATTCGCCACCCATGGTCTCTACTTCCACTGCTACGCCGATGATGTCCTGCTTTATATCTCCACCAAATCCATCACCTCCGCCACTCGCTCCACTCTCTCTAACTGCCTCGCCGACATCAAATCCTGGATGCTGGATAACTTCCTGTTTGTACCAAGTTGGATTGTGAATAATGCACATGACAGGTTGAGACAAGAAGAAAAATAGGTGGAATAAAAAAATACATTTTTGGTTCTGCTCCTCAAGTTGACAATGTTATACAAGTGCAATGCTACACTGGTACAACAGAATGTCCTGTATGTTGCTGTAGGATGACATAGGTAGGATAAATATGGATATAATATTGCTTATGTGTTTGTTTATATAAGGTTAAAAAACAAGATAACTCCTAACACACTGCCAGTGAGAACCATACTAAACTTTACATCACTTTAAGTTTTTTTTTTCCACCTTTGACCATCAGTTTGTGTTTTGTTGTGTCCAGAAGCACCAGTCTCCGAATTCATGCAGTGATGTTGCAGATATAAACCTGTGTGACGGATGAAGGTACAAACTAATGAATAGATTTCATCAGGAGGATCATAATGGCTCCCAGTGAATGCAGATTAAACACACGAACACACACACACATTCTGATTATGATTATAAAAGGGAACTATAGAGGAGATGAAAAAATGAGAGGATATCCGATAACATGACGTTGGATGCTCATTCTCTTTCATTTCATATCTCTTTCTCTTTGCCCTTTATTTGTCTCTCCTTCTCCCTGTATCTCTTTCACTCTGTTTATTGACCTCTCTCTATTTTTGCTTCTGTTCCCTTCTGATTCAATCTATTTTCACCAAGAAACTCAGAATAACACCACCAAGCTCGACCTACACCTCTGCACTCACTTTTTTGGGTATGAATGACACTGAGGATCCTCCTGAATGAAAATTCACCAGAGGTCAGTTTTGTCCTTTGTAATGATGTTACAAGGACACACACGCAATAAATGTAATTAGTGTGAAGTCCTCGGAAGAGCTGCCTGTTTTTTTTTTTTTGTGTGTGACTCCAAACACTCAGACCATCTGTGCATAATTACCTATAAAGTCAGCTTCATGCCTGTGAGCCAAAGCATGAATGTTTACTATAAGTGTTTGACGTCACCACAAAACAAAGAGCAGAATGGACTGAGACATTGTGATCACGCAGACTATGACATTGCAGATTTGAGTCTCACAAATAACCACCAGCCTTGTCTGCTGACACCTCGCCTACCTGCAACGATAATTTCAAGCAACAAAGTGTAAACTGTGAGCCAGTTGTGCTAAGGGATCGCAGTTTCATTTCAAATATGTGAGTTAATTGCGAATAGCGTTATATATGTGGGTATGTGTGAAAAAACAGGTGAATAGGTAGCTTGTTTTCTCAAACTGTATAACACTTTTTAACTCATCAAATACAGCAGCTTAGGTTAGGTTAGGTTAAGTTTAGGCTCAAAAACGTCTTGGTTTAGGAAAATATTATGGTTTGGGTCACGATAAGTGGCCTGTGTAATGTAACATACTACACAAACAAAGGGCTTGTTAAATATGTAAACCAAATCATTGTGATATGTCAGTTACAATTGCCGATTAAGAACAAGTCAATTTGGTTGTAACGTTGTGTGGAATGGGTTTCTTCTTAAACCATCCATCCATTTCCTTCCACTTATCTGGGGTCAGGTCGTGGTGGCAGCAGGTTTAGCAGGGCAATCCAGGTGTTCATCTCTCCAGGAACGCATTCCAACTCCTTCTAGGAGAGACGTTCCCAGGCCAGATGGGCTATAAAGTCCCTCCAGCACGTTCTGGGTCTGCCCTGGGCTCTCCTGGCAGTTTAGACGTGCCGGGAACACCTCCAAAGGAAGGCACCAAGGAGACATCCTGATCAGATGCTCAAACCACCTCAGTTGGCTCCGCTTTACTCCAAGCTCTCTACAGATGTCCAAGCTCCTCGCACTAGCTCTAAGGCTGAGCCCAGACACCCTACTGGGGAAAATTTCAGGCACTTGTATCAGCAAACTTCTTTCAGTCACAACTCAAAGCTCACGACATTAGGTGAGGGTTAGAACATAGATAGACAGGAAAAACGAGAGCTTTGCCTTCTGGCTCAGCTCCCTTTTCCCCACAAGAATCCGGTACAACCTCCACCAGTCCATCTTGTGCTCAACTTTCCAAGTCTTCAAGATATTTGAACTCCTTCACTTGGGGGAGAAACTCAGTCCCATGTTTTCTGGCAGAAAACCATGGCCTGAGACTTTGAGGTGCTGACTCTCATCCCAGTTCATTCACACTCGACTGCAAAGGTCATGGTCTGATGAAGCCAGCAGAACCACGTCAGTCTCCCTATGCTATGTCCATCAGCTCACAGGCCAGCAGCTTTGTTTCCCATCAGAGATTCAGATAACTGAGTGACTGATACAGCTCAGAGTGCAGTCACATCCTAATTAGACTCCCTGGTACCCAAAATACAGTTCACACACCAGATTTGCTCCCAAACTGACCAACTGCTTTGTATTAAAAAAAGTTTTAGGACGAGATAAAATGTTTAACAGCTGCGTCATACACAGGAACACACACCAAACGCCTTGCTCACACACAAATAAACAACGTATGAATATAAATGATTGTAATATCTGTGACTGAATTATAAGAATGTTTCCTGATAATGAGAGAAAATGAAGCCAAAGTTGCACAAAGAAAATAAGTGGAGACGAAACAAAGACGCATACTTTAAATCAACTCCTTTCGTATATTTCCCTAATTCATATAACAGAAAATAAATCCATTGTAGCAAATTTCACTTTGTCCATGGATTCAAATGAAAAACAGCAACATGCAGATTTGTTTTGACTACTGAGCCAAACAGTATGCAGCTCTTAATTGCTTAGGTGTGCTCTGCTCTCCAGGGACAGTAAAGATTTACTTGACATCCATCTTCTGTGCTTATTGCCTTTCTCTGTGGTTTCTTTCCAAGCCCTGCTTCATTCCTCCTCCTGCGACAAATTAAAAATCTTTGCTGAGCCAGATCAGTCAAGAAGCAACATGATATTGTTGTTGCACAGCTGAGCTACATCACCTCTCACCCGTTGCTGTGGATTATTTTACGGTCTTAAAGCTTGGTTTGCTGTTATACTGTAAATGTGTTCCTTCACTTTTCTTCATTTACATGAACCAACGATGACAAGACTTAAAATATGTTAAATATGTCGCTTTTTGACAACTAGTGTCTCCCTGATTTGTATCTTGTCTTCACACCGGCTAAATTAAGATGTTGAATGTGTCATGTTTTTACATACAAAAATCAGCCATTCGTAGCGCTGTCATAGTTAGACACTGTACATGTCATTTCTAATTGTTAAACCACGCGATACATGTCAAAACACTCCTCCAGAGCTGTACTTTAGAGGCAAACTAATATTTAAACACGAGCAGATTAAACAAAAGCAAACAGGGACGTGTTTGAAAAGTCGACCACCGCAGACTCTCAACATCAGTCAAAGTGGAAATTAGTGTTCAA